>VYZT01002767.1:0-14297 GCA_013400735.1 Pomatostomus ruficeps
GGCTTTAAGGTCCTTCCAAGCCAGGCCAATAGTCTCTCTCCATCTTTCTGGGTTTCAAATCTCTGTTTGCCAGTGTCTGTGAGCATGTGGTGTGTTCTAGACAGTTCTGCATGATGAAGAGAAGAAATTTAAATGGACAGATTCTGTCTCAGTTATGGCTTATCCCTTTATGATTTCTCTCAAAGAGGAAACAGGTCCTGTGTGTGGAGGGCAGACAAAAGGTCTCCAAGTAAATATAAGCTATTAAAGTCTATTGAGTGGAAATCTGCCCTTTAGTTTCTGGAGTGGTCATGTGCTTAGACAGTTAAGGCAGAACCCATTGCCAGTGAGTGATCTAAACATTTTCTGGCAGATCCTGAGAGCAATCACTGTGACAGAGGTTTGTGAAAGAAGAAAAGACTTGTTAGTTCATTCACCATTCTTCAACCAGTCGTGCATGAGCCCGTGGTGGTGCAGAGCACAAATATGGGTTGAGCTGAACATTCACAAGTGACACTGGTGACAAATACCTGGAGCAAGTCAACTTGTCCAGATAAGAGAAATAATGTTTATCGTGACCTCCTGCTGCTCTGGCTCTGCAGCCTGTTGTTTGTGATAAATAGAACACATGGCACAGGCAGGGAGCTCATCTCTGGGGCAGAGAGAATAATGTCTCTGGACATGATGGAGATCACTCAAGCCTTTGGGACCAAGTCCAACAGGACTGCAGGGGATGATCTTTCCTAACCATTATTTGATAGATCCACATTCTCAAAGTCATACCCCTTCAAGGAATAAATCATCGTTATCCTTTCAGACCCAGTGCAAGGCTCTTCCATGCAGAATGCTTTTCTAAATGCATTTTGTCAAACTTCAGTCAAAATGGCTAGGATAGAAATTTCTACAACTCCCCTGAGAAAGACAGTTTACAAGGGAGGTTTCTTGGAGAAACTCATTTTCTAGTAGCTCCCTTATAAAACAGTTATCTTAAAACTGATGGACCTCTCCTTTGGGGAAGAAAGCTGTTTCTGAGAGTGCTTCAGCAATGTTCTTAGTTTTCACCATGAAATATTTATTTCATTAACATGTAAACTGGCCACAAATGATCTCTCGTTCCTTGATACCTCTCAGGCAACTTACAAAATACTAAGTTAAGAGAAAGTTTTCTAATGTGGTGACAAATGCTATTTTGGGAATGCTAAGTCTCTGTCAGAGATGCCTCATTGCCATGCATGGGTGTAATAACTCACTGAATCCCCTCCCTCCCCTGCTGGAGTCATATCAATCATTAATTATATCTGCTCTTTCAACTGGCAATCACCTGATCTCACATATTGTGCCTGCTCTGATCATTAAAAGAACAGTCTGATCCAGCATCTGAAGCTCTAATGATGGCAGAAATGGTATTTTTTTCAAGATCACGAGCTCAAAAACTATTTTCAAGTCTTAATTTTCATTCAAAATAGCAAAAAAAGACATCAAAGCACAATGATTTTATGCTCTTATTATAAACGAGCACTCTAAAATTCCAAGTGTGACTGTCTAAATAGCAAAAAAAAAAAAAAAAAGATAAAAAGGCAAAGTATAATCTCTTTCAAGTGGTTAAATTTGAATTTGTAGTATGTTTTTATAGTAATGGTGGTTTTATGTTTACCAAAAATGAGACACGACCTACTTACTCCAAGAGCTGTGTAGTCCCATGTGTTGGATAAGAACTTTTTCCTGTGCAGCCACAATGTTCTGTAATCTTTCACCTTTCATGTTGTGAAATTACTCTGCAACTGCATAAATTGTAAGGAATTATTTATGATTGCCATTTATCTGTGACCTTTTCTAACCTCGCATGAAAATTTGTTCCATTCTACCTACCACTAGAACTGGAATTTCCCTTAAAAATTTTTAAATATCCATAGTATCATGCCAGGTCACATCAAGTCATTCAGGCTTTCAAGACATAACATCAGCCTACACAATGTGACATGGTTGCTGCATCGTGTCACAAATCTTCAGGGATATTATAGTTTTTTAATAAATGATTGCAGAAGTTACCATGGCTACAAACCCTCTTTATTTTGTTCAGATTTGAAACATTTCTTTAAATATTGAGTACACCACTCTTTCCTTCCCAGGAACAACACAAGTGTTTCAAATGTGCTTATTGTCAAGTTTCGAGGATGAGGAAACTCCCAGCATATTTCCATTTGGGTTTTGTTTTTTGTTGCTTTTTTGTTTGTTTGGTTTTGTTTTGTTTGGGGGGGGTTGTTTGGTTTTGGGGTTTTTTGTTTTGTTTTTGTTTTGTGTTTGTTTTTGTTGTTGTTGTTTTTTTGTTTTTTTTTTTAATCAGCTGTGATTTCTTTCCTTGGGATAAATATAAAATATGAAGAAAACGATTTTGTTGCTATTTAAATAGCACCTAAGAGGACTTAGCTGTTGTAGACCAGGATGACTCCAGGAGACTCATGCAGGTCAAGCTGTTTGTGGGTTAGAAAAGGGCAGTGTCTGGAGTAGGAGACAGTGCCCTGTGAGTGCCACTGCTCAGTAATCCTCATTTTTTCTTGGAGTTAACCAGAGGCATTAAGCTGGAACAGCTTAGCAGGACACCCTCTGGAATAGCATGACTGAGAGGCTTCATTTCCCACCCTAAAACTAGTGGTGCTTTGGGGGTTTTATCATTGGAAGTATTTTACCTCATCCTGCAGGTTCTAATGATGCTGCACTACAGTTGCTACAGTGAACAGGAGAGGGGAAAATAATGCAAAATGAGCCCATTTCCCCTCCTGCCTGTGTGTCAGGGACTTGGCTGAGTGCAGGATTTACCACATGCATTCAAATGTGACCTTCCTCGAGTCCAGACTTCTGCCTCTGGTGGTGGCCAGCACCGGGCATTCCCAGGGAAATGAAAACACTTGGAGAAGGATGTGAACTGTGATTCCACAGCTGTGTTCTCCCAACACCTCCCTGTCAGGCTGGCCCTGAGGACAGACCTTAAGGCAGGTGGTTTAATAAAACTGGAGGGAATCTATTTTTATTTCTCTTACTATGCTGCTGTTTTTCCCCTCTTTCTTCCTCCTAATTTCTTTATTTTCTTTCACTTTTGTGGCCACAGAGGGTTTTATTTTCTGGATTTTAGTGCCCTCCCTTAGCCAGTCCCAAAGTCTGGCAGTCTTTCCAAGAAAGTTTGTGTAATTTTCTTCCGAATTTGCAGCCAGATGTTGGGAGTTTCAGAGTCGGTGGAGGAATACAGTCTAGGAAAATCACCTCTGCAAAGAGAAGGTAATTTTCTCTGGAGTTTGGCTGATCACAAAAGCAAAGACACATCTGGGTTCACCTTCCCCTTGTGTACTTCTGGAAGACCCCATGACTGGTCTTACTGGGCTTAAAGGAAGAAAAACAGAAGTAATCTGTTGGCTTTTAATCGTTTAGATGATATGACTTTAATTTCTGGATTCTATTGCATCTTAGTTGATCTTAGTTTTAGCTAAAATGCATCACTTTATGCCAAGTTTCTTTGCTCAGTGCCTCAGTTGTGAATTTTATTATTTCCCAAAGAAATGAATGGGAAATTTGTTGGAATTTGACCAGATGGTTTAATACTCTTTGTCATAATTATCTAATATCTGTATTATGAAATGTGAAACCTAGGAATTGGAAAATAAGGAAAGGAATTCTCTCATCCTGTCCCTCTGGAGATTTTGCATGTAATATTTTTATACACATTTTATTATTGGTATATATTCATTACATATAATAATTGCTATGTGCTATTATTTATAAATATTTTAAAAACATATACTTTTGTATATACACATTTGGAAATTATTTCCTTTACGGCTAGGAAAATCATTAGGAGTAATTGCTAGAAAAGTAGCAGTTGGGCAGGATGAAAGAGCTTGAGGGACAAGTTTTAATAGAAAAACATCTTTATTAGGAACCTTTCTTCTGTTCTTCCTCATTTTCATCATAAAAATGCAACAGATGCCAGTGATTAAAATAGTTTAAAAATAAATCTTCCCTTCTCAAATGTGCATGCATATGTTAATGGTCTCAGGGGAGTTAAGGCTCCCATGTGGCCAACAGCAACTCCATCAGACTTGCAGAGCTTTGTACCCCCAGAGTCATTGTGCAATGTAGTTTTCCTCTGCATTTTATTGGGTTGTTCCCTCCTGTGGTTAATTCCTGTGAATTCTCATGACTAATCTGTTTCTGAGGTGCCTCTTTTTGCAGGCAAACCTCATTCCCTGAATGAAGGTGACTTTGTGAACCAATGGGTGCTGTGGCACCTGAAAAGAAGGTTGACGAAAGTGATGCAAGTAGCCAATTTAAAATGTCAGGAAAGGGTAACCAATGTTCTGATTTTTTTCCCTTGGCAGTCTCCTCACAGTGGGTTTGAAAGGGCCATTTTCAGCTGGTTTATGATCTGTGCCAATGCCTCTCTTTATGATCCATCACCTGGGCTCTTTGAGCTTCTGTAATTTTTGCTGTCCATTTCAGAGGGAAACCGAGATACGCCAAACTTAATGAAGGCTTTACTGGAATCTGAGTCCTTTCATTTCTTATACGCACTCAACCTGGGTATGAAGTCATTTAAGATAGTGTAATTTAAGTATTTGGGAATTGCAAAAAAAGAAGAAAAATGTTATCATCCTCCATTAAGTAGTTCTTTCGTTTGTAAGCGAAACGTAATTCTGAAAAGAGCAAGCAGAGAGAATGAGTTTTATTGTTAGACTGAAATTCTCCTTGTGGGGCAGCAGGAGAACCTCTCCCACAGAGCATTTCAGTTACTCCTCCAGGATTCCTGTTTCCCATAAAACAGGATCTGGCTCTTACCCTCACTCTCACCTGTTTGACATTATTGTGCACAGTGTTGTGGAAATGTGTTGATGATGTGTGCAGCTCTGTGTGCGTCCGTGTGAACAGGTGGACGTCAGAATCAGGGACAGGGTGACAAAACCCCCAGAAAATTACCTTTGCTTGGTACTTCCAGAATTCCAGAAGTCTTTTTGGTTTTTTTCTGCACTGTGTCAGGGAGCAGCAAGGACGAGGCGGAGGGGAGTAGCAGTCTCATCAAGTACACAGTCCCACAGATCCAAACAAGATCAGAGCGGATCTGGGATGATAATCAAGATTCTTGATTCAGTCAAGAATCCAGTGATTTTGGGCACTGGTTGACAACCTGCTGAACATGAGCCAGCTGTGCCCAGGGAGGCAAGAGGCCAATGGCTGCTGGCTTGGATCAGCCATGATGTGGCCAGCAGGGCCAGGGCAGTGACTGTCCCCTGGGCTGGGCACTTGCTGAGGCCACACCTCGAGTGCTGTGTCCAGTTCTGGGCCCCTCAGGACAAGAAAGACACTGGGGTGCTGGAGCGTGTCCAGAGAAGGGAACAGAGCTGGGGAAGGGGCTGGGACACCAGGAGGGGCTGAGGGAGATGGGGGGGCTCAGCCTGGAGAAAAGGAGGCTCAGGGGGAACCTTCTGGCTCTGCACAACTCCCTGACAGGAGGGGGCAGCCGGCGGGAGTCAGGCTCTGCTCCCAGGGAACAAGGGACAGGATGACAGGAAATGGCCTCAAGCTGTGCCAGGGGAGGTACATGTTGGACATCAGGAAGGATTTCTTCCCTGAAAAGGCTGTTAGACACTGGAAGGGGCTGCCCAGGGAGGAGGTGGAGTCCCCATCCCTGGAGGTGTCCAAGAGGTGACTGGATGTGGCACTCAGTGCTCTGGCCTGTGTGACATGGTGGTGTTCGGTCGCAGGTTGGACTCATTGATCCCTGAGGTCTTTTCCACCTTACTGATCCTGTGACCCCCCAGCAGGTTTGCAGCACTGAGGCAGGGCTGAGATCAAGGCAGCAGGGTCAGTCAGTGACTGAAGCCTGGGAGGACATGAGGCAGAGCAGGGACATAGCCACCATACAGCTGCCCCCAGGGGAATCCCCAGCTGCAGGGCGCTGCTCCCGGGCTCTGGCACTTGTTTGCTGCGTATTGTGCTTACACACACCCAGGAAGCTTTGCTGCAGCACACAGGACAGGAAGTCAGGCTGGCTGATACTCACAGGATCCACCTCTGGGCCCTTGATTGTGGTGGTTAGTTCTTGTGGCCCTGAGCACCACACAGGCTGTCATTGCCCTTACCTGGAGCATCCCCATGTGCACCTTCTGCTCATTGACTGCCCCAGGACCTCTGTGAGCCCAAGCCTGAGCACCCATCTGTGGCTTTAGCTGTGTTATAGGTGTTCTAGCACCCGGCCCCATCCTGCTGAGTGGATTTTTCAGGGCTGACCTTGGTCTTGATTTGTTTGCACCCTCAAAGGAGCCTGCTGCCATCACCCATCTCTGCTCAGGCCCTGGGGCACGGTGCTCTGGTCAGATGGGTGCTGCATCTGCCCGTCTTGGGGTCACCCTTGGTTTCTTATGGTCCTTCACAGAGCAGCTCTGTTCCTGTTGCTCCCTGATAAAGGTCTGGTGCCTTTAGACTCCTTTTCAGTCACTGCTGGCAGTGACAGACACATGCAGGGGCAGTTCTGTTCTCAGGGGGTTTGAATGGTGTTTGTGGGGTGCCTTTACTGCTCCTGTCCCCGCAGAGGACACCAGGGAAGGCTGGGACCCCAAGCTAGGTGATGAATAGCATCAACACAGAGGGAGCAGATTACATTGGCAGCAAAAGTCATGTGAGTGTTATGAGAAATGTGCTGCTTTCAAAAGGATGAAAATAAAATCTAAGAGGATAAGGAGAACAAAATGGTAAAATAACCTAGAGAAGGCAGGTGTTGAATGGAGCTGAAAACATTGCTAAGAGAATCCACCACAAGAGCTGGAAATTGCCAGCCAGCACAGGATTGAGGAAGTCCAACCACAGACATGATAAATGAGAAGCTTTTCTGTTTCTAACATTGTGTGTGAGCATGGCATCCCTAAGGCTGAGTCCTCTTTCTGCAAATTTCATCTCAAGCCAAATGGCACATATTTTACCCTCAGGCCAGAGGAATTACCACTCGTGTCCTCTTTGCTCTCAGGAAGCCTCCCTTGCTTAAGTCTGGGTTTTGAATAAAAAATAATCCTACTGGGAACTCCCATCCAGTGATACTGTGGCTGCTTCTGCATCTCCTTCTGCCACATCAACCCTGTGTTCTGAATCCCAAGTTGTGGGAAAGAGATTCCTGCCCTCAGTGCTTGTTTGGTTTTTTACTGAGACACAAAGTCATCCTCTGCAGCAGAGTCAATGTAGGGTTCAATTTGGCCCCAGCAAGGTTACACAAGTTGTTTAATATAAAAAATAAGTAGCCCTGGAAGTGTTTTTTAAAGCCTTGGCAATAGCGTGTAGAAGAGATTTCATTACTCTGCAGAGTTGTTCTTCTCATGAGCAAAATGCAAAACAGAGCTAAAACTTCCCATTTCTCAACAGGCACCTAATGCTCAAGGGGTCTATTTTTAACACTGTACTGAATGATGACTGTACATTTCTAAATGACAGCTATTTTAAAGGCCCTGCACTCATTGAAAGGTGTTCCAAGTAAAATATCAGTGTTATGGATTGGATAGTGGCAGCTCTTTGCCTCTAATCCCTTAGTTAGCCAGAGATATAGAGAGGGGATAACTTCTGAGATTCACAATTTGAATTTTGACTAGAGACCAATCCTGGGTCATTGTGAAAAAAGGGGTCATGACTTTGCAGTGCTCTGAAGTGTGCCATGAACCTCCTCTAACTGGGACTAGACAGCTTTGGTTTTTTCTGGAGAGAGGCTGAGTCACATCTGTAAAGCTTTTTGGTGGATGGTGCCTTCAGTTCCCAGTAAGGTGAGTGGGAGCCTCTGCTGGGCCCTCAGAACATGTGGAGAACAGCTGCTGAACTGCTCCTTTGCTCGGCACTGCTTTGGCCACTGACACCAGCTGGCAAAAAGACAAGCGGCTGACGAGAGCCTCAGAGCTTCGGTCTCCTTTGAAACACTGCTCTGTTGGAAACTTGGACAGAGCTCTTGAGAAATTTGAAGGCCAGTGGATGCTCCTGTCTCTGACCAACTGTGCCCTAGCCAGACAATCAGCTGATGGCAGCCACTGCCCGGGAGCTGATGAGTGCCTCATAACCAACATGAGTAGCTGCAGGGCAAATGCTCCCTTGGCAAACATGACTCTGAGCCAAGCAAGGGAAAAGGGCAGGCTAAAGCTGTGTGCCACAAAATCAGGATGCTGCAAAGGTGGCTTAAAGGAAACTTTTTAAACTGACACTTAAAACCACTTTACTTTCCACCAGGCTTTGAATTCCTGCTCCTAGCTCACAGTCTGGCCCTTGTAACACTGGCTGCCTCTTTTTCTTCTGCTGTGTTCATGTATTTTTAAGCTTCCATATGAGATCCCAGCCAACAAACAAATGAATAAAACCCAAATTTGCTGATACCTGCTCTTGGATGTGCGAGGGCTGACTCCACCGAAAGCAACGGTGCAACATCTGTGCCACTGATGCAGCGATGCAGAGCACTTTGTGCAAACAAAAATAGATGATGACAATGGCAGAACTGTGCTGGTGAGCTCCTCAAAATCAAACCCCTTCAGATGATTTAATGGCAGTGACAAAAGCTGTGTCAAATGGTTTCTTCGTTTATCTGATAGCATCTAGATATGTCAGACGCTTGAGCTCGGTTGCGCAAGGCTCAGTGCTTCGCTGTGATAATAAATATTTTTTACCCCAGAGCTCCCTGCATGTCCAGGGAGAGAGAAGCTGCTAAGTGAGCTGCAAGGGAGCTGTGAACTGATTAAGATTAGTATAACGAGCCGTAGCCATGGAACACCAGCTGTCTGTCTTTTGTCTAGGAAGGATAGAGCAGGGGCTAAGTTTTAAAGAGATATACCAAGAAAGACATGGAATGCTGTTTACACATTATGTATGACTGGAAGCTTTCCCCATACATAGAAAGTAGAATAAAAAATTGGAAGGCTGAGCATGGAGAAAATCTAACAGACAAGTCAGCAAAGGCAGGAATCAATACCTGCTGTGAAATCTGTAATTGAAGATTTATTATCTGAATTTCTTCCTTTTTGACCATAGAAAATTTTTCTGGATCTCATTTTCTTCCAGTGTAACATGTACAGCCACCAAACATTCCAGTCAGATAATTTCCAGCCTCTGGATTGTTTGTGGACCATTACGTTTCTTTGCTTTGCTCTTCTTCCTAAATTGCATACCATTTTCTTGTCTTAATTACATGAGTAAAGGAGGTTAAATAGAACAGCAGAGTCCCTGCTGAACATTCCAGAGTGGCTTTTGTTATACTGAATATCTGAAGTGCATGAGATTTCCATTAATAAAGACCAAAGTGTCTCTATAACCAATAAAAAAATTTTATATTCTTTTGATCTCTGTGGGCTGATTAAAATCCTCCTCAACCTTCTCTTTCATTTACTCAAAAATATGTGTTTGGTTTGTTATCCAACTAACAGGGCTAACTATGTGTGCCCTAAAATATTCAGCTACAAACAGCACAGAAGTTAATCTGAGATGATATCCAGCATGAAGGGAATCAGAGCCTTGGCCTGTATGAGCCGAGCCAGGGGTCAGCTGTCATACAGCAGGGGGCAGGTCGCCCAGCCCCTGTTCCTGTAGCTGTGGGATTGGTGGTATGCCAGAGTTCAGGTCTGGAGATCTTTTGTTGCTTTGGTAACTACAGCTTATTTTCATGCCAGATGATGTTGCCTTTGGCCAGCCTGACAGTCTGTGTTCTGCCACTGGCAAGTTTCTTTGCAGCGAAAATAAACTCTGCTGCTAGTTCATCAAATGGATTCACTTTTGCCTCGATTTCTAGGTTTTTTTCAGGCCTCTAGCATGACTAGCTTTGGTCTTCTGATGGTGCTTGTGTGTCCTCCAGAATAAGTCTTCTGTGCTAGTTTAGATGGGATCAATTTGCTTGTTTCCTTCTTCTCAAATGAATTGGTAGCTGTCCAGGTTTGAGACAAATTTTGGGAGGAGACTCCGAAAGGGTGTCTCTGCTAAAAAGGCAGAATATCAGCCCCTCCCCCCAGCCAAGGTTCGAAATTAAAATCTTCTTGGAGGGAAGTGAAAAAGAAATGTTTATTTAACAAGCAAGGTGCACGCAGGCACAAAAAACAAAACAAAACAAAACAAAAAATGAATACTATTAGACAGTAACCTCTGCTGTGGAGAAAGATGGTGGATTTTCAGACTCTCTCCTTTCTGTGGTTCAGCTGCTCCTGAAGTTTCAGCCCGACTGGGCTGGGGGGTCCAGCAGCTCCTGGTGAGGGTCCCGCTGACTGTCTCCCCCGGAGACGGTCTGATTTTTCCGGATGGGGAAAGAAAAAGCAAGCCAAACAGTCCCAAAAAGAGGGGAAAAAACCGAAAAGAAAACTGCAATCCCAGAGGGAAGGGGGAAAAAAACCCCTCTGTCCTAACTCACAGCTGGACAGCCTACTGGGTAAAAAAAAAAAAACAAACAAAAAAACCCCTTGCGCTTTATCTCAAAGAGATAAAAACAAACCATGCCAGGTTTCTCCCTGCTAGCTCAAGGTTACAGGACCCATTCCTGGGCTTAAGCAGACAACACGAAAAAATACAGAGCATAAAAATCACCCCAGGACAGTAGCTTACACTTCCCCCTTTTTTCATGGTAACACCCCTGTAGTCTGAGGTTTTTTCCCCCAGATTTCAGGGAGATGAAAGGCCCATTTGCGAGTTACCCACAGCAGGAGCCCATGTAGCCCCACATGGTGCCAAGAAGCTCTGAGAGAGGCTGGCAGTGCTGCAGTGCTCTGTGTGCACCTCTGGGCAGTGTTTTATAGGGTTTTATAGAGTTTTGGGGAAAAGGAATGTATCTGCCTTCTGTTCTTGGGAAGGAATATCATGTGGAATTGTGGGAATTGCAGATGGTACAGGGAAGGTTTTGCTTTTTCAGCTGTGGAAGAAAGTGTGATTTGGTGTTTTATGGCAAAGAATTTAGCGGGAAAAGGTGTTCTTATCCCTCACCTCCCCCTGTTTGCCCTATAAGCACAGGGAGAACAAGAAGGTAGGGAGTAAGGCAGGGGATATTTGTGCTTGTGCAAGTAAAAGCTGAGGTTAACTCTGTGCTTTTCTTCATGAAGTACAGGACCAGCCATTGTTGCCTTAAAAATTATTACAGTTTCTTTCTTTATATTATTATCATTATCAGAGCTTCTCTCAAATCCATACTAAGTACAAGCATTTAAATGTGAGGCTTTTAAAAAGACTGAAGAAAAATATCTGGAAGCAAATTGTTTTCATTCTGCCCATGGTAGTAAATTTAACAAGACAAGGCCTCCTTTTGCCCCCTATTCTGATTTTGACAAGTGTTTGGCTAAATGCTGACTCACAGTGCTGGCAAACATCACTATGCCACGGCCATGTCCTCTTTGTGCTTACTGACCCCATCCATCCTGGGACAGCTGTTTCTGAAACTGACTGGAAGGTCTTTTGCAAATGGTAGGGGATTTTTACACATTTTATTGGCCTGTATACACCTTTCACATGAGCACGGGGGATTTTCATGCCCTGAGTTTAAAACTTGTAAAGGCTCAGTGCATCTTTTGCTGGTGCCTGTAAGGTGAGATGAGGGATAGAATCACAGAATAGGCCGGGTTGGAAGGGGCCTTAAAGATGATCCCATTCCAACACCCCTGCCCATGGGTAGGAACACTTACCACTACCGCAGATTTCTCCAAGCCCCATCCAACCGGTCTGGGAACACTTCCAGGGATGGGACAGCCACAGCTTCTCTGGACAACCTGTGCCAGGGCCTCACCACCCTCACAGGGAACAATTTCTTCCCAATATCCCATCTAAACCTGCTCTCTGTCAGTCTGGAGCCATTCCCCCTTTGTCCTATCACTCCAGGCCCTTGTCAAGAGTCTCTCTCCATCTTTCCTGTGGGTTCCCTTCAGGCACTTCAAGGCCACAATGAGGTCACCCCAAAGCCTTCTCTTCTCCAGGCAGAACATTCTCAATTCTCTCAGCCTTTCCTCCCAGCAGTGCTGCTCCATCCCTCTGGTAACCTTGGTGTCCCTGCTCTGGACTGGCTCCAGCAGTTCCACATCCTGCCTGTGCTGGGCCCCCAGGGCTGAATGGCTTTTCAGCCCCTCAGTGAGGTATCTTCAGAGCCTGGATAACTTGTACTTTAATCCTGGATTTAATGCAGCTTGCAGGTTTTGCACCTGTCATTTAAGAACCGTTTAAGTGAAAACTATTTAAAGGTGGGCAAGAAAGGTTTTAATTGTCTATAGGAGAGGCTGTCATGGTCTTTGGAGAGCATATTACTGACCCTTTACAACTCCTGTAAATGCTCTTTGGACTGAGAAAGCATTTGGGTAACAGCCAACACTTTGGTTGTGCGAGTCCATGGAAGGTCATGGCATTATCCAAGGAATATCTGTGTGCCTCAGGGAGTCAGGTAGGAGAGGGCTGTGAGCCCCCGTGCTCAGATGGTCCTGCCCAGCTCTGTAAGTGCAGGCACACCTTCTGCTTCTCTCTGCTACCGTTCCTCACCTGGCTCACCCAAAACCAAGGGCTTGCTGGGAGGTGCCCTTCAAAAAGTGCTGCACAACTCTCCTTCCCTTAAGAAGGGTCAGGGCTAGTCCTAAGCAGCTTGGCTGTGGTCTTGTTAATTAAGTAGCTGTCACTGATTTAAAGGATGAATCAGCAGGGACTTCATTTGTTGCTGGCTGAGAGCATCCAAGCAGTCAGTAAAACTGCCAGGATGTGTTTATTCCTACATATTCCTACGCTGTCCCCTCCACGTGACACAGCCCTGTGTGGAGCTGAAACGAGTCTGGATTCACAAAGCTGACATGAAATGTCAATACTGCAAACCATTTCTGACATGCATGAGCTTATACTAATCCAACTTAAGGTTTATGCAGACCCAGTCATTCATAAGTCCATCAGTCACCCAGCCCCTCATGTGTGCCCTGAGCCCCTGGAACACATAGGGCCATCTGTTGCTTTAATGGAGGATTAATTTCTAGGAAAATCCAGTGTCCAGTATCCAAGCTGATATGCTTACATCCATGTTTGGCCAATTTTTTTAGTATTTTTATTCTGGGCAGGAGTTGAATCTCAACCAAGATAAATAATGCACGTGCATATCTTGAGATCGAGCCAGGACATGCAGTTTGCAGAGCAATACAGTCCGGTTTGCTCAATCTTGTGACTTCAGGTGAAGGCTTTGTCATTTTTTGTCCTGATCCTGTAGATGTGTATGGAGATCATCAGGTATTGTGTCCTGAGGAGGAAGAAAAACCATGCAAAAGAGATTTAATGAATCACAGAATCACAGAATCACAGAATGGCCTAGGTTGGAAGGAACCTTAAAAATCACCCAGTTCCACCCTCCTGCCATGGGCAGGGACACCTTCCACTAGCCCAGGTTGCTCAGACCCCCATCCAACCTGGCCTTGGACACTTCCAGGGATGGAGCAGCCACAGCTTCTCTGGGCAGCCTATGCCAGGGCCTCAGCACCCTCACAGGGAACAATTTCTTCCTGATATCCAATCTAAACCCACTCTCTTTTATTTTGATCATGATATCAGTGAGGCTAATGCAACAGAAAAACCTATTTATTTACTTAATCGCTATTGTTTTTAGCAACAAATTAGAATATGAGTACTGCTAAACATAAAATGGTTGTAAGAGGACATGAAGAAGCCACTGTCAGTGTACGGTAGGGGCCTGCACCTTCATTAATGGCATGATAAACTTTATGGAAGGTATCTGTTTTCCTCAAGCTTTTTATTTTTCCTCGGGGAAGGGCATATGTTTAGGGGGCAGGCCCACATTTCTGGAGGTTGCTTTTGTTTTCCTTCACCAGCGTTTTCTGTGATCACTTCTGCACTGATGGTTTCTGTGTATCTAAATCCAACAGCAACTGCTCTCTTTCTCTTCCAGAAACAATCTCCATCTTTTCTTTTGGCTGTCCTCATTTACAGCTTGGCCACACCAGGGGATGGAAGAGCTTCTAACTAAGAGCTTGAGTACTGACTAGGAATAAACCTCTGTGATTCTGTGAAAGGCTAAAAATGCCTGTCTTCCTCCATGTTGTTCTCCACCTTTTGATCTTGCTTTTCAGTCTTTTAGAGAATCATTAAGGTTGGAAAGACCCCCAAGGTCATCGAATCCAAGCACTGATCACACATCTGCAGTTCAGCCAAATTCCTTCCGGTTATTCCGTCACTGTATCTGCAATAATCTTCTTCCCTCTCCAGTTTCAGCCACTCTCCTGCTCCTGTCTCCTCCAGGTCCCAGTTGTTGAAAAAGTCTGTGGGAAGGAAGGAAGGAAGGAAGGAAGGAAGGAAGGAAGGAAGGACAG
>VYZT01002767.1:14334-70883 GCA_013400735.1 Pomatostomus ruficeps
AGAGAAAGGACGGAGGGAAGGAAGGAAGGAAGGAAGGAAGGAAGGAAGGAAGGCTCATTCCCCAGGCCATCTGCTCCATGTCTCCCTGGAAATGGATGCAGAAACTCAGAGCAGAAACTGCACAATCCTATTTGCAAGAAACTCCAACTTGGACAACAAAAAAAGGCACAAAACTAAGAGAAAGCAAAT
This sequence comes from Pomatostomus ruficeps, assembly GCA_013400735.1. Lineage (NCBI taxonomy): Eukaryota > Metazoa > Chordata > Aves > Passeriformes > Timaliidae > Pomatostomus > Pomatostomus ruficeps. Next base: position 14,524 of record VYZT01002767.1, read on the forward strand.
GGTGTTAGAAAGAAACAGACATAAATAATGTGGGGTTTTTTTAATAGGAGATAGAAAACTGTTGAAAGAGTTTAACATGAGCAGTACTATTAATAACTCAGGTGTTATTTAAAATTTCAGTTAATGATAAGGAGTGTTGTAGAAAGGATATTGCATGCTATTTCTTGGGCCATGTTGTCTTAGGAATCAGGATAAAGTCATTTAAAAATCTCCCAAACTGAGCTTATATTTGATTAAAGGGGCAGTTGGTCAGACTAGTCTGACCTATCTCCTTTGTTTTAACCTATCATAAGCGGATTTCTTTCTGTGCAAACAAGAAATCCTTCTGCAGCAGTCTGCATTAAGCCCAGAGCCTCTGGCAAAATATCTGAAAAGTAGGTTAAATTGATACAAATATCACTTGTTTTTGTTTTTATTTTTTAATGGTGTGTTTTTAAAATAGGGTGATATATGCTATTTGAAATAAATTAAAAAACAGAGAGAGGAATGAGGAGAAACCAAATATCTGTAAATTGGGAATGAGAGTGTTGAGAACAGATTTGCCTTGATACCTTTAAAGTCTTCTTTTTTTAATATTCTCCCTGAACCTATCGAAACAATCTCTTTTAGTACAAATGTATGTTTGTTGTGCTGAAACACAAACAGGAACCTAATCTGTGGTTATTTTGTTTATCCCCGTCAGACAATACTGATTGTCTGACTGTGCTTGGTTGAAGGAAGGAAACCCTTAGGGAACACAATGCATATCTTGCCATGAAATCCTAGAACTCCACATTAGAATGAAACAACATTTTCACTTTATTGCTTTCTTTAAATAATCAGCCCTCCACCCCTATGGCTTGATCCACCCTATTGTGGTTTTTGCACCATCCCACGGTGTGAGTGGTGAGCATGGGCTTGTTTTTGGGGTTGATTTTCAAGCCTTGCCTCAGTTCAGCACTGCCCATGGGGATCCAGGCATATGTGACCTGTCTGAGTTTATGGCTTGGTTTGCTCCCAGATGCACAAAGTCTGTGCTGAGTAGAAACCCCAGCCAGCTTTCCTGCTCCAGATCCACAGCACCTTTGTGGCTCTGACCTTGGATTGGCTCTGGCTGAATCATCTCCTCTCAGCCGGGCACATTCTGATGTCCATAAAAAAATAAAATTCATTAAATGTTAGTATCAAAAAGCAATAGTGTGGCTGAAATTATTTGAAAAAAATGGCAATCAGGTACTTTAATATTTTATCTTACATAAAAAGTGAAGGATGTCTTAAGATCCTGTTATTAAGCTATTATTGTGTCTTATTATATACTAAGATATATTCTGTCCCCCTGCTCTTCTCTGCTGAGCCCCCCATGCAGAGCTGCCTGCAGCCCTGGGGCCAGCACAGGAAAGACGTGGAGCTGCTGGAGCCAGTCCAGAGCAGGGGCACCAAGGGCATCAGAGGGATGGGGCAGCTCTGCTGTAAGGAAAGGCTGAGGGAATTGGGATTGTTCTGCCTGGACAAGGGAAGGCTTTGGGGTGACCTCATTGTGGCGTTGCAGTGCCTGAAGGGAACCTACAGAAAAGATGGAGAGAGACTCTTGACAAGGGCCTGGAGTGACAGGACAAGGGGGAATGGCTCCAGACTGACAGAGAGCAGGTTTAGATGGGATATTGGGAAGAAATTGTTCCCTGTGAGGGTGGTGAGGCCCTGGCACAGATTGCCCAGAGAAGCTGAGGCTGCCCCGACCCTGAAAGTTCTCCAGGCCAGGCTGGATGAGGCTCTGAGCGACATGGGATAGTGAAAGGCATCCCTGCCCATGGCATGGGGGGGTGAAACAAGATGATCTTTGAAGTCCCTTCCAACCCAAACCATTCCAATGATTCTAGGATATTAAAGACACAATCTTTCCTCCTTTTCTCAATTCAGCACAGATGCCATCTATGGAAAAAGCTGTAAATAGGATCTTCCCCTCCAACTGCTTGGAGTTTGTCCTGTGAACCAGAGATGGCTCAACTGCAAAGCAGTCTTCATCAGGGAGCTGATGTTGCCTGTTTTCCAAGATATGACACCAGTCTGAGTGGGACTCTGATGATTTTTTAGGTGGAGAAGAGGAAATGAAGGCTGATTAAGACCTGCCACTGTCCCCTCTTGGTCACGAGTACTCCCCATCAAAGGGATTTGAAAGGTGTTGCAACCTGGTCTAGTGGAAGGTCTCCCTGCCCATGCCAGGGAGGTTGGAATGTGATGATCCTTAAGGTCCCTCCCCACCCAAACCAGTCCATGATTCTGAGATGGTTCTGTGACTGAAAGTGACTCCCTGGGTTCAGCAGTAGTGAAGTCCAAGCCTTTAATTTTCCTTACAGTTTGGCACAAACATGCTCGGTTTTGTGGTTTGCAGCACCATCCTTATCTATTGCACACCAGGGGCACAAGGCTAAAAACGGGGGTCTGATTACGGCAGAAAGGTGGGGAGTTACTTCAGGCTGCAGCCTGGGGACCTGGGACCTGCAGGGCCTCCCAGCTGTGTTGGCCTCCGTCCGGGGCCCTCTTCTGCTCTGCGATCCACACAACACCATGTCCGGAGGACCAGGCTGATGTGCAGCGTGTGTTCCCCTAAAAGGGCCGAGAGGCAGCGGGTGTTTTAGCCCCATCTCGCCTGGTCTCTGCCGTTAGGGTGCGGGGCAGCCCCATGCCGAGAGGCAGATGCCGGAGCTGCGGCCGCCTGGAGCCAGGCGGGATGGCTTGGGCAGGATTAGGAGCGGGTGACAGATGCTCAAGGTGCCCTGAGGGCTCGGAACGTGGCTGGCCAGGCAGAAATGCCACAGCTTATACTGCAGGGTCGGGGGTCGGGCACGGCTGGGCGTGCGGGGAGCAGGCGTGGGTGGGGAGGGGGAGCGGGTCCAGACCCTCTCCGGGAAAAGGGAGGAAGGCGGCAGATGGGTTTTAAGACGGGGAAGTACGCATATCCCGATTTAGGGCTCTGGTTCATGTAGAAAGAACCGGCGTTACAGCAAGCGTGAGGGAGCTCTGCGCTGGGAACGCGCAGCGGGCTCAAGGTTGGCATGTGAGGATTCCTGCAGGAACGCGAGGCGTTCCCTTGTGCACCTCTTGGAGCGCAGCCCCCGGTGCTCCCGATGCCTTCGCCCGGCGGGTCCGGACATCCCGGGGGATGTCGCCGGTGCCCCGGGATCCCGCAGGCGGGCCGGGGCTGTGCCGCGGCTGTGCCAGGGGGCTGCGGTGATCCCCGCACTGGGCTCGGGGCTTGCGCGGGCGGGACCCCTCGGCAGCAGCGACAGCAGAGGGACCCGCCGCTACCGCGGGCAGCCGGCGCCATCTCCCGGTGTCGGGAGACAGGGAAGGAGGGATGGAGGGAATAAAGAGGGAGAGAGGCGGAGAAGGAGGCAGGGAGAGAATGAGGCAGAGAGAGGGAGAGGGAGGGAGAGAGGGAGAGGGAGGGAGGGAGAGAGGGAAGCAGAGAGGGAGAGAGGGAGGGAGGGAAGGAAGGGCAGAAGGGGAGGGAGGCAGGGAGAGAAGAGAAAGGGAGGGAAACAGCAGGGAAGGAGGGAGGGAAGACAGAGGGACAGAGAGGCAGGGGAGGGGAGGACAGGGAAAGAAGAGAAAGGGAGGGAAGCAGCAGGGAGGGAGGGAGGCAGCAAAAGAGAGTGGAGTAAGGGGAGGGAGGGAAGAGAGAGAGAGGAGGCAGGAAAGAGAGGCAGGCAGGTAGGGAGGCAGGGAAGAAAGGAAAGGAGGGAGGGAGGAAGGGAGAGCACCGAATTCTGTCTTACAGCATATTACCAACGATCCTTGCTTGGCTCCACAGCTGTCCAGTTATGCCTGTTCGAGACACGCACAATAGTCCACTCATCTTCTGGGCTTCTACATGAGGCCTCTGCCTCAGAGAGGACAGGGAAGAGAGGGAGCACCTTTAGCTTGAGAAACTTGCCCCAAAAATAATTGAAAATTTTCCCAAGGTGCAAAAAACGCTGTGTGAAGGTGCTCAGCATTGCTAGATGATCTTTCTCCTCCATCTGCTGTATGTTAACCTGGTTCTGTTTTTATGCAAGACATCAAGTAGATGACAAAGGATTCTGCACCAGACCGAGTTTAAAAACCCCCTCCATGAATGGATATAAAGGGCCTATTTGTGTATATATCGGCACAGTCTTTTTCTTTTGGTTTATTTGTTTTTTTTATTTTCTATGGCTTTATGTTTTTTTCTCTTTCTTTGATAGAGAGTGAGGAGTCAAAATAAAAGCTTCTGGTTTTCCTTACAAAACAGTTGTATATCTATGTAGATACGCAGTGTGGGTAGCTTCACAGAATCCCAAGATGTCTCAGGCTGGAAGGGACCACAGTGGCTCAGCTGGCCCCACCTCCTGCTCCAGCAGGCCCATCCCAGAGCACATGGCACAGAATTGTGTCCAGAGGGATCTGGGACATCTCCAGTAAGGAGGCTCCACACCCTCTCCAGTCTCTGTTCAGGGCTCCGTCACTGCCCAGGGAAGAAGTTCTGCTGAAACATGAAGTTTAAAAATTCGATAAAAAAGTAGAGCTTAAATACTAAAGTGCTAGGATTTTAGTAAAAGTTAAGTAAAGCAAGAATTGCAACTGAATTTAAGTAACTGAGCAAATGATTAGCTAAAGATTAATTATCTAAGTTATTCTGTTTGTTCAGCTGCACTGATGATCAGTAGACCCAAAGAGATTCGAACAATAACTAATTTTTCAAGTAAAATTTCTATTCATAGAGGGTGAAGAGAAAGAACTGAAGAATTTCCAGAAATACCATCCATTATCCTGACCTAGACAAGTAGACAAGTCAAAGTGAGGTAGAGGAGTTTACTTCATCTTTCACACCCCCTACTCAAATCATAAGCCCACTGACCCATTTAAAAGGAGTTCAGAGTGTATACTTAATTAGTTTTCAGCTAATTACCATATGGAGCAGGGAATGGGAGGTGGCAATAATACGAATATGCATTTGTATTGAATTTTCTGTGGATAAATAGACCTTGTAATGCTTTGTGACTTTGCCCTGTGTATTTGGAAGCTATTCCACGCAGGGCTCGGCCGTTAACTTCATTGTTAGAGAGTCTTGTCCATCTCAGTTGGGTATCGATACTAGATCAATACCCATATTTTAGTAAATCACTGCCTCCTGTCCAGGTGGAACTTCCTGCCCATTCCTCTGGTGCCATTGCTGGGCCCCCGGAGCAGAGCCTGGGCCCTGCTCGGAGCCCTCCCTGCAGACAGGGACACCCAGGGCTGAGGGCCACTCTCAGCTGGGGCTCCTCTCGAGGCTGAACAGCCCCAGCTCCCTCAGCCTTTCCCTGGCAGAGATGCTCCAGGCCCTAAATCATCTCCACAGCCTCTGCTGGCCCCGCTCCAGGAGCTCCCTGTCCCTTCTGTCCTGAGGAGCCCAGAACTGGACACAGCTCTCCAGATGTGCCTCACCAGGGCTTCCTAAACTGGGATCTTCCAGAAGCCCTTAAATATAGGACTATTACAGCTTTGATTTATAACCAGCAGACTTGGAGTTAAATTCTATCATCTGCTTAACCATAGGAGAGCCCCTTTCTTTTCCTGCAAGCATTTCACTTCTCTCCTTGGGTCATGCCAATTCCTAGTCCTCATACCACTTCTACAGCAACTCTGAGCTCCACCTCTGGCTTCGATTTGCAGACACCCTAATTCTGGGTGGTTTATAAATGCAGAATATTGTACAGGTCAGTTTTCCTTACACACTTTACTAAACAAGGTAGGCAGGGTTCTGCACCAACAACTCACTGTGTGATTTTAGGTACAGCATCAACTGAGTTCTCATTACAGTGTCAGACATGTATTTTTGGTGATTCTCTCTGCTAAATGCTGGAGCAGGAAAGTTTTGCAAAAGTAAATGATTTAAAGGTGGCAGGTGTGGTTTCTACAGTTCTAAAGGTGGAAACAGCAGTAAACTGCTGTTTATGAGTATGGAGAATTAAATGGAAAATTTACAGTTTCCCAGATTTCACACAGACAAACTGAGAGGAACTTGAATGGATGTTACAGGAATTAGCCTTGGTTTCCTATCATAAAATTTGAAGTACATTCTGTCAGAGAGGAGTTGTACTTCTTGACAGCGTAAGGGATCACTGCAGTTCTGACTGGAATTGGAATGCTTGCCACAGCCTGTTAAGCAAAGCAGTGCTCTCCACTACTTTTGTCAAGTCTGTCTTTTCATTTAATATGATTTTCATTTAAAAAAACAAAAGTGAAATCCTTGTGAGACCTTATTTTTAAGTAGAACACATTATACAGAAGTAACTAGAGCTACTGAGCCCTTCAAGCTTTTCACATGTAATTTGACATCTTCAGGGTGGAGGGATTTTTCTTCCTTCCCATTCCACACTTTCCCAAGTGGGAGATGGCTCCCAGGACTCCAGGGAAGGAGACCCATTAGTATGGTGAACCTGAATGGCCAATGATTTCAAATTAAGGTGACTTTATGACTAATACAATACAGAAAAATCAGCTTTGTAGACTTTCTACTTGGTGAGACCTTTAAAAAGCAGCTTTCAAAGGAAAATTCCAGTCAGAAAAAAACCCCGAAAACGAACAAAATAACAAAACACCACAGTTGTATAGGATGCAATATGAATAACAATGTTTTAATGGTTTTTGACAAATAAATATGTAAATATTTGTTTCTTTCTCATCCTCACTCTGTTCTGAAACATTTCACCTGCACCTGTCATGAGAATTCTTAAATATAAGCACTTTATATTTCTTTCACGTCTAGCAAGGCAGCTTTACACTTTAGAAAACATTTGCTGATCTCTGTCTTTATTTCTGAAAAATGCTGATTTAAAAACCTCCGATGTTTATAGAAAAGTTTAGCTTTGGAAAAAACTCAACTATATTGTCAGGTAAAAGTTTTAAGATGGTCTGCAGTCTGATTTAAGAGTTTTGAGGATTTTTCATTGTGTTTTTTTCTTTTTTCCCCTGCTTGAAACCACTTCACTCTAACTAATTAATTTTTTAAAAATCTTTAATTTGAAATCTTTGTATTTATATTCTAATTCAGGAAAGAAAAAATAAAAATCACCATTCCAAGCTGTTAGTATGATAGGAAACCATTTCTCAGCAGGAGCCATGGGCACCAGAGTCTGTTGGCTCAGATTTTTGCATTATGGCTGCAGGTCCTTATACTGAAAACTCTGGATGAAGTCATGTTTTTGCCATAGCTAGAGGAGAAATAAGACTTAGTTGTCTGTTGTCCCAGGACAGTGGCCTCCCAAAAAGGATGTTTGAGGCTTTCAGCAGCAGGTTGTTGTTATTGTTGTTCCAGCCGGAGTGACCTGAAGTGCCATCTGACAGACTTGCACAGGTCTGTGGGATGATGAAATAACAGGAATTAATTTTTTCTAACGGGTCCCATGAAGGGAAAAGGAACTGAAGGCATTGGAAAGCATCTTGTCCTATGTAGGTGAAGAAGGAGGAGCTGTATCAGGAAGATTTGCTGTCTTTTCACAACAGAAGTTTCAAGTGGTGACATATTCTGAGTACACTGGTTGCAAATATGAGCCCTGATTTTTCACTGACCTCTCAGATCAGGGTTGTTGCAGAGGGGATGCAGCTTGCTCAGCCTGTTTGTGTCACTCAGGTGTTGGTGTCGTACTTTCTGTTCTCTTTTCATCTGTGAAAGGGTGGGAGGAATGTGGCTAAACAGCAGGGCCATATTTCCTAAGCATATTGACAGGACTTGGCAGCTCATCCTTCAGATCTCATTACAAATGAGATTCAGCCAGTTTTTCAGCCTCTCCTGCTTCTCACTATCACTGTGAGTTTGATACCCTTTTTATTGGAGACGTGTTTCTTTTGTAGCCTCTCTCTTCAAAGTCCCTGCTGGTTCCCCAAGTTCCTTCTCCCTTTATTGCCTCTTATCAGGAATTCAGTGTGCTCAGGGGGGCTGTTTGCCTTTTCTCTTTGTTAGTCACCAAGTATCTGAAATATTGGTTTTCTGTCTGTGGGGTCTCTGAGGGCTCCTGGGAAGGACATCAAATATAAAATTACCCAGCTCTGTCTTCAGATGATGGTGATAGTCCTCTAATCCCGTTGCTTAATATCAAGATACTTTGTTTTATGCAGATGACTGTTACCACCTGAAAGAACCCAAAGATTCCATCTCCAGCTCAGTGAGTGCAAGCTCTCATCCTTTCCATCACCAGGGATACATTTGTGCTAAGGCATTTTGAGGGAAAATTATTTACCTAACAAGCTGTAAGTAAGTTTGCCAGAGGATGTGGTTTAGGATTATTTGCCTTCAAAGCCCTCTGGGGAAGCACAAATTTCAAAGATTCCCTGGGGAAAATTTTTCTTTAGAAAACTTACTAGAAAGCAAGCTTTTTTAACTGAAAGGAAAGGTCTCTGCAAATGCAGAGGTAACACTGATCCAGTCAGAGCACTAAAGAACATCAAATTGGATTGTGTTTCCTCACATCTAATGTTTATTTATGACGTATTTGGTAAGATAAGGAAATAGGGTATTACACCATTGTCCAAAGCCAAGGATTTCCTGTTACAGGCTTGTTCCCCTTCCACTTTGGCCATTTTCATGGTCTGGCCTTGCTGCTCCTGCCCTTCCCACAAATAATGATGACCTGAATGCTATGAAAAAGTATTCCCCTCTCCACAGACACTAACCTGAACTCAGGTGTGGCTCACACAGAGAAGGTAGGAGAGCTGTTGCTATTTCCTTATTTTCCTACCCCACAGATATTCAAAGGCCCTCTCCTTGTTACCTGGAGCTCCTGCCCTCTGTGGGTGATTGGGACAGGCCAGCAGGGATAGGATCTGACTTAAATGTGTTCCTGATCAGGACACCTGGGATTTGGAGGGTGCTAAGGAGTTGGGTGAAAGGACAAGGGATTCCTGGGGCATGAAACTAAGCAAGAGTCCTGTTGGGCTGCTTTGCTGTGCTTTTTTGTGTAGGGGGCTCTGTGGAGGATTTCCTCTTTCCATTCCATTTATGGTTTTGATTTTCCAGTCAGTGGCTCTATGTTTCTGAGGGGAGAAGACCCAGTGTCCCTGCTGGCCACCGCAGTGTGGCACTTGTTTTCCTACAACCTGAGATAAAAGCAGAGCTTCAGGAAGGAGCTTCTTTGGTTGGTTTTTGTTTGTTTGTGGGGTTTTTTGGGTTTGTTTTTGGTTTTGTTTTGTTTTCAAAAAATATTTAGCTGGATTGATCCTGGCAGCAGGCACAGGCTGCAGATGAAGCAGGCCCTGACAATCCTGTCCCATCTGTTCACCTGCATATGCCTGTGCTTTTATTTTTGCGGCAGGGATCATCTCTCTCTTCTGTCTGCGTACTTCTGGTGCTGGTCAGTGGCGATAATTCTGCAGCTCTACAACAACCCAGGAAGTTCCTCTTCAAAATAAGTATTTTCCCCCCAGACGTCAGGAATATTTCAACATCCTTGAGACTCTCCTTTGTTTCTCCCTCTGCTTTAGCTAATATTTATTTTTATTTCTGATTCTTGTTTGCTGCTGCCAGCAGAAGACTCTGCAGCCTTGAGTCTTGAAAGTCATATGTTGGTGTTATGAGTCCTATTTTTGCTCTGAGTACTGGCAGGGCACCCACAGGCAGTCTGAGATGGCTCCAGTTCATATTGTCCCTTGCTGTCATGTCTGTGTGCTAGAAAGAACATCTCTTCCTCTTGACTGGCTTTCCTGTTGATATTTTTTTTCTTGTTTTCACATGACTTCTCTTTTTCTGGACTTCAGCCACTCAATAATAATTAACAATGCAAATAGCAGGCAATTACAGCCAGTCTTCTCTTACGCTGCCTTCATTCTAAGGGGTTCTGGCATGAGTATAAATAATATAATTGCAGTGCAATCTATTTATGGATGAAGTTCCAAGTCCCGCTGAGGACTTCGCAGCAGGAGAAGGGAAGGAGGAAGTCAGGGCCATCCATGTCATAAAGAAGCAACACCATCAACAGCATCCTATTGGAAGGAAATGTTGCAGTATCTATCCCTGTGGAGTTGCTCTCTTCTCCTCCAATATCCACCAGTGGTGGGACCTTGGCAGCCTCACAGTGTTTTAAGTGCAGTACACATAAAATAAGATAGATCTGGACATGATTAAAAAGTCCAACCTGCAGGCAGGAGGGTGCTGGGATCTTGTCTGGCTCCCTGGCACTGACAGTGACTTTTGCTACTGATCTCCTTTCAAGATGACCCCCAGCCTTCAACACTCAGTGTCTGGCTCTTTAAAGGGCCTGCCTTCCAGATATATTGGATTGCTTTTATTGGTATTAAAATTAGAATAATTTCCCACAGGAAGCTGACCAGATGTCCTCATTTAATCAGAACAGATCCCTTTTTTTTCTGTGTAACATCCAGCTGTCCTATCACTTTTCAGAGCAGACTCATTAATCTCCCTTGACTTGTAGCTGAGATCCCTGAAAGCTGTCAAGAATTGCTCACTCATAATTGCATCTCCTTTTTTTTCACTCCTGTAATCGGGAATAAAACACGACTCAAAACCCAAGGAAATACTGGTTGGTGCTCAGAACTTCTTTAATGGGAAAAGGAACTGAAACTCTTATTGCAAGGGAATTCTTCAGTCCTATCCCTAGTGTAAAAGATTTTTAAGAGTTCATTATGAAAGCATTTTTGGGTTATCTTTGATTTAGCTTGTGCGCTGTTTTCTCAGGCTGTAGGAATGCAGTCCAACAGAGAGTATATGGGAGGATAAATATACATTTTTACATGCTGGAGTGCTGGAAGGCTGGTTTGACTTTAGCTTGGCAGCACAAGAAAGAAAGATTTCCTTAAGAATGATAGCCACTGTTGGAAAGGAGGCTGATCCACAGGCCCTGAGTGGCATGGAAAGTAAACCCTTGTCTCTGCTAACAGCATAAACAACACAATTCAGTTGGAACAATGCTTGAAGATATTTTTATTTCAGTCATAAGACCCTGGTGCATTGTGTACTGTTTTTTATATTAAGTATTTTTTAAATATTTGGTTTATCTCTTTTCACCAGATTGGAATGAACAACTTTAGGATTAGCTGTGCTTTCAATTTTGGTGCAGTTTTAATTAAAACAGGGTATTTAATTCATAAAAATTCTTGGTGCACATAAGAGGTCGGACTGAAAAGGGGGAGAATAGAGCACATAATCATGGGCAGCTCCCAATGAGGTCGCTCCCTATCCCACAGAGATCTGCCACTCTGTTCAGATATTTATTGTCCACCATAATTGTGACAAATCTTTAAATCCTTTCAGTTGTTACTGAGATGCCCTGAGGGGTCATGTCCCAGGGTGTCTAACTTCCATTTGGCCAGATAGCCACAGTGGGCAGAATATGGATCAGATTTAAAGCCTTGGGTGACTTCCCACAGCAGCACCTTATTTACACTGGAATGGAAAAGCACATTCTTACATAGAGGAAGACATTTTTGGATAAAGCTTGTTGTCTCTGTTGTTTGAAGTGCACAACAAATGCCTGAAGGAGTTAATGAAAAGAAAACAGGCCCTCATATGTTAGGAGTGCTGTTGACCCAGTGGGTTTGATCCAGGCCTGTGCAACAGAAGTCCAAGGAGATTCCTGTCAGTGACAGTGATCTGACCAAGACAGCAGGTTTTTTTTAGACATTATGATTTATAACTGCTGTACATGGCTGTGATTAAGGTTAGACTTGATGATCTTGGAGGTGTTTTCCAGCCTTGAAGATTCCATGACTCTGTGATAGTCTGACACTCAGAAGTGTGGCCAGAGGACAGGGTAAAGGTTCAGCTGCTCAGCCACAGAAGGGAGGGCTCTCAGAAGGGACACTGAAGCCTTTTTTCTCAGAGAAGGGGAAGAAATGTTGTTCCAGAAAACCTCTCTGAACAAAGTATTTAGTGTGTGCCGGGAAAAACAAGAGTGTGGTGAAAAAAACCTTTAAAAGGATGTTTGATTGTCAAAGAGCAACAAAGGTGAGGGAGGAGCATTGTCCTGTGGATGAGGAGTCGGTCATAGTGTATTTTAAGCAGCCAGCAATAGATCCTTTCATACCTAAAAATAAAGATCTGTGGATCTCCTCCAAAATCCATGGAAGCAAATGGGATTATTTTCATTGACCTTTGAGTTGAAAGCCATAAATAGACATTTTTTTCTGTTTTCCTCCTTCTGCTGGAGAAGAACGGGACATTTTGGGTTTTATAGCTCTTTTCTAGCTGAAAGACTCTGCTGATAGTTATGCACAGATTCCTCTCCACTCCCAGTCTTAGGAAAAACAGTACTGCTGGAGCTACGATAAACTGAGAACAGGTGAATCATACAAATGACAGCCTCCAGCATGGCTGAGGAAAAGAAAACGAAAATATTTTTATACAGAAAAAAACGGCAAGTGGTATCACTTTCTGGGGTCCACAAAACTGCCCGGGATTCTGCAGGACAATCTTTATCCAGCGCCTTGGTCAGAGAAGTGTCTTGGCACTCGGAGGAGCACTATCTCTTTTCTTATCTATATACCTAGGTATTGCCTTCGCAGTGTTAGGCAGAGCACATGTTATTATAAATAAAGCAGGTAGAAGCAAAGAAGAGAGAACAGACTTCTGACAGCAGTACCCAGGCTTTTATTGTTTCTTCAGGATATGGGCTATCAGAGAGACCCCGAGGGGCTGGTTACACAGGGTTTTATAGGGAAAGGGAAGGGGTGGTCTTAAGATGAGGGTCCAGGTTCTTATCAAATCACAGATTGATGAGGGATGACAGTTTTCCAATGAGTTCTGGGCAAAGGCGGAACATATTTGCATTAACCTATGAACGTTACAGAACAGCAGAAGTTTCTAGTAACTCTTGAATAGTAAAACAATGTGATGAATATTATAATAACAGAGGTGGAACAAAATCTATGATTGACAGGGTTAAAACATGGCAGCTAGGGGATTTCCCCCTAGCTCTCTGCCACAAAGTGGGATAACTCTGGTGGCATTGTGGGGGGTGAGAGAATTGGGGTCATTAAAACAGGAATGGGATGAGCCTTCAGATACCTGTTCTGACTTTCTTTATATCTTGTGCTGTGATGCTGTGCCCAGCTGTGAGCCTGGAGCTTGTGGCTGAGCAATGTAATGGCTGAGAAAGCCCTTCCCCTGATTTCAAAGCAATCAATGTATGTTTGAATGACACGAAGGGTCAAAAATGGCCAAAAGTGACCAAATCCCATGTATGCAATCCTGCAGGGCAGAACCTGTCTCTCAATGGATTTACAGAAGGCTGTCTGCTCTGCAGCCAGCAACCTCCTGCAGTGTTATTGCTGTATTGTAGGCATTTTATCCCTCCTTGTCCCAAAAAACTGTGCAGTGACTCCAGTGCCCATGCACTAACAGGCTTAGGGCACACAGCAGCTTGAGCAGGGAAAGGACAGATCCTGTGCTGGCTTCTCAAAATATTGGCAATCTTCCTGCTTGAGGGTTGGTCCCAGTCCTCCCATGTCCTTGCACTTTCTTACCTGGATGGCTGGAAAAGGTTTGTATCTATACACAGAGGTCCCTGGTTTGCCTGATATTTCAGTTTGATTATTGAGTTTTGTCCCACTGGAAATATTTACCAGAGTCCTGGTACCCCAGCCCATCTCCAACAAAGAGACACCATCTCCAGTTGTGCCTGAATCTGACCATGTGGTTGTATTTGTCTTTCAAATCATTGCTGAACCGTTCTACTGCCACCTCTTCACTTTTTTGATGTCCTTTATGTAAGAAGCAAAACAGCAGCAGCAGTGACAGGTCATGAAGCCACAATTAGTAGGGTAACTAGTTCAGGCTATATATGTAATTCATCTCATCTTTCCATATTCAAATCCCCTTTTTTTCTCTCTTTCTTTCTCTTTCTCTTTCTCTTTCTCTTTCTCTTTCTCTTTCTCTTTCTCTTTCTCTTTCTCTTTCTCTTTCTCTTTCTCTTTCTCTTTCTCTTTCTCTTTCTCTTTCTCTTTCTCTTTCTCTGTTTTTGTTTGGTTTGGGTTTTTGTCTTGGTTTGGGGTTTTTGTTTTGTTTTGGTTTTTTGTGGGTTTTTTGTTTGCTTGGGGTTTTTGTTTGTTTGTTTTGGGGTTTTTTTTCTTTTTTCTTCAGAGTAACTTTTTACATGCTTTTAATTTGTAGGAATGAAGAGCAATGTACCCAAGAAAACATTCTTCTTTGAGACAGGAAGCACCAGGAAGGGGTGAATGCCCAGGGTCTTACACCAGAGCAGCTTTGGCCAAGTGATGCGGGTTGGACATCCAAGGAAATGAATATGGTCCACGTCATACTCTGCCAATGAATTAGCAGGACTTGTTTGTTCAAAAGCATTTTTCAAAATTGAAGATTATATTAGCCTAGGTAAAGCCTTGGACATTAGTGTTGAGGGAAAGATGTCTTTTTTTAGTCTCTGGTTATAGCTTCATACTCTGATAGCTTTTTGCAGCTCCAGTGGCAAGGGTTAGTTAAATAGACATTCCTGGAATCCACCAGTGTTTGCTCTTGCTGGAGGTGAATTCAGTGTTCATTTCCACTCTCTCACTTTTCAAAGTTTCCTACAAATGCCTTAGACGTATTTCTGCGACCATGTCCTGTCCTGTTTTATCTCCAAACACAGACTTAGCTGTGCACAGCGGTGCCAGAAATGGCTGTGTGCTGTGAGTCTGTGATTCTGTGACTGCTGAAGTGTGTCCTTCACCAAACCCATGTGAAGCAGTGCTGGGCTGTTTCCTCCCTTTATCCCTGTAAGGGATGTTCCATCCTCTCCTGCCAGGTAACTTTGAAACCTGGTGTGAAAGGATTCAATTTCTCAAAAAGATAATAGAAACCCCTTGATATGTGAGCCCAAAGCCTGATTCTCATTTATTCTGCAAGGACCCAGCTGATAGGGTATAAACCAACCGGGAATTTATCTCATGCCTTGCTCTCTCTGTATTCTTCTGCTCAGATTCTGTCCTGACTCTGAAAGCAGGATTTTTCTCATTAATACCAAATTCACGTTGGGCTGGCAGCATTCCAGCCTCCAGGCATAGCCAGTGCTGAGGGGAGGGCCAGAAGGTAGTAGTTTCCCTTCATGTTGCCTTGAGCTAAGTATCCATACACCTCTTTCCTTTGCAGAGAGGCAGGAGTTTGAGATGAAAAAAATCTCTCTCATTTTGTCTGAGAATGAAAAGAGTGTTTGAAAGTTTATTTACTTTTTTCTCCTGAGAAGGAGTTGCTTTGAATTTTCAGCCAGCTCTAGTCTTGAGCATTTCTTTGAAATTGTGGGGCTCTCCTATGGCAAGTTACTGCTTATTTAGGAGAAACTGAATTTGTGATGTGGCATTTTTATATTAGTGCCTAGCATTTTAGGAGAAACATGCTGTGCTGTGAAGCTTATTCTAAAAATGTTAGTAATGCAAGAATTTGCTGTTATGAAGGAATGGGGATCCAGGCCTTGGGAAGGGTATTCCAGCACTGTTGGGATGGATTAGGGAGATCTAACCTTGCATATTGACTTACTTTTTCCCTTGTCTTATCAGATGCCATGCCACCTGCTCAGAAAGCCTTGTTTGCTGTTGAGCTGTCCCCAGGAACTTGTTTTGCCTTTCATTTAGATAGTGTTTTAATCATCCTTCTTTTCAAATGAGGGCTGTAAAACACTCAGTGATTTGCTGTGGTCCTAATGCTGCCTGGGCCCACTTTTCTGGTTCAGTTAATTTACTTCAGCTGGTTTGTGAAGGCTCTCCAGGGATAACATTCAGGTAACAAGAAGGAAATAAGAGCTCTTCTTCCTCTCCAACAATGAGAGAACTCTGAACCAGTAGTTAAAGAGTCACTCCGTGAACCTGTAGGATCCAGCACCGATTTGTAGCATCCCCTTCAGCCAGCAGCCTTTGGTTTTTTCTGTCAAGGTAGCCCTTCCCTAGGGTATCATGGATGCAGAGCTCTTGTGACCTCGGTAGGTGCTATGGCGGGGCTACCTCTTCAGGATTAAAGGGGTGGGTGGGAATCATGGAATTATGATGAACACTGACTTGTGAGACAACACTTGGAGGCTTTCTGTGACGTGGGGCTGAGCCGTTGGAACTCGGGCCAGCACTGCTGGTCATGCTCCTGACACGCCTGCAAGCTAATTCCATGGAGATTTCCCTGTATTTGGTACAGAGTGCCTGCTCTCAGATGGTGTTTCACATTCTCATGACTTCAGCCTGCCTGTTCCAAAATGCCAGCGTGCCTGCTGCTTGCTCCTGTGCACTCCAGTGGCTCGGCAATGCTGTTCCCTGCCTGCTGTGGCATTTCCCTCTGTTTCTCAGGGATACAGTGTCAGTTTAGCTGTGCCGAGCGTCCGTGTCCTGATAGCCTCTTTCCTCAGCACTTGTCGAGCCACACCTGCCTTTTCTCCTCCTCCTCCTCCTCCTCCTCCTCCTCCCCCAGACTTCGTCTCTCTTTTTTTGTGATGTTGTTACATTTTAAAGCTTCACTAGGACTCGAAGCTGAAGCAAACATGGTCAAAGGAGGGGGGGAAAGGATATATTCATTCAATTACAGGGACTCCCTAAACAAACAAAAAAAGGGAATATTTATCACTGTAGTTCTCCTGAAGTTTTGGCATGGCAAAGGTGATTCTCTTCTTTCAGTCAGAGACAGATTTTTCAGAGCTTTAACAACAAATTTAATATGTCCTTTAGGATATGTGATTGCATAAAATGTGCTGCTGTTTTTCTGCTGTCAAGACTGTGCTCTTTGCAAGACGTTTTGCTCTGGCTCAAGTTCACAGCCCATAGGAACCTCTAACAGTGGAAGGAAGGAAATTTCCACATGAATAAAAAGGAAATAAACATAACAGAGAATCCGAGACAACCCAATTCTGCATTCAGGAAAGTGCTTAAGTACTTTGGTATGGTAGCAGAATTTCTTCTTGATGAGGGAGGACACATTAGCCAAGTCCCATAGTAACTACTAAGTGTCCTTCCTAATCAAGTTTTCCACCACACATTTTTACTGCACCTCTATTTCACACCCCTGTTCTGCGAGCAAGATTTTCTGTTGCAGAACTTTCTATTTCCTGCTGGACTGCCCCAGCTCATGAGTAAACCTCCTCTCCCTACCTCTGACATGCCTGTGTTGTGTCTGTTGCACATTTTCTTGTCCCACTGATTTCTTTGGATGGACAAGTTGAGGCACCAAGGGGATATGTGAATTTAGACCCTGAGAGGAGACAGTAGCCGATGAAGAAGTGAAGGTTGCACAAGTCTTGTCTCCAACACTAAACCAATGAGAATACACACTCTGTCTCATGCCACAAAAAGGTGATGGTGAGAGACATGAGCTGCTACCATAAAAAGAACAATTTAGGTGTGTGTATGTATATATATATATGTATATATATATATATTCCCTGATGTTTGGAATGTTCTCTTTCCATATGTAAGAGATGTGAGTAGGATTCTAGCTCATACATCCAGGCTGCAATGTGCCAAATGTAAGAGGAAATTGCAAAAGCCTGATGCTGAAATGATGATGAATGTGTGGGAAAATTGTGGGAACTCAGACCTCACTGCTGACATCTCATTTACTCACTGTATACACCATGCCCTTCATTATAACCATGTTTATATTAATTATATCTCTTTTATTTTCCCCAGCCTGTAACACAGGTTATTGCTCTTCGGTATTTGTACAGGCTGATAACAAAGGACAAGTAAAATACAGATGATTAATCAGTATCATCTATGCCCATTGCCCAACTGTTAATTTTGCAAAAACATCTTAATCTGTAACATGACACATATGGTTTGTTTGCTGTGATAGCTTTGAAAGTAAAGTGCTTTAGTGTTCAGTGCTCTGCAGCTTTAAATTCTCATTTAAATACTCATTTTGTCCCATGAAGGCCACAGCCTTTACCACTTGAGGCAGAGACTATCTTCTCTCACCAGCTGCTTCATTTTTCTCATTTCTTGTGATCCCTTTAGCTGGAACTTTCAATATTAAGTCTGTGGACAAACAAAATTCTAGCATTAAATATAAAATCATATTCCACTCTCATTTCTGAGTAGTGCTTTTTTGATTCAAATAAATAACTTTATTTGAAACAAGGAATAGAAACAATATGATACTTCAGATAAATATTACTGGGATCAATTGAGCAAAATAAACTGATATTTGCTACAATCCTTGTATTTTACTGTTTTTAAATTTTCACCACAACAGTTTCTCATTTGTGATCTCATGACAAATAATCTCATTTCTGCTGTGATAAAACAGGATTCCTATCTTTCTCCTGGTATGTTCTTCGATTCTTCTGATCATTTTGGACCAAAATAGGCAATAAATTGGAGAGATTGGAAAGGGCGATGCTAGATGGTATGCTGTGATTGTGTTACCTTCATTGATTTAGGAAATGCTGTTTAAAGATTATTCTGGCTCATCCTGGACACATAGATAACTCCTTGCAGAAGTGTAAAAGTTCAATCTATCCTACCAGTGTTAGAAAGTCAGAACATACTGGCATCTCAGTAAACCCTTGGATTAGAATTTTAAGTGGAATTTAGGTAGTTTGTTATCCCAAGCCTTAGTTAAAAATATTTAACCATTCATAGCCTTAATTTCCCTAAAATATTAATGGGATTTAGAAATCCTAGTCTGGGAAAGAGGTTCTGTAGTGCACCTGAAGAGGTACCTGAGTATCTTTAAGAAACTGGGACCACATCTCTCTTGGACATGTGGCCTGTGAGCCTTTCCATCATCAGGAACACATCTTCTGGCTGAAACAGGTCCTGGATGCTTTCCCACAAAACCTCCCTGATAATGGAAAAGGAATCAGGCTCAAAGACTCTGCAACAACAAACATGTTCCTCTGAGGCAAATCAGTCCCTATTTACAGTTTGCCACATTTGCTGTAATTCACTATAAAACTTTGATCCTTCTGGGCATAAATATTATCCCACACAACAGTAACAGCATGTCCAGCCTTGTTTCCCGGTGTTGCCTTGTTGATTCACGTCTCATTCGTTCCTTGCCTTTCTCTTCCTTGTCTCCCTCCTCTGGTGGCAAGGCTGGATTTCTGCTTCCCAAACAGGCTCGGTATACTGGAGCCTGACTCTGTCTGTGCAGAGTACTCTGCTGTGCAACGTCATCCAGCCAGCTTTCCCAAACTCTGCATTCCTTTTCTTCTGATTTCCCACTGCTCTTCTCCCTCCTTCTGCCAGATGCTGCCTTACTCTGGGCCTGACTTGAGGATATTCAGTCTGACTTGCATCCCACAGCTGTTATTTGATCTCAGTTACTTTCTTTTCTCCCTCCTCCCCCTTCCAATTTTGATCTAGTTCCAGACTTTCATTATCTAATTCATTTGTTCTGGTAGACCTTTAATTTTTTCATCTTTTATTAGGCCTTATGGGAATTGTTTTCTCACTTTGGAGCTTAGTGATATCTTCTTTTCCCATTTAACATGTCCAGGCTGCCAGGCACTTGCACCAGACTCTACCTCAGCCTCTAGCAGGCCATGGTTGTTATCTGGCTTTTCCCAGCAGTTGTTTGGCTCAGAATCAAGAACACAGGAGTGCACAAATGCCTGTGTGACATCTGCCACTGACAATGGGACACGATTACCAGCTCACTTCAGAGATTGTCACCCTCCAAACGCCTCCTTTCTCTACATATGGCTGGACATGGCTCATTTGTGAGGTTTGCTTGGGAGACAGGCAGGAGAGGTTCACGTCGTGCAGCAGAAACCATGCTCAGCTACCTTTTTGACAGGTTCCATCTCAGGAATCCAAAGAGCCATCTCAACTGTGATATAATGATGGCAAACCCCGAGAGCAGCACGCTGAGAGGTTTCAGTTTTCTGTAGAGGCACTGGGGTTCAGATTCCAATGCTCTTGTGTCCTAGTTAAATGCTTGTGTGTTTTTTCTCTTAACAAGTCTCACCCAGGGCTCCTAGGTACTGTATACCATAGGTGTAATATACAAGTGGTTTTAATGAGTAACTGCCACTTGAATGAAAAGGATGATGACTAGAAACTCAAAAAAGTTGTGTTTGAAGTTTCATCTCACCCAAAGAAGATGTAATTATTTAGGTGTCTTTGAATTCTTCAGAAATAATGTCATCTACTAAGAGCAGTAGGCCAATACTTTAGTGAGAGAAAGTGTTGTTTGAACATACAACAGGAGAGAGGAGGAGTGGGAGAAGGTGGGAAGAAGGACACACTGATCACATGAATGATGGTGGTTTTTATTTTTTCCCCCATATAAATGCTATGGATATCTCTAAAGATTAATTATCTATATCTAGAGCTTGGCGGACAGGATCCCCTTTTTCCTTTTTTTCTTTTTTTTTTTTCCCCCAAGAGAAATGTAGGGAATGTGGAGATATCTGAGCTTCTATACAAATAAGTCTTGCAGGTGTTGGGTGCTGCCCACACTTGTGTACCAAGGTCACTGTGTGGAGACCTCATAGCAGCCTTGTGGTATCTGAAGTGCCCTCCAAGGAAGCTGGAGAGGGACTTTTTAAGGAACTGTAGTGACAGGACAAGGGGGAATGGCTTCATACTGACAGAGAGCAGGTTTGGATTGGATATTGGGAAGAAATTTTTCCCTGTGAGGGTGGTGAGGCTCTGGCCCAGGTTGCCCAGAGAAGCTGTGGCTTCCTCATCCCTGGAAGTGCCCAAGGCCAGGTTGGATGGGGCTCTGAGAAACTTGGGATAGTGGCAGGTTTCTTCTTAGTATCCAGCCTAAACCTCCTCTCTGTCAGTGTGAAGCCATTGCCCCTTGTCCTGTCACTCCAGGCCCTTGTCCAGTCTCTGTCTTTCCTGTGGACTCCCTTCAGGCACTGCAAGGCCACAATGAGGTCACCCCAAAGCCTTCTCTTCTCCAGGCTGAACAATCTCAATTCTCTCAGCCTTTCCTCACAGGAGAGGTGTTTCATCCCTCTAATAAAATTGGTGTTTTATTCTGTGATTTTAGAAAGCAACACTGCTGATTTTGGCTGGGACAGGGTTAATTTTATCCCCAGTGTCTGGAATGAGGCTGTGTTTTGGATTTGTGCTGAACACAGGGATGATATAGAGATGTATTTTTTATTGCTGAGCAGGGATTGCACAGAGCCAAGGCCTTCTCTGCTTTTCCTACTGTCAGGTAAGAAGCTGGGGAGGCTTTGGGAGTTGGGAGGAGACACAGCCAGGACAGGTGACCCCAACTGACCAAAGGGACATTTCAGACCACCTGACATCATGCTCAGCATATAAAAGGGAGGAAAGAAGGAGGATGGGGGAAATCTTGGGGTGATGGCATTTTGTCTTCTCAAATATGTGTGATGGAGCCCTGCCCACTTGGAGGTGGCTGAACACCTGCCTACCTATGGGGATTGGTGAAAGAATTCCTTGTTTTACTTTATGAGTGCACACAGCCTTTGCTTTTCCTGTTGAACTGTTATGGCACTCCCCAGGCAGGCCTGCTAGGCCGAGGGCCTGAAGGAGAGCCACACAAGAACACACACAGACGCAGCAGGAGAGAGAGCAGGAAGAGAGAGGGCAGAGCCCTCCAACTTTATTTATATGTTTTCACACATCACCGTGGATTGGAGGTAGAAATCACCACCTCCTATAATCCACTTGGTCAAAGTATTTGTCAATCATATTTCTCCATCCGGTATACCGGAATTCGTAAACACAGATACAATTTAGGAAAACATAGATAATAGAGAGAAAACAAGTCATGGCCATGACAGAAAGTCTAACAAGAAAACACTGAACACTGCAAAGTCAGGGCAACAAACTGTCTTTGTCTCAACCCATGAATTCTCTCACTTTTACCTTTCTGATCCTCTGCCTGGTTCCTCTGGTGGGGGTGTGAGTGAGCAGCTGCTGGCTGGGGTTAAACCAGGGCAGGAAAAGGGACAGGGGACCTCGACACACTAAGGAGCAGATCTGAAATCAGACTTTGGGTTAGATAGAAAGAAACTTTACCTCATTCAAGCAGTTGCATTCAGTTGCAGGTTTGTTGGAACACTTAAACAAAATCCGTAATTTTTGTGATTGGAAATCTTTATTGTCCCTCATTTTTTATTTTATGGGGCTTCAGGTTCAGGAGTAGGTTGGCTCAGAGAACCGAGAAAGATGGCACAGCTTTATCTGGTACAAAAAGGGTTCTTAGTTTGTAGCTGTGTTATCTGGAATTATTTAGAAGGATAATTAATTAATCCAAAGGTCCCAAACACAGTTACAGTCACATTTGTGTTAAACTAAGAACCCCCGTTACAAATAGTGAACTTTGTGTGCCTTGTATCCCATTTACTTATCAAAATGAACTTTCCACTTCCCATAATCTTGTTAAGAGGGTGAAACAAGCCTGCTTAATATATTCTACACTTCACTTGTTCTGGCAAAATGAACAGGATTTGTGCTGAAGTTCCTTGGAAGTTTTCAGAAAAGCTGCTTTGAGCTCAGCTGGTAACAAGGCTCAGCAAGGCTGATGGGTGATGGTAGTTCAGAGCAGCTCTGCAAGTGCTTGAGACTGTTCTTGGGAGGTGCAAAAGGTTTGAACTAAGTGTAATTCCCAGGCTCTCTTGTTCTGCTATCTTTCCTGAGAAGTCTAAAACAATTCAAAATGGTGAAAAGTATCTCTGAAAATAATATTTTTTTTTCAATTACATCTTAATCTATGAACTCATTGAAAATCAGACAAATGTATCACAAAGTTCAGATATCTAATAATGAATTTGAGTAAGTATCAGTCACAATGGCAATTGCCTGAAAATAAATTGGTTAAGTGGGAAATTGGGGAGATGTGTCCATTAGCTAAGACATCAAATGAGTATAATCATGTCAATAATCATGTAATGGAAGTAACAGAGCATGAAGACAGATCTGTAAAACATTAATCTCTAAGAGAAGAAACTTTTCCATTTAATGCTAAACCTTTGACGGGAACATTTTTCAGCAAAACGACTGATGGAATTAATTAAACATTTTTAACATCAAACCCAAACTTGTCTACCAAAGAGTACCTGAAGCAAATTTAGACTCTTGAGTCTCTATACCTAATGGTTGATGTGACCTCTCTCAATTTACTTGTTTTTTGATCCCATAGTATTTAGGTGATTTCGCTTCCTCCTGTAGAGTACAGCATGGTCTTGCTGGATCTTTTCCCTGCCAGATGCCTGGCAATTTTGAAAGCAGGAATTGCATAACTTGTAAGTTTAGGAAATGGTGACAGATGTCTTTTTCATAAGAGCTTGCCTGTGTGTGCTCAAACAAATGCTTAGAACTTCAAAAATGTCAGCAAGAACGGTGACAGGGTGTTGTCCAACCGGTAGGGAAACAAGAAAAAAGATACAAATGGTTCCTTAAAATCAGAGCGAAGATTCACTCCTTGATTTGCACAGTCTTTGGATGTTTGTAGTGCAGGCAGTCGTCAGACATCACCTGTTCATGACTCACCTTGTGCTAGTGGCATCATTTGCCTGGTTGAGTCACTGCTTCATCTTCCCTTCCCAAACTCAAAAAGCAGGAATCACTCTTTGCCAGTGCCTCAATAGCCTGGAAGAGAAGAGGGGAGGGGAGGGGAGNGAGAAGAGAAGAGAAGAGAAGAGAAGAGAAGAGAAGAGAAGAGAAGAGAAGAGAAGAGAAGAGAAGAGAAGAGAAGAGAAGAGAAGAGAAGAGAAGAGAAGAGAAGAGAAGAGAAGAGAAGAGAAGAGAAGAGAAGAGAAGAGAAGAGAAGAGAAGAGAAGAGAAGAGAAGAGAAGAGAAGAGAAGAGAAGAGAAGAGAAGAGAAGAGAAGAGAAGAGAAGAGAAGAGAAGAGAAGAGAAGAGAAGAGAAGAGCACCATCTTCTGCCTTCAGCTGAGCCCTCAAGGCAGTGGTTGTGACTTGTCCTGCCCTGCAGTCCCTCTGCCCAAGATGTGCCCAGCAGCAAAGCACAGATCCCTACAGCTCTTCCCTTTCCCTTTGGTATCCTGCTCACCCTCCTCACAGGCCAGCTGGGAGAACTGCCCCGAGCCTGGCAGCTCCTTTTGAACATCCCCTCTGGCAGCCACAAGCTGTGCAGGCTCCCGAAATAAACAAGGAGTGGGATAAACAGGAGGTGAACTTCCGGAAGCTGCCTCAGCCCCCGGCTCTGGGCACCACTCGACACCAGCACAGTCATTTTCCCTCACCCACATTCTCATATTTAAGGGCCTTGACATGTCCTGAGTTGTGGCTGATGGTCCAGTCAGTGGTTGCTGCTCCTTAGCCATGCTTCTACATCTCCATATATTTTTCATACACACTCTTATTACTCCTAAAATAGACACAGATGCATTTTGGGAACTGTCACAACCCCTGTTTTACCAGGCAATGAATTAGAGGATTAATCGCTTGCAGCTTTAGGCAGCACAGGGATATAGAATCACTCCTATCAGTTTGCTAACCAAAAAACCAAGGGCTAATTTAGGTTCCTTGCTATATCAGTTCACCCAAGGTAAAGAAGAGTAAAACATATGTGAAAACATCGTCTGACTCCTCTGCAAATTGTGAGTTTGATGGTATGTTAAGTAAACGCACCTCAATTACTCAATGTTTTTTTGCATAAGAAGAGTACAAATTCTAAAATGTTATTTAAAACATTACTGTATTCCTAATAAAGTCTGACTGTAACAAACCAGTGTGTTAAATGAAACACTTCAAAGATGAATCAGTACAAGAAACCAAAAATTTTCTGTGGATTTTTGATGCAGAACTGTCGTGGTTTGAAATGCCCAACCAGCACAAACATACAGGATTCACCTTTGGAAATGTTATGGCTTTTTAGATGCACTGAAATTGCCTTTGCCGAATTGCTAGTCTATCCAGAAGGATGTTCACTAATATTTATTAATTCAGTCCTCACAGTTTTAGCCTCATTTAGAACATAAAGGATTTCTCACTACTGCAAGTTATTTTATATTACCAGAATTACTTTTGTTAACAGCTGAAATTAAAACCCTTTTAAGTTCTTGAGGTTTTCTAACATTAAGTCATTGATTTGCTTAATCTGGTACAAAATAATTCCTTCCATCTCCAGCAATGTCATGGTGCAGTGCTGCTGGGATCATCCATCACAGGCAGAAAGGAGCATTTCCTTTTTAGACATCTCCAAACACTTTTCACTCTTTAAAGATCCTCCCCTGAGGCTTCTGGTGCTACAAAGTACCATGTCAAGGCTCCACTGTGGGTTGTTTTGAACTTTATTCTGAAATTATTAAGCTGGTTTTATGTGACTAAAATCACCTCATCAGTCAGAACTGTAGCTTTTACATTATGTTGATGTTTCCAGCTAAGGGCTTAGTCAGAGGGCATTTCACCTGCTGATCCAGCAGCCTGGATAGAAATGGGATTAAGGTGTAAAAGAGGGACTGCAAAGAGGGAGATGTTCAAGGAAGGGATTCAGCCATCCTCTTTAAAACACTAATGAAGGCTATGAAATCCCAGCACACTGCAGGTGGATGGAATTGGTCCCTGCCATTCTTCAGCTTCGTGGTAAAGGCAGGCTGGGCTCTGTAGCACTTGAACTGTCCCCTGTGGCTGGCAAGGGGGTGGCTGAGCCATAGAGGGCACACTCTACTCCCTTTTCCCAAGGATCCAAGATGTGCTCCTTTCCCTCCCCCTGCCTTTGACTGGCTCCGCCTCAGAACTGATTTAGGAGCAGCTGCCCCAGTGGGGTTGGGCTGTCCAGCTCTGATCCATTTCCTTCCGAAGGTGGAGATGGAACGCTGAGCTCCATGAAAAGTAAAGGCTGGGACACGCTGCTGGCCTGGAGGGCACGGCTGCCAGCCCAGTGTGTCCTTTCCTTGGTGCCCCGTTACCACCCCCGTTTGGCTTTTCAGGGCCACTGAAGGCATCTCCATTACTCATGTGAAGTCTGGGAAAGAAGGCAGTAAACAAAATTTGATCAGGAGGTATGAGATGAACACCTACTTTCCCAAATGCATTGTTACAGTACACAGGAGGTGGTGGGAGAAAATAGATCAGGCAGAAATGCTGGTGAAAATTACATTTCCTTTTTCGGTCTGCTCCAAGGAGATGTCAATATCATGGTGTGTTGCTTGACCACAGAGTTTAGCACAATCTTTTCAAACTCTGTCTTGTGACAACCTGTCTTTTTTAATTTCAAAGACATAACTTTTTGACAGTCTACCCATTACCCTGAGCATGATAAGGCTGTTACATTTGTAGCCCTGGCTGAAGATATTTTGCCATAGAATGACCACAAACTGTTTCTGCTAATAACATATTTTTACTCTTAACATTTTACAACGTGGACACAAACTGAATCCCAGGAGCTCATAGCCCATCTGCAAAGTTGGGACTAGAGAAATCAAGTTTTGCTACAGGGAGTGCAAGGACTGCTGAGCCACAGTCCCATAGGGCACTTGTCTTCTGGGCTCCACAGGAAGGTGTTCAAGCCCACCTAAGGATGCTTGACATGCGGGATTTAGGACAAAAGATAAGCACGTCCCTTCTCTGGCCTGCCTTTCAAATACAGAGGGAGTCACATGCTGTATATTACACTTTGTATCATTTCTCTCTTCCTCCATTTCCAGGAGTTGTTACTTAGCTGAACTGAACAGAGGGAACAATTTCTAGCCTGGCACCATTTCCTGGTTCTCCCCTTTCTGCTGTAGCCATCCTCCGTTTCTCCTGCTCTGAGCCCCAGCAGGCCAGGCCCGTGTGTGTGCACGTGGCGTCGCACAGTGCTGCTCTGCTCTGTGTCACTCTGCACTTTCATTCAGCTCTTGGAGGTGCTGAAAGTGCTGTAAGCACATGAGGTATCCCACTGACCTCAATTGTGCTTCTTTCCTGTTTCAAGACTGCTTTTATTGCCAGGTAGTGCAAAAAAACCCACATTAGAATAAATGAGATGCAGTTCATAGATTTATGGATACAATACCACAGCTAACAAAATTAATATACCACAGCTAAAGAAATTAATCTAAAAATACCCTTTCAGTTCACCTGGTGCAGGATTATGTGCAGACGAGACCCAAACATATAGTCTTTATGACAAATGGGCACTTCTTATTCTACCTGTAAATTTACAGCACTTTGGACTTTGTCTGTATGATACTGATCTGGTGAAATGAGCTTAAGATCAATATGATTAAATGAATGCTAATCTCACACTGTTGCAGTTTAATGGCATTTGTTTTATTTTATCTGAAGTTATGATCCAAGGCCACACCTTCAAAGGGCTAAAATAAAGCCTTGGTTGGTTGCTTGCTTTTGTTGGTTTGGGTTTTTTGGGGTTTTTTGAGGCTTCTCTATGAACATTTCACAGTCAGCTACAGTGTTTTACGATGCTGTTGCCCCTTCTGTGAAGGATTTCCCTACCACATGCATTGGTCAGTATGCACTTGCTCTTCTCAGACTCCCCAGGGAAATTCTGCCTCTTTGTGCGCATCTTGTAGGGAAATGGAAGCACTGGAAGTTACCCTGAAGCATGTGAGAAATGCTCCCACATGCCATTGCCCAGACACTGCTGTGAGAGAAGGGACTTGGCCAGAACCCTGCTAACAAATAACAAAGGTCAGTGACATCTTGACACAGTGCAGCTGCTTCCTACTCAAGAGCGAGTCCAAGATTCTGCTGTATTAGTTTTTAAACTGATTGAACTGGTATCTGCAGTTTCCTGAGCAGACAATGCCTCACTTGTAAATCCAAACAAATCTGGAAAAAGTGGGGGATGACAGTGTCTCACTGATGAACTCTGAACCCTTTTTTTTCAGATGGGTGTTTGAGTTACAGTAAAAGAAATGTTAGATATATTAAGGGGAGAAAAGAGACCACAATCTCCCTTCTGTCCCAAATTTCAAAGAAATCTTATTTCAATGTATATTTAAGAAAGTAAACGCTGAAATGCTTTCTGGATGGTTTAAGTGAAATAATGTCCTCAGGAATGCTCGCTCCTCTGGTGAGATATTTCACTCTTGCTAAGATTCATTTTGTGCTTTGGAAAGTCTGTTTGAAAACTAATTGTGTTTTCCTTCTGTTTTAAAGCAACTATGAGAAATAACACTAAGGATTACTTTTCCAGTGCTCCAGGATTAAGAAGCATCAAAGTGACTGTCATAGTGGGTGTTTTTTGTTTCCCATCCTTTTAATTCATGGTGTAATTCTTTATGTTCAGGCATCACTAAAGCCTTGTAACATACTGACTCCTACCCAACAGGGGTCATGTCCAACAAAATGCTACAGTCAGGGAAGGGGCACAGATTTTCCTTTAACCCAGTTGCTGATCATGCATTTAAATGCCACATGTGACTGTGGCTGTGTTTTAAAAGTGGAGCTTCTCGTGGAGGGTGAGGTGAAAGGTAGAAGCCCAGCAATGCTATTATTTGATGGGGAGAGCTCAGTGCTTTGCAAGGAGGACAGGGGTTAAATCCCTCTCCTTTCCTCTCTGGAGCTGGAGAGGTAGAAGGATCTTCCCACAAGAGCCCAAGAAAAGCTCTGAGAGGGGCTCAGGTCTGTGTAGCCCCAAGAACCATGGAAGTCCCAGTGATGACACAATTTAAAGAAGCCTAACTGTGGACACAGTCAATTATACTCACTTCTGTAAGTGCCAATTAAGATCTAGACATAATTAATAAATCAGAATTAACTTGGCAGGGAAAGCATACTTGAAGCCTTGTCCCACTCACAGAGATATTTAAAGTG
This sequence comes from Pomatostomus ruficeps, assembly GCA_013400735.1. Classification (NCBI taxonomy): domain Eukaryota; kingdom Metazoa; phylum Chordata; class Aves; order Passeriformes; family Timaliidae; genus Pomatostomus; species Pomatostomus ruficeps. The sequence continues at coordinate 43,134 of VYZT01002767.1, forward strand.
TGTGTACTCCTTCTGCTTAGTTGTGTTACTGAAATTCAATGCTGCACCTTAAAGGGCAAAACACTGGGTTTGATCATTCTTGTTTTTCTCCAGCAGATATTTGCCATTAATTTGTCTGTAGTCCCTTAGTTATTTCTGGAACAGGCTGTATGCTAGAATTTTTATGTGAAAAGCAGGGTTGAAGGTCCATAGGGGGCCAGAGAAACTCCTCTGAGGGCTGAGAACAGCCAAGGACAGATCTAAATAAGCCCTCGGAGGTCACGGCGCAGTCCGAGGGTGAAAAGGAGCACAGTCCTTGGCCTGTCTGCCAGTGAAACACATTTTTGCCACTCTAACCTTGCGCTGAGGGGGTGGAAGTGAATGGGGTAGGCATAGGGGTGGTGCCTGGGTTCCAAATCCAGGCGAGGCCAAGGAAGAGCACTCCAGGTTTTCTCCAGGATACACAAGTTCACAAATATTAGGGCCGGCAGAGTCACAAGGCCGGCTTTGTTGATTTAATACTATTCAGCTGTTCCCTGTTTCCATGTAACCCTACACCTTTCCTAGCAAAACTATTTATTATCCCATATTAATAATAGCAGTGTTTTTTCAAAGTCACCTACCACAATCTGTCCTCACATCCAGGTCTTCGACTCTCTCGTGGGGTTCTGGGAAGGAATTCTCTTATCTTGCCCAAAGATTTCAAGGTTTATGAGGTGGCATAAAACTCTGCTTGTGTGATGTTTCTGCCCCTAAACCAGAGCTCCCACTTGGCTGTCAAAGCCTTGCAGCACAGACCCAGTTGTTCTCAGCTGAAGTTGCTTGTTCTCTTTACAGCCAGGCAGTAGCATCTCTCAACAGCAAATAAACCACACTGAGCCTGGACAGCCCAAACTAGTCAGAAAATTTAGGTCCTTTTGTGATGGCTACGACAGGACATTGAGTTATGTGTATATGTTATCTCATTAATTCCCAGTTCACCCTTTCTTTTTTTTTTTTCAATCAATTTATCTGGGGATTTACTGGAAGACATTAAAGCTTTTTTTTTTTTACCTTTATGTGTGTGCTGCTTTTCTTCAGAGTAAGGACTCCTTGGGCTAAAACACAGCAGTCAGACTATTCCTTTATAAGTTCACTTCAAGCAAATTATTCCCTATTCCTTGAATTGCATAGCAATTTGATTTAAGTACATTTTTGGTTATGTAAAATATCTGTTATGATTAAAGTTATGGATTAGGAGATTTTCCTCTTTGGCTTGTTTAACTAGGCATTCCTTATTTGAAACTAGGGCTTGACATCTCTAGCTAGGAGCATTTTCTAATTAAAGAAAATATTCTTTTGAGGTCAGGCATGTATTAGTAGCCTTCAAAATAAAATTTAAAAAAACAAAACAAAACCAAACAAAACAAAAAACGAATCCCAAATATGTTAGTCTAGCAGTATATTAAGAGGATGTTTTTTATTTAGGAAAAATGCATTAAGTGCTTCAGGGAAAGAAATATTTAATTCTGGTTTTGAACTGGATTTATTATTCAGATCTGATATGCACATTTATATACAATGATTTAGCATTCTGGTGAAGCTGTACTCTCAGGAAAACAGGTTAGAAGGATAATACAGGTTCAGAATAAAACAATTAGTTTATCTTGTCTAATGTGAAATCTGTTTGAAAAAATCCCTTTCGACTTCTTAAAGATCCATTTCATTTTCATGAGTACTTTTAAGTAGAAACGATCTCTCCTGATAGAAGGCAAGGTAGCTCCACATTATTAAAACAGACATAAAACCCCCCAACAAACTGAGAAGCAAAAAAAGAAAAAAAACCATCCCCCAACAACTGGGTTTTTACATCACAATCACAGTGAAACAGTTGCTGAACTGAGGTGCTGTAAGATATCAAATCATCCTGAGTCTAATCTGAGCTCCACCAAAAGAGCCTCCTGTGACCTTGTGGGTTTTTTATCATTTCTAAAACCAACCATCTAAAATGGCAGGCACCTAAATCTGTGACGTCAGTTCTGCCCCTTTGGGAAGGTTAGAAATAGAGGGGTGCATGTGTGGCTTGGAAGGATGTCTATTGCCCAGTATCAGCAAATATATTTTTGTCTATTTTAAGGGTCATCACACTTGAAACAAACCAAGCAGCTGAAACCACACAGCTCATTGGTTGCTTCAACTGCCTGAGCATAAACAACATTGTTCTGTGCAGTTTCACATGACCCAACACTATTTTTATCATCATTTCACTAATAGGTGTCAAAGGCACTTAATACTTCTCTCATTAAAGTTCCTCTTGCTGCCATTGTGAAGAGGTTGTGCGCTCTGAACCCACCCACAGTCCTTCTCCTCCCAGCCCTTAGGGCCAGAATCAGGGAAGAAGTTCCACCTCAATCCTGGAAGTTATGTGTCCCCCACTTCTCACCTCTTTGTGCAGGGTCAGTCTGACAGGGTCTGTCCAATATCTGCAACATCCCTGGAATTCAGACTTGGTACTTCAGCTGTGGAGTTTTACAGCTGAGAGCACACAGCCTGCACAATGCATTTCTTTCTGCACTCCTGCAAAAGTGGAATGTCACTTTTGCTGGGCTGGCTGCTTGTGCAGACTTCCCAGGCTGATGGACTTCAAGATGTATGAGGGTGTTTTTGTACAAATCATAGAATCACAGAATGGCTTGTGTGGGAAGGGACCTTAAAAACTTCCAACTTCCAACCCCCTGCCATGGGCCGGAACACCTCCTACTATCCCACATTGCTCCAAGCCCCATCCAAACTGGCCTTGGACACTTCCAGGGATGGGGCAGCCTCATCTTCTCTGGGAAGCTTGTGACAGGGCCTCAGCACTCTCACAGCAAACAATTTTTTCCCAATATCCGATCTAAACCTGCCCTCTGTCAGTTTGGAGCCATTCCCACCCTGTCCTGTCCCTCCAGGCCCTCGTCAAGAGTCTCTCTTCAGCTTTCCAGGGTTCCCTTCAAGCATTGGAACGCCACGAGGTCACCCCAAAGCCTTCTCTTCTCCAGGTGGAACAATCCCAATCCTCTCAGCTTTTTTATGTGGATATTTATGCACACATATGCACTGTGCTCTTGTACAGAAAACTGGGCATACTCCTTAAATCCCTCCTTTTCAATCTCCAGCTGCAAGTATAGACTGCTGCTGATTATTGCTTCAAGTACCAAAGCTGAGTGTTTGTTCTCACCTCTGAAACACGGGGGTGCTGCTTTGTAATGAAATCCTCTGCCCCCAGCCCATTTACATGCAATTACTTTGAGAAAACCCAGATGTGCATACCTGATACAAGCTCTACTTTTCATGGCTTCATTGTGAAAATTGTTGGAAGTTTGCAGCATTGCTGGGAGGTGGTGGGGGGATGGTGCTGAACCCAGTGTGTCCAGTCTCTAGAAGTCTCTGCAACTGGTGCTGACACAGTGGATTACTCAATATTAGCATGTGAAAACATAGTGGTGCACTCGCTTGTGTAGGATCCACCAATTAATATTTACACAGAAACTATCCAAGGCATTAAAAATACCCCTTGACAAGTCTGTCCTTGCTGTGAAGAGAGAGCTGTTCTTCAGATGAGTGACCTCAGAAGAAATTTTCGGCAACTGCTACATCAAAAGGGGATTTTCTTTCTACTTATCATTCTCAGAGGCTCAAAGCCATGGTGCATCAATAATAACTCATGTTTGTGTAATGTGATGCCACAAACTATAAAAACTTCAAGCAGTAACTTGCTCAAGTAACCAGGGAAACCAAAAGCAGTGGAAAAATGTGCTTTTCCACCTCATGAGGAAAAACATAAATGGTGATCAGTGCTCAGTACAAATCTATGCCTTTTAAGGGAAAAGGTGAATTCCAACTTCCCATTGCAGTCTCTGTAAAAACCAATTGCAGACATAATAATGGGGACCTTCTGTTTGTTCTGCCTCTGAAAATTCAATTTGTATGACTCCTGTGATGAGTGGGAAATTCTATGCCTGCCATTTCATGTTTGCTTCTTATTTATTCCCATTAGCACAATAAAGGATTGGCAGGCAGGATGTGTGGGAAGCCAGATGGAATACAGCAGCAAAGTGGGTGGTCACAACTTTAATAAGATGTGTCCTCTCTGCAGATTATTCCTGTCATGTTATCCCTGACCAGACAACCACTTGCTGGTAAGAACAGCCAGACTGACAAAAGAGCTGCTTCTGAAAAGCTCTTTTACCCTTCTGAGTACTTTCAAGCACTTTTCTCCTGCTAAGGAAGGAAACATGGCAGGTTAGCTCTGGAAGTAGAGCATGGAGTTGGGCTCAGGTACTCCAACCCCAGGTACTTCAAAAGACCTAATAAATCATGGGAATGGATAACTACAGGAAGCATCAAAGGAAAGGTAGAAGGTTTTGTATGGTGATGTCCAGGGACTACTGCTTTGCCAAATAATAAATAAATACAGAAATAAATAAATAATTTTCCATGCCTAGCTGAGAGAGGCCAAAAATGCTACTTAGTTGCTAGATTTTTGCAAGGCTCTTGCTGTTTTCTTGATGCTTCAAAGTACTCTATTTTCAAAAGCAGTAGAGAACTCACTACCTTTGAATGTTATTTAATGTTGTTAACCAGCTTTCAATATTCTGAAGATTTCACATTTATAGTCTGCACACTTGGAAAATATGGAAATTGAGATCTGAACAGATTTTTTTTTTACCATGACTAGCACACTTCATAAAGGCCATGCTAAAAAATAAAATAAAATCTAAGCAGTAATTTACATGAACATGAATTAGATTATTGGAGAAAGTCACTGATTTAAATGCTCTTGATTTAAATAAACCTGATTCCAGTACTTTTATTAAAGAAGTGTTGTGCAGCAGCATGCAGTGACAGCCCATACAGTGCTACTGTATTGAGATATTGTAGGAAACTTGCATTTTATATATGTTAGTATATATATTATCCATTTATTAGTATATAGAGATCATTACTGAAGAGGTAACACAGCTGGAAATATTAACTATACTATCTTAAGTGGTTTGCCTTGTAATAATGAACACTAAGTTCCAGGCTGATCAGGGTTTTGTACCTGAATATTATTCATCTGCTTCCAGCTATGAATGGTGATGTAATTAAACATTTTATCAGTACCTGGTAAAGGCTCTGTCACCTAAAGCCTCTTTGTTGTAACACTTTACAGTAAATGTCATAATAAACATCTTCCCTATTTTTATTTGCTTTACAGGGAAAACCAGGCAACTCCTAGTTTGGGTTCATCATCCTGCAGAACGATCCTTTGTTTTCAGTAAATGCTACATGGGGAATACCTGTAGCAATTCTTCAACAAAAGTGGGAACGAAATGCATGTTTTTGGGGAACAGACACACTGGTTTGCCCAGCTCACTTGATACCCTGCTGCCTAGACTGAATACAAATTTGTTGATATAAGAAGAGATTTTCTGCCTTTGTTTGGGGCTGGCTCCAAGTGCACCCTTTGTGCTCCTCCAGTGGTTTGGTTAGGAATAAGAGATCCAATATCTATTCTCCCTGACACAAACACCCAGTGCTTGCCACACAGCCTTTGAAAAGTACAATGGGGATTTCACTGATGGCTATCACTGAAAAACTGATTCACCATCTGGAAATGCCCATTGCATTCAGTTTCTGTGCCTCATTGTATCTAGTAGCAAGAATTAGCTGGGACCTTTTATGAAGCTTTTTCCAGTTAAAAAACAAGATATATTTAGATTTGTTTTGCTCAAAATGTAGTTTAAAATACAGACTAAATGGATCAGATTAAACTGACAGGGCTTTTGCAATCTCAGAATCCAAGACAAGATTTTCTTAATCAAGGAAGACAATGGCAGCTAATACATATGTGTACAAAAGAAAACTTTTCTAACAAGGTTCCCATTGTTAAGGGCTCCTCTTCAAACCATAACCCTGCTTATCTTTCCAGCAACGGCTTATTACACTGACATTTCAGAGGTTGAGCCAGGTAAATCTATATGGGGCTGGGTTCCATATTTCACTGGCCTTTAATCTAAACTCGCTTGCATTCAGAACCCTTTAGTCCATTCTGGCTTTTATCTTGCTGGTTGCCTTTGTTAATGGATTATTTCCATTTTCTCTTTCAACTTAATGATTTTGACTAGGAATAAAGAAGTGTTTCCAGCTCAGACTTCAGAACTACAGGACCAGCTGTTCACCTTGTTGCAGCTGGCGTGAACTGGGCTGCACTTAAAAAAAAAATGAGTCAGTTTATATCCACTTTATTTGAGAAAGGTTTAAAAGCTTTTCAACTTGCAGTTTTATACTGGCTGCTTTTAACACCAGCCAAAGAAACTTGTGCCATAACTGGCTTTTGTTTCCAGGCCCATGACAGTGGATATTAGGATTGAAGAGTTAGCACAGCAGCCTCATCAGTATTGTGCAATGGGACAATCTCTCATATATCTCATATGAAATTGATTTCCTCGTTGTGTTTTGGTGGATCAGCTTTAGGAGTGACCTCGGCCTGAAAATGCAGAGAGGTTTTAGAAAACCGTCATATTTTCACTGCCTGAAATTAGCCATAAGTAAAATGCAGAGTGTATATCTATCTCTCTCTATATATATATGCCTCTGAATACAGTTAAAAAAAGGAAAGGATAAAGCAGTTTCCTGGTGCTGTAGAGTTTTCTAAAGGAGATTTTGTCCTTCATCTTTTAAAGAAAAACTATGCAAATGTCCAGTTGTCTTAGGAAATGAACTGGAATTAAAGGGGTTTTGACCAAAGAGATACCTGTAAAAGGGTATGCAGAGAAAGGGAACACTTTGAAGGCACATTTGTGGGCAAGATACTTGGAGTTATTTTAAATTGACACATTAGAACAAAAGAGATTCAGTTCACCTGAAGTCAAATACTTTACTTAATTTGGAGTACACAAAAAATAAAAAGTAACTTCATTTCAGATATGTAGAGAATTTAGTGCAGAAAAATCCCTCTCATAAGAGGTAATTTGACTTGATTCTATCAAACACTTTCAAACCAAAACCCTGTGTGTTTTCCAAATGAGTCAGAGCTGTTTTGAAAAGAACTTCTTTTAATATAGATTTTAAAGTAAGATTTTCTTTTTAAAGGGTGTTTTTGAAAGGATACTGTTCTTGCTGTCATGCAAATCAGGATTTCTTGCACAGAGAAATATAAATTTACAAGAGTCCAGGTGTTAAGGGAAAGAACAGGAAATGGGACTGTCTTAAATGCTTTTGAGAGTGTTATGGAACAGGAATCACAACCAAAACCCAGAGACAAATGCTTAAATCTTCCTCTTGGATATCCCCTTATGCCCCTTTTCCTTTTTGATTTAAGTAAGGTTGGGGTACCTGAAGGGAGCCTACAAGGAAGATGGAGAGGGTTTTTTTTACCAAGGCCTGGAGTGACAGGACAAGGGGGAATGGCTTCAAACTGACAGAGAGCAGGTTTAGATCGGATATTGGGAAAAATTCTTCGCTCTGAGGGTGGTGAGGCCCTGGCACAGGTTGCCCAGAGCAGCTGTGGCTGCCCCATCCCTGGAAGTGTTCCAGGCCAGTTTGGATGGGGCTTGGAGCAACTTGGGCTAGTGTGAGGCTCCTGCCCATGGCAGGTGGGTGAAATGAGACGGTCTTTAAGGTCCCTTCCAACCCAAACTCTTCTGTGATTCTGTAACTCTGTGTTTTATGTCCATGGTGGATGCCAGTGGGTCCCAGGTACTGTTTGGGAGCCTCTGTGGGTGATGTAGGAGCTGTTTCTCATCACCTGATTAGGCACTTTCTGCAGCTGGTCTGGAGCACCCCGGGTCTGTTCCTGGCTCACGTCTGTTGGGCAATTCGTACTATTACTTAATCCAAACCAGACTGAATAAAGTCCTTTGGGGTCAAACTGGAGGAAACATGATCCCTGAAAGCTTGTCATCCCCATCTCTTTTAATGCTCAGCTGCTCAGCCCTGCTCTTTTCCTTGGAAGCCCAACAGTTCTTGCTCAGGCAAGGCCTGTGCAGGCTCTTGGTAAACCCTGGAATCCCCAGGCTTGGGCCACCCAGTGCTTTGGTGGTGGATTCAGCAGTATGAGCCCACCAGGGCATGCTCAGGCAAGGGGACGGTGCTCTGAGACAACCCAGAAAAAAGCTGCTGCTCTGCTGCTGGCCGCTGGGAGAGGACAACTGAGAAGGCATCGGAGGAGGCTGTGCGTGAAAGCTTTCTAAATCAGGACTGAGCAGAGGTGTGCTGACTGCACTGTGTGGAATCTGTGCTCCCACATATGTTGCAGAGGAAGGTAATGAATGCCCCTGCTGACAGGACAGGGCATTGTGGTTTGATTTAAGCAGCAGGGGTGGGGCTGGAATGTCCGAGCTGCCCAGTGGAGCAGCTCAGGGGAGCCTATCTGCTGTAGCAAGAGGGAGGAAGTCACTCCCACCCTCCAAATCAGAAGCCTGGGCTGAGAAGCCCTGGACCACTCCCATGCTTTTCAGGGGGTTGAGTGGCCCTTGCATACCAGGGTGTGGCAGCCCTCAGAAAAGTGTGTGGTTGGCATGGGGCAGCTTATGGGCACCAGGGGGATGTTTGTAAATTAAATGGGATTCCCACTGAGAACCGGTGGCTGATTATCACCATGAGACCCCTGCTCTTTGTCACAGCCGCTTAGAAGAAAAACAACTAAGAAGACTCCAGGAAGGCTAAAATGTTTTCAGAAAATTCTTTAAAAAGCAGGACCTTTAGTTAAGGGTGATGAAAATTCAAACACAACAGAGCTGCTGAGTCTCAGACTGGAGCAAAGTCGAGAAATATGATCAAGTCCCTGCTAAAGCCCTGTGGGGGCATGTCCAGCTCTTGGCAAACCCCTCAGCTGCCTGAAGAAAGATATGTAAACACACATTTGCAGTCAGTTGTGAGAGAACCACCTCCATTCACTCAGGGCTTGCGTCACATTCGTCACATTCGAGCTGAGACCCTCTTTTCCCAGTCCTACTGTCCTGGCAGTGAAACTCGAGTGTCATTTGTACCTATGTTTAAGTTCTTTCATGTTGCCAAATTGAGAGTTTGTGTAAAGGAGGGTTAAGCCTGGATCACAGATTTTGTCTGTCTGTCTTTTGTGGCAAGGACAGTGTTATCCCAACCACTTCTGTGGCTTCACCACGGTGGCCTTTGACATGCAAATAGGCCCTTTGCAGCATTGCTTTTCCAGGTGTTAAAACACAAATAAAAGATACCATAAAAACATATTCACACATACATGGGCTCTTTCCTTGTGCATATTGGAAAGTTAAGGCTTTGTTTTGGTTTTGTGCCCTGTCACCAAGTCAAAATTTGCATTTTGTTAGATAATTGACTGTACGAATCCATAGGAAAATCCAGGTTTTCTGTTGTTGTTTTGGATCAAAAATTTCCCTGTGTGATTTGACAGTGGAAAGTAATTGCCTTGGTGGAAAACACAGTTAGCTAAATGTTGGGAAAGAATTGATTAACCTGGAGTGATGTGGCTTTTGAGGCAATGAATTATTTATCTTTATTTTGCTTTCAAAGCGAGTCATTGGGTGAAATGAAGAATTATGAAATCATAGAGTGGCGTGGGTTGGCAGAGACTGCAAAACCATCCAGTGTCCAACCCCCTTGCCCTAGACAGGGGCACCTTCCACTATCCCAGGTTACTCCAAGCCTCATCCAGCCTGGCCTGGAACACTTCCAGGGATGGGGCAGCCGCAGCTTCTCTGGGCAACCTGTGGCAGGACCTCCCCACCCTCACAGGGAAAGATTTCTTCCAGAATTCCTTCTACTTCTTTGACTTTCCACTTTTTAAGTGGTGGGATAGGTTTTAAAGCCTTTTCAACATCAAAAGGGAATTAAACCGAATTCCTTACTTCCTAGAAGAAAGCTCTATGTGACATCAGAGGTGACACTGGCACAGCTGATGGATACAAATTCTTACCTTCAAGAACACCAACTCTGCATGCACACCATCAGTTCTCTTGTGCATGAGGCCCATCCACCTGCCAGATGATTTTCTAGCTCTCATGGCAATTTTGTGTGCAGTCAGCAAGTCAGAGGTGTATGTGTCATCTTTCTACCAAGCAGCAGGGAAAAGGCACTTCAGCACTTCAGCTTATCAGGTTTCCAAACCACTTCAGACTATGAACACTGAGGACTTCTGAAAAAAAAGAAAACAAACAACAAAAACCCAAACAACAAAGCAAATTCTCTCTTTGTGATAAATGTTGGATTATTTTTGTATGCATTCTTGGCAAATATGACAACGTGCAGCCCTGGCAGACCACGCTACTGAGTAGATTTTTGAAAAAAGCAGCTCTCTCAGCAGTCTCTGCCAAGGTAATAACAACAAACAATGAGCTGCTTGTTGTCAGAACCCTTAGGAGCCAGAAGGAAAAGTGTCTTGGAAGCAGACAAACTTCATTTAAGTTCTGCTTTGAGTAGATGTAGAGGGTGCTGAAAGATTTTAAGTAGAGAGAGAGATAAACTGGAGAAAACAACAAATTTTGGAAGCCCAGTGGAGATTTGGGTCATTGTAAGGTTAGGCAAAGTGTGTGTTGGGAATGCAATGAAATGTGCTTGTTTGTATGTGTGTGTGAGATTATGAGAATTTTGGGGAGCTGGCTTCCAGGTCTGACTGCAGATAAATGCAGAGTGACACCCCAGTGTGCCTGGAGGGCAGGGCTTCATTCTGGAAACTGAATCCTGAATGAGATTCTATCACGTTGCTCAGTACAAGGGGTGGTATAACAGCTTTTGGAACCAAGCTGCCCATGGAAACAGCCATCACTGCTGTCAAAAGAGAAACTCCTTTCCCTGGAGACAACCTTGTTTTAAGGTTTGTGTGTGCCCATGGGGAGTAGCAGGGTTAGTGGCTTTCCTTTTGGAAAAGGATTTTGAGGTTTGTCTGGAAGGAACACTTGGCTGAAGCCCTGTATATTTCAGGGGGTGCGTCTCATGGAGTTTGGTGGGGGAAGGCAAGTGCTGTCCAGGCTACTTCTCTGTCCCGCCATGGGGAGAAAGAGAAAGCCGGCCATGTCCCAAACATGGAAGCAGGCCTGCTTCCCACCCACCAGTGCCAGGAAAGGCACTGAATTCTCACCCACGTGTTCCAGAAAGCTCACGCACAGTCCAGAGGCAAGGAGTGGAGGGCCCTCTCATTTGGCGATTCCAGCAAGGCTTTATTTCTGTCGCTGAAGGGCAGCCAGGGATGAAAGAGAGAGCTAGCCCAAGTGGCCTAGTCTTTATATATCATACAAACCAGGGGGCGGGTGGGGGGGGGTTGTGGGGAAAGGTACAGGGTCAGTACAGCAGGATGGAGAGAGGGGTGGGGTCAGAGGTCTGCCCAGGTAGGCAGGGTCCGGTTACAGCTGCCTTAGTCCAAGTCAGAGACAGGTGGGAGGCCTTCCCAGTGTATCTGGGTTTCTCAGACGTGGGTGTCTGCCCACCACCGGGGATTACCTTCATCCACCCCAACAAAGCCTGAGTCAAACCACAAAACAGAGGAAAAGATTTCAAATGGTCCATTTTCCCCCTTCTAGGTAGGTGTTGATTTGCTGATGTCTTTGGTCAGCATGCTGGTTGTTCTGGGAACTATTCTGAGGTCAGATATCAAGCAGTGGTTCTGGCATTTAATGGCTTCAGGATGGGAACAGCAGAGAATGAAAGGAAAAAATTGGACAGCTGCAGTGGCTGGCTTCTTATTTCAATCCATCCTGAAGTACCAAATCAGTGCAGGATCTGCATCAGTCTCCTCCTGGTGTCACTCCTTTGATTTCAGTGAACCTTTTATTTTAAGTAGATGTGAGTGAGTACAGGATCAGGTCTCAGCTATCAGATACCCACAATTTATTTTTTCAAAGTCAAAATCTCCTAAGTTTTATCATAGATAACTCTTGGAATAAGCACAAAATCCTGAACCTGGAAGCTGGTATGATTTGAAGGCTTTCATTATCTTGCTTATCAAGCACTGGGCCTGTCCCAAAACCTGATATTGGCACTGTGTGTCCCAAGTTGCAAGAAGTAGTGCCTTTGTATCCAAGGAGTTTTGCCAAAATGAATAGAATTTACTGGGAATGTGTATCCAGCATGGAATGGAAATATACATTCACCATGTGAGAATACATAACAGGTACGATCCTCAAACATGAAAAACAGTCCAGGAGGCAGGAGCACAGTTTGGTAAATTCCTGGTGTCTGGCACTGAAAAGCTCCTAATTTGCAGCCTTTTGCATTTGGTAACTTAAAAGCAGAGAGTACAGGGAAAATCCCTGTCTCGCTATAGCTGATTGAAATTCCAGAGGGGGCAAAATGTTACCTCTTTGTGCATAAGGCTGGTCTTGCCCATGAATGTGAATTGAAATAATAAATTGCTTTATCTGCCTCTTCTATGCCTGTGAAATAACTACTCACTTCATGTTGCCTGAGTTCCATGTGGTTTCTAAGAGAGCTGCTGGATTTTAATGGAGGGTTTTTCCTAAGAAACACAGAAACAACTTCTAATACATGGTTCAGAACATTAATTCACCAGTTTCCTCAGGAATCCGTGGATTAGGAATTGGGAGAGGTAGATGTAAATTTGATGAGCACTGAGTAGATGTGTGATGAGAGCAAGGATGTAGCGAGGGTGTAGCAGGAGAAACAGAGCAGGCACAATAAGGAAAAGACTGCAGGTAAATGATGAAGTTGGAAGTAGCTGGGAAAGAAGAAAGAGACCTGAAGGCAACAAGTGGACTGGGTTTAGCTGCAGGAATTGAAGGCAACAAAATACTCCGTGCTGGAACTGGAAGGGAACCCAGGAGCCATGCCAGCGCACAGCTCAGCGGTTTGCTGGCAAAACACGATGGTCCACACTAGAAATGCTAAACTATTGCAGCTGTCCTGCACTCCCTGAGCTCCAGAAACCAAGATTAGGCTGAGGTGACTCACACAGGTGTCAGGAAAATGCCCTGTGATGAAGTGTCCCTTTTATTGCCTTGGTAATTTTAGAGCAGACATTGCATGTGACATGGCAGGACACACACACAGCCTCGGCTGCCTTCTGCCAAATATGAGACTTAGGATGGACTCCCAGTGGCTGCTGTCAATGCAATGGGTGGTTCTGAGGAGCTTTACAACAGCAGCATCTTTCAGGGCACAGCCTGGAATCTGATCCAGCACTAGGTGCTACTGAGGATTGCTTTGCATCCCTGCTTTGGATTTGTAGGAGCTCTGGGTCCTTGTGGCTGCAAGGGTATCATACACAGAGCATGCTGATTTTCCTAGGAATTATGAATAACCGGAGCCTTCAAATGCAAGTGTCACATGAGCCATAGCTCTTACTTTAACATTTACTTCTTGTCCCCATCAGTAAAGGATGTTTTTGGGGATAACTGCTCCTGTTCATGAAGCCTTCAGACATGGTACAAGATGCTCAGTCAAGCACATCTTTCCCTTCCCTCACTGTGGCACTGAAGGACTCAGGCAGGTGATTTATGCTTGCTGCTTGTGGGAAATCCTATGGGGAAATGAAACCTTCTGTCTTCAGAGCAGGATTTGAATAAGTGTGTCCTGAGGCCACACACAGCATGAGAAGTGAGTGAGGAGGATGGCAGTGAGTGAATACAGAGCAGCCGAGCACTTGGAGCACACAGAGAGAGAAGTGTTTTAACAGGAAAAGATAAAAAAGAACTAGGATCACTTAGTTCCAGAATTTATCACATTTCAATCTCACAGAAGAGATAAACAACAGTTCTCCATTATGTACTTAATTCCTGACATTTTCTGTCTTTTAAATGCTTGACCTGACAATTTTTATAGTGTTTAATACATTTGTGAGAGTGGGGATTCATGCACATACCCACTCACAAGCCAGGTGATACTTAACATGCACATTAGATACATATTTGAATTCAAAAGCACTTCTAGAAAGAAGTTTTTAGTTACCGTCACTCTTATAAATTATATTCCTCACTTAGGGAAGTGTTAGATTTTACTTGTGATCTCTGAGATTTATAAAGCCTCTGGAGAGGAAGGGGTTACGTAAAGATTGTTTCTTTAGTTAGACCAGCTTGCAGTCTATGTTGATAACCAATCTGCAGTGAGATTTTTTCCAATGTCTTGAAAAAACTGCCCCCAGATTTTGCTTTTCTCTTGTAACCAAACTGCATCTGGTGCCCAGCTGATTTATGTGTCAGGATACCTGTAGCAGGCTGGTATGTACACACAGGGATTCACAAACATGTGATGCACATTCAGGCTGGAGCTCTCCGTCATCCTGCATTCCCCATATGGGGGGACCAGGATAAATCATTGTTTCCTTTCAACAAGTCCAGAAGAAAAGCAGAAACCTGCTCAGGGTGTTGCCTGAGAAATATCTGATCACAGAAACACAGACTGGTTGAGGCTGGAAGGGACCACAGTGGCTCAGCTGGTCCCACCTCCCTGCTCCAGCAGGGCCATCCCAGAGCATACAGCACAGGATTGTGCCCAGAAAGTTCTGGAACATCCCCAGTGAGGGAGACTCCACACCCTCTCTGGTCTCTGTTCAGTGCTCGGGCACTGCACAGGGAAGAAGTTCTGCCTCCTGCCCAGGGGGAACTTCCTGGGATCAGTTCCTGCCCGTTCCTCCGGCGCCATTGCTGAGCCCCCGGAGCAGAGCCTGGGCCCTGCTCGGAGCCCTCCCTGCAGACAGGGACACCCAGAGCTGAGGGCCCCTCTCAGCTGGGGCTCCTCTCGAGGCTGAACAGCCCCAGCTCCCTCAGCCTTTCCCTGGCAGAGATGCTCCAGGCCCTAAATCATCTCTGCAGCCTCTGCTGGCCCTGCTCCAGGAGCTCCCTGTCCCTCCTGTCCTGAGGAGCCCAGGACTGGACACAGCTCTCCAGCTGAGGCCTTACTAGGGTTGATTGTTCACATCATACCTGTAAGAGTCCTAAAACCTCTCCTTTCCTGAAGCCAGAAGTCTGAATTTAGTGAAAGCAAGGTGCTTTCTGCACAAGGAGAAATAAGAAGGCCCAAGTATCAGTTCTGCCCCTTCCCCTCTCTTGACCAGCAGAAATGAGTGTGAAATTGGCCCCTTTTCAGTCCCAAGGAACTTTTCCTGATTGCCATGATCTGTTGAAGGTGATGAGTCTCACAGTGACACTATAGGGTTCCCTTGGCACCATCACAGCCATACCAACTATTCCCATGAACAATTGGCTTAAGTGCTCCCTAACTCTGTGTTCTTCCTGTGATCATGAGGAAATAATAATGGTGGGATTCTTGGGGTGTCCTGGGCAGAGGCAGGAGCTGGACTTCGATGATCCTGATGGGACCCTTCCAACTCAGGCTGTTCTATGATTCCATGATTCCTCTATTGTGGGTAACGCTATGCTCCCCGAGATTAATGTAAGTAAATTTAGGAATCTAGGAGGCAGAACAGACGGTCAAATATCTCTTTTTTTTCCCTTTTTTTTAGGTCATCAAACCTACTGAGCAGTGCATTAGTTTTGCCCATTTTGCTGTCATTGTATGGAAGCCCTTCCTGTTACCCTTCTTCTTTCAGTTCCAGCTGAGCTTTGGGTTCTCTTACTCCACCCCTGCATGCTCAGGCAGTGCCTCTGTGTTCCTCCCAGCCCAGTCCTGCTGCTCTCACCCTTACACTTGCGTTCTGTGTCTGGGCTCTGGTGGATGCTTGTTGTTTGCTTACGTTGGCCTCCTGCCATGTGTTTGTTTGAACTCCCACACAGCAGAATGTGCTGCTTTTGTGCTTTGGAGAGGTGCTGCTTGAAAACTCCTTGGAGCTCATTTGGGCCTTTTTTCCTTCCTGCAATAATCATAGAATTTCCTGAGTTGGAAGGGACCCACAAGGATCATTGAGTCCAACTCTGGGCCCTGCGCAGGACACCCCAAAAATCCCACCATGTGCCTGAGAGCATTATCCAAAAGCTTCTTGGACAAGCCATAAGCTTCTCTCCTGAAGTCCAGGACTATGATTTGTGTTAATTCCCTCTGTGCTGCTGTGATTTTGAACTCCACCATTCCATTTTAACTGCAGCTAAACCCTCCTTTGACTTTCACATCCCTTCCATGTTTTTCCTGAGTAGTAGGCCCTGCAGAGCACATTCCCCACTCATCTCATGGATCAGCTGCACCATGAAATTGTCCTCAGCACACTCCAAAAATGATCTACATTTGCATCCAGCCCTTTTGTCCTTCCAGCAGATGCTGGTACATCTGACATCCCCAGCAAGTCTCAGAGTCCATGACTGCAAGACTTGTTCTACCTGCCTGAAGAGGCTTTCATTTGCTTCCTCTTCCCAAGCAGATGGTCTGTAGCAGATGCCTGCCCAAATATTGGCCTTTATTCTGATCATTCCTCCCAAATTCTTGATTAGCTTATCAACAGTTCCAAGGTTATTTGGACACCTGAGCTGTCTTAGGAATTTCTGCTCAGGTCTCCCCCAGCTTCCATTTCTGGTCATAGAACAATTGGAGTCACCTCAAATTTATCTGCATGTCCTGGTGTAAAATCTCCTGCAGAAAGAGGAGTTGTTGACAGCAAAATTGAAACTCCAGTCTGGAATTACAAAAGAAACCAAACCCAAATAATAAAGAAATGTGTATTTGTAAGCTTTTATAGTCTTGGGGGTACTGGTGTATTTGAGAAAGCTATTAAGGGAAAATGGAGGCTGGATGGAAGAAGAAAAAGACAACAAAAGAAAACAAATAAACAACAAAAAGAAGGAAAAATAATATGAAAGGAAGAATTTTGTAACTGGCAGTGAATAAAGTGCTATGAACACTTTCTTCCTTCTTTTTATCTGCTGGCAAGGTCTACAGCTTTATGTTATCCCAGGAAAAGTTCGTCTTCTGTGACCGCGAGTCTTCTGTTTACCCAAATTAGTGTTGCAGTTGCATGAGATCTTTTGACCGTGGAAGAAATAAGGCTGGCAGTTGGTGACAGCCACCAGGCATATCCCTGGGAGCTGGACAAGGCACTTGGAACTGGGCTTGATGCCTGGGGCGTTGGCGGAAGGAGCAGTAAATGAGTATAATGAATGTTTTTGGGAGAGGGAAGCAGAAGAGTGGGGATATTAATCTATTGAAATTTTAAGGTAGGGGCACACATGCATGTGACATAGTGTAGGAAATTATTTAAGCAGATTAACTCGGGAATTCACTGTCAAGATCACTTTAAAATTAGTACATCAGCTCACGGATAAGACTGGAATAACATGCAAAACAGGGAATGTTCCATGTGGGTAGTCTCTCGTACATCCTTTCCCCAGTAGAGAGCAGCAACTCACCAAGGGATTCTTCAGCATGTTCCTCCTTACAGAAACTGTAAAACTGAGTCTTGGTTTGTTTTATATTTGAGTTAATTCATCACAGGTTCAGTTCAGCTTAGAGCTCTGTTAGCATTGGTTATGGTATTAAAAGAAGTTTTTAAAGTTCCCAAGGAAAGAGAGAGGTGTGGCATTTCCTAGACATCCATCTTGCTGGAGAGTGGGATGAGCAGATACACCACATTGTAGTCTTGGTTTGGTAGGTTTTGCTTTCTTTCTACAAGCAGAATTTGCATCATCCACGTTAGACTTAAAATCCCTTTGGCTACTAATTAGACTTAAACTCTCTTTGACTCCTGATATCACAGAATCATTTTACTCCATGTCACACCCCCTGGGATGATGCTTTTAGATGAGCCTGGGTGAACCTTGCAACATCTCATATTTCATGAGTGGTCTCTTCTTATAAACACCAAGTCAGGAAGAAGAAACAAACTCATGCAACAGTCAAGACCAGAATGAATCAAAGCCTGGCTTCTTTTTCTCTTGAAGATATTTAGCAAACCTTTACCCCCAAAGAAAGGACTTACTATTTTAGAAAATATTGGACTTGTGTACATATATTTTTTTCATGTTTCCTTCCTGATGAAGTACAAAATCACTAACTGGAGGAGACTAGGTGTGATGATATGGGATTTTTTTCTATTTTTCCCCTTTCTATTCCAGTCCAAACCCTCAAATTTTATCTTCCTTTCTATTCCAGTCCAAACCCTCAAATTTTATTTCCTTTAGAAATAGATATATGATCTCATGCTTTTTCTAAAGGGGATGAATTCTGCTAAAAGCTGAATAAGAGTTCCTTCTCTCAGATTCATTTCCAGTATAAATTAAGTGATGAATTACAAACATGGAAAGCTCAATGTCTAAAGCCTCTTTTTCCATGCAGTGCCCATTGTTCCATCTGAAGAACACTCCACATGTTCTCTAGTCATGTTTATCTAAGGAGCAGAAAACATCTCCTGTCCTTTTGATGGATCCTTGTGCCTTGGTATCCTGGGCTGACTCAGGGAGTGCAACCACTGCCAGCCTGTTCCTCTCAGTTTTATGTAGGTAGGAAGGTGACAGGAAGGGATATGACATGAGCAGGGTGTCAGAACATCCACACACACCTGTTAACACATCAAAGCTGCCATAAGGGAGGAAGGGAACTTATTTAAGCAAAGGCAGGAGTTCCACAGAATCATTAAGGCTGGAAAAGACCTCCGAGGTCATTGAGTCCAACCTGTGGCCAACCATCATCACCCTGTCACCTACACTGGAGCACTGAGTGCCATGTCCAGTCATTTCTTGAACAACCTCCAGAGGTGGAGACTCAACCATCTCCCAGGGCAGCCCCTTACAATGCTTGACAACCCTTTCAGTGAAGAACTTCCTGAACCTCCCCTGGTGCAGCTTGAGGCCGTTTCCTCTCACCCTGTCTCTTGTTCCCTGGGAGCAGAGCCCGACACCCCTGACTGCCCCCTCCTGTCATGGAGTTGTGGAGAGCCAGAATGTCCCCCCTGAGCCTCCATTTCTCCAGGCTGAGCCCCCCAGCTCCCTCAGCCTCTCCTTATGTGACTGACTCTGCAGACACTAAAGAATCAGAGATGGGACCAGTAGAATGCATCAGTTAAAAAAGGATCTGGTTTATGTTTAAGGCCCTGTTTTACCTCTGAATCAAACAGGAAGATGGTGCTGAAAAGTTTGCAGAGTAACAGAGATTCTGCCTTTTTCCACAGCAGCATCAGATGGATGGAAGATGACCATGAGCTGTCAGTCAAGTACTGTGAAGAAACTTTTTTCCAGAGGCTGGGAGATGCAAATCAAGGCTGAGAAAAGTGGCAGTGGCAATGCTGCCCCGCTCCTGTGAGGGAGGGGGTGAGGATGGAGATGGCCCTTCCAGCTCCCAGGTGGGGTGGCAGCTGCAGTGACACTTGGAGGGGAAGGAGGAAAACCATCCCATCCCAGCTGGGAGCTGAGCTGAGCCCACGTGTTGCTGTGGGCTGCTGAGCTGTGTGTGAGGCGGGGAATGGCAGCTCATGCCCATCTGCCCCATGCAGGCTGGCAGGGATGTCGAGCAGGGCGGCTCTAAAGTGGGAGCTATAACAAAAAGGAGGCCCTGCCATGAGTTTGTCCTATCTGTTCATGGAAATGTGCTCTCCCTCCACCACTTCTTAGGCTGTGCCCTGAATGTCTTCAGACCTGACTGCATGTCCCCATAAGATTTCTGCGCTGTTCACCCATTGCCATCCTTTTTGTAGTGTCAGACCCTTAATGTCTCTGCATGCTGGAACATTTCCCTCTAATCTGGGGCTCTAACAAACTGCTGTGCTGTCATCACAGATGTATCACAAGCAGCTCTTGTCCCAGGACACTGCATGTTTCTGAAGAACTACTTTCCTAACATTCCAGTGAAATGCAGGAATCTTCTCTTGTAGTCTCACAGTACCTCCTCTCTACCTATCTTTCTTTTCAAGTGATCAAATTGTTCATTGTTCTCTCTCTGTGTTACTAGATTTCTATTTCATTATATTTTCCCCAGAAAGATAAAATCTTATTTGCGTAAGTAAAAATGGTTATTCAAATGGAGAAAAAAACAATATCTTGGTGTCTTGGGCACAAATCTAATTTTATAGTAGTGTAAAACCCTGTAAGAATTCCAAACCAGTTTATACAATTCAGTCTGAGTGCTGCTTTAATTAACCCAGATCTTGGTCTGCTGTTACCACCTTTATTTTAGTGAGAGGTAAGGGTATGAAATTTGTCAAATGATTGGTACAGTCTTACAGCTGTCAGAGCCTGTCCTCTTCAGCAATACCCGGAGATCCTATTAGTAATACTGAGGGATAGTAAAAGTTTCTCTTTGTTCTGAAAAGTGATCATTGAGGATTCAATCCTTTCCGTTAGCTCAGTGCTGCTGTATCATGTGTGCAGCCAGAGAGATGCCCTTTCTTTGGGAACAAAAGTAAGCCTTTATTCCTTTCAGCACTGCCAAAAGAGTGGGATCTCCTTCCCACACATACAAATGTGAGTACTAGCTCCCCTCTGCAGCACAAGAGACTGTCCTTACAAAAACTCATCTTCTTGGTTCTAAGTCAATGAGCTGGAATTGCTTTAAGTTGTTTTTTTTTTTTTTGCGGCAGGGGCGGGGGGCAGGATTCTCATAAATCTGCTTGTGGGTAGAGGTACTTGAAAAAACAAATCTTAAAAGCTCTGTTTAGAATGCAGGTTTGGGGTGTTACTTAGTTGTCTAAATATCAGCATGTAACACAGCTGTTCTGTGATATCCTTTATTGTCTGGATCTGCTCCTTCAGAAGGTTTTCCATGAGCCCTGTGTCACTCCTGTCCAGCTCAGGTGAGTATCTTTGGTATCCTCAAGTGTCTCAAGTTGCACCAGATTCTTATGTACACACGATTGAATTGCAGCTTTTGAAACCAAGATACAAAAGTATCAGTAGTGTTCACACAGTTCTCAGAGATATTTGCATTTGTTCATCTTTAAAACATCTGCATTAAATAAATCTGGGGAGTTTTGAGTTTTACATGTCAGATTTTGGGAGGAAATTGTCTGTAAATCATCTAATGGCCAGAAGCTACTTGCAGCCCTTGTCTAGACTGGGATGAAGCAGGCTTTATTGGAGGGTTATTTTCCTGATGGAAAAACTCTGCCTTTGAACAACTGTATGATGCTGCATGGGAAAATGACTATTTTACTGGAATATTGTTTTCTCTTTGGAAAATCCAAACAGTGTCTCCCCAGCAGACTCCCTTGAGGGCATTGGTCCATTTCTCTCACTTCCATTAAAGAAAAACAGGATTTGAATGCTGCAGAGCACAAGTGTGAAGGTAGAAAAAAGGTGATCATCAAGAAGGCAAAGTTTCTGGGTTCATAGACCGTGGAACCTGAAAGGGTGCTTTTTGCTTTTTTTTTAAATTTAAGTTATTGCAACTTTTTTCCTGCATTGAGAAAGAAGAAATGCTTGAAAGTTTTCAAGCTGGGCAGCAAGCAAGCCACCAAACTGCCCAAATGGAATATTTTAGAATTCCTGTCTCATGAACAATGCCTGGGTTTTTCTGTTTTTGTGAATTGTTTACTGTGAATCAATATGAACTTGTTTTCCAGTCTCTTAACATTTTCCAGGGGACGTTGATTCTGCTTCCCCGGGCCAGATCTATTCTTAAGATTCTGGGCAGCAGTTCCCAATGGCAAAAAAAAAATATGAAAAATAAATTAACAGCTACAAAATCAATGTGATCTCTGCGAGTTCTGCACTCAGCTGGAGATAGGGATGACCTCTTTGAGATGTGGATACGGATCTCAAGGATCTCGATGTATCTTATGGCATGTGTTTTCCTACCTTGGAAAAGCAGCCTTGGTCATCCACACCCCTTTCTTTGTGTATTGTCAGCACTGTGCAGCCATAAAATACGATGGAGCTCTGCACCTGGGGACTTATTTTTATTCCAGAAAACCCATTTTGAAAATGCCAAATGAGGTCCATGACCTTGCTATATATCTGTTAGCCTAGGAAGAAGGCTGCGGAGGAGATGTTGGACTTGATCTTGGAGGTCTATTCCATCCTAAATGGTTCTGTGAATAAAAGGTCTTGAAGAACTCTGCATTAGGGCTGCAGGAAACGTTTCCCAGACCCTGCAGACAGCAGGGATATTCCTTCTAAGCACCATTCCTCACAAACTTCCAGACTGCAAATTCAAATACAAGCCAGCACAGCACCCTTGAAAAGCCATTAGCCACCTGGCTCAGGTGGGAGTCTCAGTGCAGGGGGGAGAGCCAAGCCACTGTTCCTTTGATCCCTCTGGGAGCCTGGCAGTGTGTCCATGCCTCTTGCTCTCTCTTCCGCCAGGTGTGAGCTCTCAGGACCACGAAGGATCTGTGCCTGGAGGTTTACGTGCCCATGTTTCAGAATTATCACCTATTCCCAGCTGAAGTGCTGCACTTGCTGGCTTCAAGCGAGGAGCAGAGGGCCCCGTTACCAATGTTTTATTCTCCTACTTACTGTAACCATTCTGGACTTCGGCCAGCATATATAAACAACGTGCTCAGGCCTTTCCAATTCTGCACTGCCATTTTAGCACTCTGGACATTGGCCAGTGCCCATAAAGTGTGTGACATTGATTTAATTTCAGCTGGGTCCCTAGACTTTTGATAAATGGATCCAAAATGGACATGTCTGTCTAAAATAGGGATTTAATTCTCTATTGGGGGTGAAGTGTATTTGGTTAAATTCTGTTGCTGACACAATTATCAACATTGCTTTTAACTTTGGTCTAACGTAATGCCAGATGAAAGATGCTTTAAAGAGGATAGCAATGAAAAGATATCATTCCAGTGGGGCTGCAAGCTGGATGTTTCATGTTTTATGCCCATGTGGACATTCAGGCTGTGATGGAAATGACTTGCTGAGATTTACCTCATTCCCACAAGGCACTTGAGCATTACAGAATTACACATGAATTCTCCTCATGCAGTCAGAGACACTCTCACAAGTTCAGAGTGCCAGTTCTCATTGATTAGAAGCAGAAACAGTCACAGAAATATCCCAGTGCAGTGGTTTAAGTAGTGGTGTGACTCAAAATTATCTTCTGAAACCTCTTTCTTTCATGAACAATGCGGAAGGAATAAATCAGAAAATACCGCACCAGCTTTAATTTCAGAAGAAAATGTTCCCCTTTTTCATTTTGTGTTCCAAAGAAGTACTGAACAGGCAATATATCTGAAGAATGGTAATAAAAATTAAATAAACAGTAGGAATGACTCTCAGGTAGGGATCAAAATTCGTAAATGAACATTGAAACAACTGTATGAATTGCACCTTTGTGTTTTCAAAGAGGTCTGGGCCTACTACCATGGCTGCTCTGTTTCTGGCAGCTTGAGTAGGATCTGCACCAGGTAGTACCTCTAGAGTTACTGGAGATTAATTTACACAGGCATCAGGGAAGAGACAGAAGGAAAGCTGTAGAAGACTCTGTGAACACCTGTCCTTCATGCTGTGTAGGAAGCAATGTATCATTTCATTTACTAATGCTAGTTATAATTTTATTTGCTAATGCTATTTATCATTTTGTTTGCTAATGCTATTAATCATTTTATTTGCTAATACCATTTAAGGATCTAATTGCTTGTGCTATTTAAATGCATAATGTTATGACAAATTGTGATATTTCAACAAGCTCCTAAAATCACATCATCTCTTATCTCCCTTTTGTAGCTACTTTTATGATTATTATACTTACCACATTAACACCACATCTCAAGCAGTATTATCTCTGGGTCTATTTCTATCTAATATACATGGAGAGACAAAAATGTAAGCTCTGCAATGTATGTAAAAGCTCTCAAGCAGATAAAGGATTGGAAGGGTTACCAGGAAGACAGAGATTGTAATTTTGACTGATGTAGAGGGAACAGAACGTACAGCAGGGTGGAAATCACTTGAAGGTGAGAGGAGATGTATTTTTATCTAGGCAGAGAGTCTAGATCTGAACTCACAGATTCAAAGGCTAGCTACATTTTGTGTAGTTTTTCAGCCTTATCAAAAATTGTTGGGGCACCCTGTGCAGGGCCAGGAGTTGGACTCGACGACCCTTGTGAGTCCCTCCCAGTCAGGATATTCTGTGATTCTGTGAATATCTCCTCTCTTTGGCTCTCAAATTGCAAATTTTTCTTTAAAGATGGTGACAGTGTGATAGGAGCGAGACCAATAAATAAATAGCTCATTGTACTGTGACAGACCCAAATCCTGATGACAAAGCTGTCAGCTGTTTGCAGTTTTGCGCAGTGGAACTGCTCGTTTTCTTCCTTGGAGGTTACCAGTAGAGGTCCACAGTATTCACAGGAAAAAATGCCTTCAGGAATTGCATCCCTGACCTATTGACTGCCAACACGTTGTCTAACCAAACATGATAAAAATAAAATTCTAGAATGCAAGAGAAAATCTTTATGAAAACGGGAATTAATTTTATGACCTGAAGTTGAAGATATAGTTTATTTTAATGTTATCTTGTAAATGTCACTTATTTGTCAAAAGACAATTGGCATGATGATCTATAGGAAAGATTGGAGTTGGTCATGCCAACTTATTCTAAATTAATCAGAAACTTTCTAAGAGAGACCAATATACCATATAGCCTTCATTTTATCCACAAATATTCTGTATTTGCTTGGATATTTACCAGAAATATGGCTTAGAAATGCCACAGAGTTTTACAAGTATCCACAGCTATTAATGATTTTTTACATTATAATTGTTTCTTTTAGTTGCATCATTAACCCTATAAAACCTAGGTTTATAAACTTCCTTAGGATTTATGAAGTCAGCTATCTGGAGTTCAGTAAGAGCCAAAAAGAAAAAAAAAGGTAATTAGAGATCTGAACATGTTTACATGTTTCAGTTTTAAGAACAAACTCCTTGGGTATGCCCAGGACTGGAAGGAGATGACACATGTCATTCTCCCTTCTTATTTATTAAATCATTGAATTATGGAATGGTTTGGGTTGGGAGGGACCTTAAAGATCAACTCGTTCCACCCCCCCGGCCATGGCAGGGACACCTCCCACTAGACCAGGCTGTCCCAAGCCTTCTTCAACATGGCCTTGAACACTTCCAGGGATGGGATCTTCTTAAAACTATATTTGCTTTGAGCTCTGTCAGACAGATTTTTTTTTTGTGAATTGCCATTGTATTTTGAGGGAATTTTACACTGAGAGGCATAAGGAGAAAACATTTTAGCAGTCTTTTCTTGAAATTTTTTTCTGTAATTTTTCATATTTTTTTTCCCATATGGCAGCTGCAAACTCCTCAGAGGTCTGGCAGGCTCTAATCAGCCTGAGGGGGATGGATTAGTGAGCATGGGACAGGTGAGTTCATCAGAGATGCATGAGAAATTGCAGAACTATGTGATAAACACTTCTTTATCACAGGTCTATCTTCGGAAGCCCACACTCCTCTGCCAGTCTCATGAGGGAGAGCCAAAAGCCTGCTAGAGGGTTTGCTAAGCAGGGAGTGAAAGGAGAAACAGCTGGTCAGAAAACATCTGGTAATCAGTATCTCAGACTGCCTAATACTGGAACTGCAATTTGGGAGGGCATTGTCACTGTAGTCCTTCCTTCCTTCCTTCCTTCCTTCCTTCCTTCCTTCCTTCCTTCCTTCCTTCCTTCCTTCCTTCCTTCCTTCCTTCCTTCCTTTCCTTCCTTTTCATCTACATCTCCAGTCCCAGATTCCCATTTGGAAAAATTAAAATTTAGGGCACTCACCAGGCATATGGGAGGCTGAACTTCCAAGCCTTTCTGGAAGTGTCTCCCATACCCTGGTTCATGTCATAATTGTCACTTACTCTGGCATGGCCTTCATTGCTGAAGCTGCCCTTTTGACAGTCTTCCTAAATGTTCTTCAGGAGAGGAAGGTAAGATGTGTAAGCATGACCTCATATGTTTGTGATAAGGGCACCTAGGAGAGGGAGGCTCTGGATTCCTGCCATTCATTCACTGAAAATTCATGTATTTTTAAGAACTGGAACCCAGGAGTAGGTAAGAGTTTGTCTTTGGCAGGAGAGAGAGATGATGACATCTCATGGAGAAGAAAGAAGAGCAGAAGCCATCTTTAGTTCTTAGCATGAGTAAGGGAGAAACAATGCTCTGGATAAGAGAATTCCAGGGCTTGTCTGTTTGTTTTCTACTCCATAGAGGGCCTCCTTTCAGCACAGGTGTTATATTTCAAGTACGGGCTATATCTCATGGAGTTAAGTCTCTTTTATTCTCCAGTTGGCTGACTGCAGTTTGGCTCTGTCATATTTATTCTCTCCCAGGGGCCCACACATTGTACTAGGTCTGCATGGCCAGGTATTGGTAGCCAGGGGGCTCCAGGGGTGGCTTCTGTGAGGAGCTGCTGGAAGCTTCCCCCATGTCCAAGATAGCGAATTCTAGGCAGCTCCAGGATGGATGTGCTGCTGGCCAAGGCGGAGCCCATCAGGAATGGTGGGAGCACCTCTGCCATAACGTTTTCAAGAAGTAAAAAAAGATGTTGTGCACTGGCAGTTGTGGCCAGAGGAGAGGGAAGTGAGAATATGTGAGCAGCCCTGCAGACACCCAGGGGAGTGAGGAGGGAGCAGAGGGGCTGGAATTCCTCTGCAGCCCACGGTGCAGCCCACTGGAGTGCAGAGATCCACTGCAGCCCCTGGGGGAGCCCTCGTTGGAGCAGAGGGGTTCCCAAAGGATGCTGTGACTCTGTTGGAAGCCCACACCAGAGCAGACTCCTGTGGAAACAGCATTCCAGGCTGGAGCAGGTTTGCTGGCAATGCTTGTGACCTGGTGGGAGAGACCCAGGCTGGAGAAGCCTGTTCCTGAAGGACCATGGAAGGGATCCATGCTGAAGCAGTTAGTGAGGAACTGCAGACTGTAGGAAGGATTCAGATTGGAAAAGTTCTTGTCTCCCATGGCAGGGACCCCACACTGGAGCAGGGTAAGGACTCCTCTCCTTGAGGAGGAAGCAGCAACAAAACAATGTGGTGACCCAACAACTCCCATTCCCCATCTCCCTATTCCACTGAGGGGCAGGAGGTAGAGGCCAGGAAGGAGAGAGAGGTGGGGGGGAGTTGTTTTTAGGATTCATTTTACTTTTCATTATCCTGCTCTGATTTGACTGGTACATAATTCACCTAATTTCCCCAAGCTTTTTTGTCTGTGCCAGTAACTGGTGACTGATCTCTCCCTGTTTTTATCTCAATTCATGAGCCTTTTGTAATATTTTCTCTCCACTGTCCAGTTGAGGAGGAGAGTGAGAGAGCAGCTTTGATGGACACCTGGTGTCCAGCCAGAGCCAGATGACCCCATACACACATAGAAAATACCCATCCAGCTGCTCGTCATTCTTCCTGTGATCTGAGCATCTGCTTTCACACAGATACTCAAGCTGTAATTTAGGGCAGACTGTCTAAGGAAAACACACTCTGGTCTTACTGTGTCCTCCATTTGGAAATACCTACATCCCTACATGGTTCTCACACTTAAAATGTGGCACGATTTTATATAAAAATAAATACATATTTAGACATAAAAAACATGGCAAACCAGAGGTTTCTGTGGTTTGGCTGCTGGGCACAGATTATTTTCTCCAGCTTTTAGCTTCTGAGCCTGTGCTGCTACACTGTCTCTTTTGCTGAGGAGAAATTTCTGCTTCAGAAAACCTGGAGCGGCGGGAGGGGGGGCGGGGGGGGTGATAATGGGCGAGTGATTAGTTGCTGGGAGGCCATAATGGGGGGGGGATTAAGAAAAGACAAAGAGTTGGCTCTGAGATGGGTGCGGCTAGCTAGCCCTTATCTAGGATTCCCTGATATTTGATTTTTCCCCCTCAGAGGGGGGGCAGAGATACTGGGGGACTGGGACTAGTTAAAAAGAGCCAAGTACAGCTGGAGGGTACCTTCTTCGCTCCTGGACACTGAGAGGAGAGGGAGAGAGACGGCTTGGAGCTCCAGGAAGGATATTCCTCC
>VYZT01002769.1:0-103918 GCA_013400735.1 Pomatostomus ruficeps
ACCTTGCCTTGAACACTTCCAGATAAAGAAAAACACCATCTCGATCTCACAATTACCAGCAAAGCAACTGAGATGCATTAACTAGTTCACACTAAAATAGCTTGCCTGATCCTCAGTGTCCTAGAAATCTCTCTCTGATAATGTTTACAGGATTTTAAAATGAAATGTACCCAAGCATTTAATGAGATTATTATTATGCAAAATCTACAACAATGGCTATCACTTTGGAAATGATTTCTCCTCACTAATCAAATGTCTCTGATCTTTTTTACAATAGATTCATGAGTGATTCATATAAAAATAATAAAAACTAAATTAATCATGGGTTCTTAAATCACTTTCTTTGACGCTTTTAATAATTCATTTCTAGAGACAAGCTGAGAACTTATGCTTCATTAATATTATTTGTTCTTGGTTTTACACATCACTTTAGTCATTTACATGGAGAGAAATTCAGCCTTAAGCAAATACCAGAATACTACTGCAAACACAGCCTGATGGGGCATTAATTTATCTTTTCTTGTTTTTCTGCTCAAAGAATTTAACACAACATAAGACTGCTGGTGAGTCAAAAAAAGTTTTTGCTTTGAAAATATGGAAATGAACTTTTTAGATAGTTGTGTAATTATAATATAGGTAAAAAATGGATGAGTTTTATATCCTGAGAAACTCAGAGATAACATGACAAAGAAAATTAATAGTAGGTACATTCCTCTAAAAATGCAAGTGGATACAATTTCTGTAACCTTCATTATGACAAAATGTGAGACTATATATCCAGAATATAGTGTCAGTAGTAATTTTGCACTTAACCTCTATTTCAGAGCCTGTAGAGACCTTAGGAAACTATAAGCAATTTCTTAAAATTTGATTTGAAAGAGAAAAACTTGGTTCTAAATATGCAATTTCTGTAACTTGCTGTCATCACTGCATCACTGCAGTATCTGGGATGGCCCAGGGTTTGACCATTTTAATGGCCCAAATTCTATTAGCAGGGAATTCATGTGGTTATTCACACATGATCTTTTTATTATTCAACAGTGAATCTTCATTAAAAGCATCAACACGATTCCATTGCCTTCATACAGACTGTTTTAACGAGAATCCCAGTGACCTGCACTTTAAAGGCTGGCTGTTTGCTTTGGGTTTCAAATGTTACACATGGAAAAGGCCATTTTCATGAATAGACATGAAAGGTGTACCAGGGCAGGCAGGCACAGCTCTTGTGAGGGCCACGGGATGCACACGGAGAAGGTTTTCCAGGTGGATGGGGAACAGGAGCCATCGAGGCCGTGCTCTGGAGTTCTGTGCGTGTCCCTGCCTGGGATGTTTTGGGAGAGCAAGGCCGTGCCACCCCACCTGAGCTCAGCAGAAATGAAGAACTCTGTCCTTGCACCATTGGTTATGCAAAGGCTCTTTGTGAACTAAAGATCCAACGCCAGTGCGAGTTAAAGTGTACAGATTAAAATAAAGTGAGTAATGGAAGACACTAATGAGCTTAGGCTATAGGTACCTGAATTACACTTGGTAATTCACCAAATTCTTATCTACCTCAACTCTATATTTGTTTTCTTATGACAATCTTCTCTTTCACCCCGCTTCTGAAGGAAAAACTTGTGTTTATAAATTTTATCAATTTACACATGTTTCTCTGGAGATAATGACACATCATGTGAAACAATACCCTATAAATATTATATATATTTGACTCCATGAGGAGTTTATTTTATTTTCAAATTGAGGAATGCTTTCATAATCACATACTTGAGAAAACATATCACTTGTTCCTAGGAGGCAGAAGTATATTATTTTGAAAGATGACAGATTTTAACCAGTTCACTTTTGTAGTCAGAAATCAATTTATAGCTATAACAATTTTATCAGTTTCAGCTACATTATAGTTATTTTCTGCATGAGAAAAGTTGATGTGACTTTAATAAAGTGGAACTGCAAAGGGAGTTCTAATGGATAAATAATATGTATTGGTAATTTATGGAGAAATAATATTTTTATGCTAAAAGCAATCTTAACTGTTTGCAAGAGAAATCGTTTAATTACATGTGCCATTAGGATGGCTCTTTTGCAATAGCTATGTGACAACTCATTAACAGAGCTCCCACAGACAGGACAAGACAAATTATTACTAGTTGCTTATGAAAGCTTCTGATTAAGAGAGCAATGAAATATTATAAATATTTTGTTGCCAATCAAGATATCACATAAAAATGATTTAACTAATGCAGTTAAACAACAAGGCTTTACAGTAATCTTCAATCTTTCAGTTCTGTGCAAATT
The DNA here is from genome assembly GCA_013400735.1 of Pomatostomus ruficeps. Classification (NCBI taxonomy): domain Eukaryota; kingdom Metazoa; phylum Chordata; class Aves; order Passeriformes; family Timaliidae; genus Pomatostomus; species Pomatostomus ruficeps. Next base: position 2,296 of record VYZT01002769.1, read on the forward strand.
TAGGATTATCTGGGTTTTTGTTGACTGTCTTTGTCACTCCCAGTACTACCCTGGGACACAGGTCCCTTCTCAGATCACGTTTGTCATGAATCTGGAGAGAAAAAAGCAACAAAGGACACTTCAACAGTGCCTCTCCTGTGCTGTTCTCACACCTAGTTGGCAGGAGTCTGGTTTTTTTTCAGGCTTGAGCTTCTAATTTAATCTGATTTCTTGAATTAGCATGTAGAAGAGAAAGAGCTTAATTGAAATATAATACCAGGATTTTTCCAAGTGTGTGACTATCCTGTAGGTCTGTATGTGATTACCATTGTGCCAAGACCAGGGAGGATTTTCCTGAAGTTAAAAAGGTACAATTAATCTCCTGTTGCACTTCCAATTAGCCAAATTGCCAACCTTATTGTGAAAAGCAGAAATGCAATTGAGTTTCTGCTTGAGGCGTACTAAAGGAAAACTGAAGTAATTTAATTAACTGCCTTCAAGTACATTAAGAAGCACACTGCCTTTACTTTCTGCTGTCAATGCCTTTAAATAGATTATTGTTTAATGTGAGTTTCTGTACCCACGTACGGCTGAAGCTTTGAACTGTCTGCTGCCACCCCCTGACCTGAGCTGTTAGGAGTTTAAGAAAAGACCAAGATGAATAGAGGGACGAAGCACCTCTGCTATGAGGAAAGGCTCAGAGAATTGGGATTCTTCTGCCTGGAAAACGGAAGGATTAAGGGTGACCTAATTGCATCCTTCCAGTACCTGAAGGGAACCTACAAGAAAGGTGGAGAGGGACTTTTAACAAGGGCACATAGTGACAGGACAATGGGGAATGGATAAAAAGTAAAAGAGAGTAGGATTAGATTAGATATTAGGAAAAAAATCTTTCCTGTGAAGGTGGTGAGGCACTGATATGTTTCCCATAAAAGCTGTGGATGCTCCATTCCTGGAAGTGTCCGAGGCCAGGCTGGATGAAGCTTTTTGCAACCTGGTTTAGAGGAAGGTGTCCCCACCCATGGCCGGGGGTTGGAACCAGACGATCTTTCAAGTCCCTTCCAACCCAAACCAGCCTGTGGTTCTATGACAAATAAAAGGCTGGATTTAGCAGCTGAAGGACAATCCCTGCTGTCGTCAAGTCCTTCAGACATGCAGGTGCCCATCCTCAGTAGCCACAAAGCAGACATGCCTGAGCTCAAGCATCCTACACAATGCCCACCGTGGAAGAGGGAAAATAAAAAATGGCAATCCCCAAATTGTGCCTCCTCAAGCAACCAGACCAGAATACAGATGGCAGTGCATATACAGAACACTAAAAAATTGACACAGTTTAATTACAGATGAAAAAGGCGTGGAGGTGTTCATTAGACTAAAAAAAGTTGATGTTCACTAGTAGTAGGTGTTACATGACAAGGTGAGAGAGGTCATAAACAGACACATTAAAAATTGAAGCATAAATCTTGTTTTTTCTCCTTGTAACAATCTTGGAGTGCTCTTTTGATATAGTTTCTCAGTGATATACTAGTTGAAACAGATCAAAAAGTGATCTTTTTTCCTGCTGTATTACTCTCCATAGGGATGTTGAATCATTCAGGAACTAGTCAACTCATGTGCAAGGACATAACTCTGCCTCTTAACACAGAATCACCAATGAGAATCAGAATTACTTATAAGCAAACCAGAAATCCACTTGGACCAGTGCTAAATTATGTGAGGAACTGGTATTTCAGTCTGAAAACGTATTCAACATTCTGTTTAAAATAGTAGGAGTTGTAAATGAACACTCAGAGCCAAGTGCTATTCGTCCTTCAATAATGTGTTTCTACTCCAATTCTTGGACTGTCATTTTGTGTCCAATTCACACAGGAACTTTAAGTCTTTAAGATTAATGTAATCATAACCAAAATTTCATAAATGTAAGATAAATACCTGGAATTTTCATTATTTTTGGCCAACAAATCTTAAGACCACTCTTGAGCCTCCAGAGGCTCTGCTGGATTTCCATGTCAAGCTTGAAGCAGTGACAAGAAATACAAAAAAATTTAAAGGGATAATACTTGCTTTGATTAAAAGATAAAGATGTTTAGATGGTTTTAATTACTGAGTTTGTGCACACAGTAATTACCTATATATGGTGCACATGATTTCCCTGCTAAGGAAGAGTCAACAAATAAAGTACTGAGATGTTGTGTGTATTTCTGTCCCATGTGCTGTAATTTTCATATTTTACTGCAGAAGAATAAACCAAAGATTTTTCCCATTTCAGCAATCCTGGATACACAACAATTTAGGGAGCTATAGTATTGACTGTAACAACTCTGAACTGAGTGGTTTTCAAATTAACAAGAGCTGAACAAAAATATAAATCAACTCTTGCCGTAGTGTAATTAAAATAAAACCTGATTTACCATGTACTTTAATGCAAAGAGAAATGAAATACACACCATATTTTTTGTACACTACTTTCCACTCTCTCCATAATTAAATGTTATTAAATAAATGAGTAAGTTTATACCATCATTCAGGTATTGTCTTTACTACCAGCTATGACTCACACGTCAGAGCAGCACTGTGAATTAAAAGAGATTCATGTTCCTTCCTGCGAGGGCATCACCACGCCCTGCCGAATAATCCCATTTTTAAACTGCTTGTCAGAGATAACAGCCAAGGAATGAGAGAGGAGAATTGGCTCAAAGGCAAGTGAAATAGGGGGATCAGAGATAAAAACGGATTATTTGGTTTAGAGAGAGGAGAGATTCATTGCCAACCATAAATGTTTTGTTTCGTGCTCTTGATGAACCTGTTTCATTGTACTGGGATAGACACCTCTGAGGAGCCAATGGTCTGCAGAGGTGTTTTCCCCTGAGTTTCGAGGTCTCTGGAAGTAGCATAATTTCACAAAGCATGTTCCAAGTACTCCTGCTCTCCCCTGCATATATGCTGCTTTGCTTTTATTCCTGAGACATATTCACATACAATCTAAATATCACACCAGCTTCCACCTTCCAGAACAATAAGATAAAACTTGCACCCTTACAACCACCATCTGTGAAATGAAGTCACACTGCACACCCTGATGGGACAATGACAGCAGAGGCTCAGCACATACGTTGATGTCCTCCAGGTCAAGGAAGTTGAGGACGACGCCGTTGCGTTTCCAGATGATGGGCGGCCGCAGGACCCCACGGATGCCGCAGGTCAGGACGGTGCTGAGGCCAACGGTGATGGTGGTGACAGTGACCCTCTGGTCCTCTGGCAGGCTCAGCCGAACCACCTCTGCAAAGGCAAAACAACAGGGATAACATCAAACACCACACAGGGAAGCTGCTCCTCTTCTCCCCTCTCTGCCTTCCTTTCTCATACTGGGAATAACTTGGGAGGATTTTGGCAAGGAGATGGGATATCTCTGCTCTGCAAAACCCCCCCATAAACAATAAGGCCAAGTAAGAGACAAATTGAATCTGTCCCAATCAAACTCACTGCATCCCTTTCCTGATGCATGTCAGCTGTGGCATAGGGGAACTAAGTTGGTGCACAGGCCAGCCTGGCTGCAGGAGTTTATACAAAGCAGTCAGCAACAGGAGAACAAGCAAAGGCTCTCTGGCTTGAGATCATCTGAGCTTGTTTCTCTAGGACACTCCTACCAAAGTCCTTTGAAAAGGTACAAGAATGAGTCATGTTTGCACCTTGAAGGAGAAGAACTAAGGTCAGACTGCTGCCACTGAAATATAGATAAACCCAGTTTCAAATTGCCCAAACACTTGTTTACCAAACACGGCCACATATGGCACCTGAGATACAGATGTCCTAAAAATTAAAAGCTTTCTCATATTTTATTTAAATAAAAACCCCAGTTATTTTGACTTATGTGTGCCACACAAAAAAACCCCTGAGGCAGCAGATCTTACTGAACACCACACCACCAGCTCTCTGAAACCACACTATGTTCACATTGTTTCCTTCTGGCCAATGTCCTGAGATGTGGCTGCATCTTTGCCATGTGTGGCCACAGAGAAAGGTCACACGTGATACCGGAGCCACCCTGGGTGCAGATTGCCATTATGGAGCATTTTGGCTGCAGTGAGACAGTGACTGGGCAGTCAGGCCACATTGTCCAAGCTCCTGTAGCCACAGCTTTGTAATTCACATGATGGTTTTTGCTTCCTCTCATTCCCAAGCTCTGCAATCAGAAAACTCTATTGCATATAAATGAGGAAAACTGGTCTTAATGGCCCATTGAGAGGAACAGGGGATGTTCACAGCTGGTGTTACTTTGCTTCAGCCAAGTCCAAAACCTGGGCTGGGGAATGAAACAACCTCTCCCAGCATCAAGGCTCCTCCTTCCTCATGTCCCCCGGCAATAACAGCAGTAAAGCACAGATCAAAGAGACCGATGCTGCCTCACCCAAGCCCATGTGCTTTGGGAAAAACCACTTCAAGCAGCGCTAACACTGTAAAAGGACACAGGGGGGCCAAGTTACTCTTCATCCTGTCCGCTTACCTCGCACTCTGTCATGACACCCCACACAAGATCTGAATGTCACATGTATGGAATAAAAATGAAAAAAAAACCCCAGTATTGACATTTGCAAGCACAATTTTCCATCTCTTCATATATTGTCTAATTGAAAAATTGCTTTAACATCTCTTGAGTAGCAAACCTCTTAAATATGTCACTAAAATATTCAGTCTATTTCAGGAGCCTTGGGCAGCCTGGACAGACTCAGTGCTCTGGTACAGCAATTGATCGTGAAGAATTAGTGCAAAAGCTGCCTGTGAAAATGTACTCCAATAGCTCTGCACCCCTTCTCTTCCGCTTCTTCCACCTACGTGAGAAGCTAATGTGTCACAAAATGTATTTGCCTCTGTGAATCTGAGGCTGACTTTGGGCTGCAAGGTCCATACAGCATTGCTGTGTCTGCCAGCAGTGAGCATTTCTCCCACTTAAAATTCCCAGAGCTATTTCAGGAAGAGTACAAGCTGTATGAAATAAAAGGTGAATATAGTTTTGATAGATGGTTGATCAAAATTAGGAATGTTTGACCAACGTGGTGCTACTGTTCGTGTTATGGTGGCTCCCAGAGGCATTACATAAGAAGACTGACACAGTCCCCTAAATTTTTAGTCCCCTAAAAATCAAAAGGGGAGATGAAGGAATACTGGGAAGGAAAACATTACCCATTCAAGATCACTGCGCAGGTTAGCAGCTAAGCCAGGAAGACACAACACATGACTGAATCACACTGCCTGCAGGTACCTGCTGGAAGAGATCAGGGATGGGGCAACTCAGGGCCATAGGAACAGAGATGTCCCAGGGAAGCACTGAATGGTTTGGGTTGGAAGGGACATTAAAGACCATCTTGTTGCAACCTCCCTGCCATGGGCAGGGACAGCTTTCACTAGGCCAGGCTGCTTCAAGCCCTGTCCAACCTGGCCTTGGACACTTCCAGGGGTGGGGAGTCCATCCCACCACCCGCATCCAGCTGCCTGAAGCATGTAAACAGCATGTAGGGGCTAATAATGTACTTATTTTCTGCATAATGAAGAGCTTCTTTTAATGAATAAAATATTTGGAGTGCACTTGACAGGATAAAGAACTGGTAATTACAATAATTTGTAGCATGCAGTAGGGCTAATGAGGACATCTCTTCTTTAGGAGGAATGAAATAGAGGGTCATTCATTTACAAAATAATTGTTTTTTCATCTTACTGCTGTTTTCCTTAATTCCCTCTGCTGTTTTTCATGGTGCCTTGAGTTCCCTGGCTCTTGCTGGGCTCCCATAAGCTCGTTCTTCAATGCAAGCAGTGTTTTTTCAGTGCTCTCTTGCAGTGGAATTTAAGGCTCCCTGCCCATCTTCCAAGCAACTGCTAAAGAGGTTTTGGCTTTACCTTTTTAGAAGCACAGTAATGAAAAATACATTAACTTCTAATTAAGAAGACACCTTGCACAGCTGCCATTCTTGGATGAACCATATGAGGCCAAGAGGTGAGTATTTTATGTTAAAGCATGTAATTAGCACAGACCACTTTAACAAGACAAACACACTCCTTTTTAGAGTATTTCTATGGAGTACATTTGAGACCTTCTTATTACCAGTACATTTGAGGGACTCTTATTAACATCTAAAAGCCTTTCTACTAATACAGAATTATTTTGTGTGGTTTCAGTTATTGCTTTATTGTTTTCAATAGAAAAGATTTCCTTATACAAGCAGGTGTATTGGGGAGGAAACAGCATTCCCTAAGATGGTGCAAGGACTGAGCTTTTTAAAAATCTTTTAAAAAACTCAGAATCTTGCATTAAGTTATAGAGCTTAGACACACTGCTGCTATTGGTTTATGAGTACAAATTCTTCAAGTTACCATAATGATTTTGTGTAGAGCTTCTAGATTAAGTATTGAACATTGTTCATTTTATTTTTAAAAACCTTCAGGAGATAAAAGGATTTTTACCGTGGGTATAAAACTGAACAGAACAAATGGCAATATTCAATGGGTGCTCATTTGCAGAACACAAGCTGGAATGGAATTTGGTCCTAAAATCAAGCAATTTTATGTTCCTTTGGAAATTCTGCTGGATGATGCATACAAACTATTTTTCTACATTGCGTAGGTTCAACCAGTATCAGTCCTCTCTGACCACAGTTACGCAGTTGTGTCAAACCTGATACTCTTCTCTGGGATTTCAGCTGAAATAGCTCCTCAGTTTATTCTAGCTGGAAATAAGAACTTCCTTCCAACTATTCTGCCATCAGAGAGAGATGTTATCATCAGAGAATGGGATGCTATAATTTTTGACTCAACTTTTAATGGTTCCAGACAGGGGTAAAGCCTTTGCAATGATCCCCTTTAAGAAGGAATTGATGTAAGCATGTGCTTGTGCATCAGAGGACCAGGACTAATCCCTGATCACGCAGATGAAAGACACCAAAAGTGGAACAAAATGAAGGTCAGTGAAAGGCAACCAGGACACCACAAACTCTCCACTGATGATGGCAGCAGCTCAGTGCCTGAACACTACGTGGTTCAGGAATTCAGGCAGTGCCACCTTCAAACCCATCTGCCTCATTCAGGAGGGTGAGGGCTCCCTCCCTGCATGCCGGGGATGAGTGCCAAGGGCCTGTTCAGGGGAAGGATCACTCTTGTCCTGCCTCTCCCACCTTTCCTGCCTGGTGTGATATTCAGCCTGAAGCACTGAGCACCTTTGGTGACCCAGCTGTCGCCATCCTGATGTTCTTACATTAAATTTCTTGCAATACCAGGTCCCATGGTGACATGTGAGAATGTGAAGTCTTAGTAATTCCTTTTCTTGTAAAAAAAGTCAAGATATTGCTGAACATTTTCCCTGTCCCTCCTCCTCTCCAGTGTTATTTAAGGTGCTAAGCTGGAGTTACACTGCACCTTCACAAGCTCTGCATACTAATGCAGCAGGTATTGCCTGTTGTGCTGGTTTATCATGGAAATCTTTCTCTCTGCTGTCATTTGCAGCCTGCCAAAGGCAATCATAATTTCACAATGAAGACACCTATAATTGAGGTCATTACAGGGAGCAACCTGGAACGAACATCTATGGAGAAAACCTCCTTGATGTAGCACCGTGTGGAGATGATTTACATGGCGACGTCGGGCACCTGCCTTCGCTCATGCGGCACTACCCACAGAAACAGATTTCACACTCTGCATAGTGTTTAATATCATTAATTAGATCTCTTCCCTTAAATCTAAAGAAAATATCCCTTTTAATGCATTGTTGCCACCGTTAATCATTGTTCCAGTGGTTCATGGATATTCTGCCTTGCTAAAACAGAGTACTGTAGAATTGCAGAATGGTTTGGGTTGGAAGGGACCTAAAAGATCATCTCAGTCCAATCCCTTGCTGTGGTCAGGGACACCTTCCACTAGACCAGGCTGCTCAGTGCCCCATCCAGCCTGGTCTGGAACATTTCCAGGGATGGGACATCTCCAGCTTCTCTGGGAATACTGTGCCAGGGCCTCACCCCCCTCACAGGAAGAATTTTCCCATAATATTTCATCTACTCTGGTCCTATTGCTTAGATCCTGCTTATGAGACAAGGCACTGCTTTTTAATCCTGTAACTCATCCTCAGAAGGGAGACAATGAACTAAAACATAGCCTTATTTGATATTCAACAGGAAAACGACTTTCAAAGAAAGTCTCCAGCACTGATTCTTGTCCCCAAATTAATGCAGAGAGACCTGTTGTTTGTGAACTGAAGCATGGGTAACACAGCCCTAAATACATCGTGTTTCTCCAGCAATGGTTCAAGTCAGGGTTAACTTAATGGGATGGAAACTTTAGTGTATACTTAATTCCCCAAGTCCTGCAGCTATGTTTATGCACCACATTGCATTAGTAAAATCTGTTTATTGCCTTGTGGCCATGAAGGTCAGTGGTGATTTTAGCATTTGTTTCAACAGATAAAAGAGTTCGCTAGCTGAACAGAGTCTCAGGTGATGAGTTAACTGAATCAAGAAAATAAAAACAATTAATAGAACATAGTTAAAAACAGGACACACCTTTTGTAATTACTCTTTTCCCCAATAATTTTGATGAGATGTATTTGGCTTGGCACACAGTTTGGCGAAATTTTAGACCCTCTTAAATCTGAGCCAACTGGAGCTAATTAATTCTAAAACGACCATGTTATACGTGAGATATATTTCTAAACATGCAATGGAAGGTGAAGTTTGGCCAGCCAAGGAGGGACTCGGGTGATGCTGCTGGGGACACTCTGGGATGGGATGTCTCTGGTTAGTCATAGCAGGGAGAGGCTAAAAGCAATGAAGGGCAGTTTGCACTGGCTCTGAATCTGTAAAACACTGTGTAATATGCTTATAAAGTACTCATATTAGGGTTTGATTCAGTTTCTACCCTACTCTGTAGACCAAATAAATGAATTAATAACACCCTCAGAACACAAATCACCCTGGTTTGCATGCCTTTGCAAACCTCTCCCAGTGGCTGATTTTAGGACTATGTCCAGAAGGAACACTGCCATGCCATCACATTTGGATGGTTATTGAGGTTCAACAAACTGGTCTTACCCAGACACATTTGCCATCTTCTCACCTGCCCAGAGTCAGGTGAAAGGATTATCCATCACCCAGCCAAAAAACCTCTGTTTGCTGAATGCCAACTTAGAATTAGAGGAAAGCCAGTCATGCTACTAAAATTGTTTATGTTATTAATTAACAACATTAGAGTTGTTAATGAACATGATTAAAGTTGTTCACAATTAATGAACCCAGAGAATTCCTACAGCTCCCACATCAGTTCAGTGCAGGTGATTGGGATGAGGTTCCCAGATTTATAACCTGTGAAAAACACCACCAGGAGCTGGCTCTGCCTCTGGCCACCCTTGGTGTGACCCACCACTGCCCAGCTGCCACCGTGGAACATCTCAGGGGCTTGGTGTCCCTCGAAAAGATGTACCTCTAAGGACTGCAAGCTTAATTAATGTGAGCAATAAAATGATTTCGAGAGCTAAGTAGAAATGTTCATAACTCAGCTTTATTTTGTAACTGCAATAATTCAGGTTCTTAATGTAATTTTTAAATCCTCAGGACCTTGTGTGGGCTACTTCAGAAAGCATTTTACTGTAAATTCTCCACTAAATTAGTAATGCTGTTTTCTAAGTCATAAAAAGGCATAATCGTATTTCCAGGAGAATTTAGTACCTGAAGCACTCTTTTGTCATTACTCCTGATGGCCGCAGGCTAGGACTCCCCGAGGCAGGTCTCAACATTTGAAGCTGAACCCTGTCTTGTGGAATTCAAAATAAATGTGTGTGAGTCTCCATGACACCCAGCTCTGGTGTGGTGGTAGTGGACAAGACCCTGTCTCTCATCCCTATCTAGTCCATGTGACCATGACTTAGCGCAAATGTAAGAGAAAAACAGCTATTGAAATAATTAAATATTATGATACCTTTTCTTCAGAAACTGTGTTGATAATATGCTAGTGATGACGTTCCATAAAATGGTTTGGGTTGGAATAGACCTTCAAGGTCATCTTGTCAACCCCCTCTCTTGGGCAGGAACAACTTTCACTAGACCAGGTTGCTCAGACTAGTTGATTATTTATATCATGAGAATATGCAGCATAAAACAAAGCATAACTTGAAAAAATTTAATATCAGAGTTTGGGCTGGCTTCTACAGGGATTAGGATTTCACACAAACCCCACTGTCGTGTTTCTATGAAATATGAGCATGTTCCCCTCTGGAAGAGTGAAGAAATGTCCCAGGGGAAGCTGAATATCCTTTCCAGCAGCTGGATTTGAGAGCTTCTGAGGATCAATTCAGATCTCCAAAACCTCAGATTTTGAGACTGGTGCCACATTTGAGAGAGTGCCCCAATCCCCTCCCGAGCCCACTCGGGACCCTGGGTCACCCTGCCTGGCTTGGTGATCTGCTCCCAAAAACCGACTAGAGAGAATCTTCAGATGAGTAATTCAGAGCCACCTGCACTGGAAATGTCACATCTGGAGAGCCAAATTCTGCTCAAACAGCTGCTTAAACAATTATCTAAATTATATTCAAACTCCTTCCAAAAATCACACATATTTCAGGAAAAAAGCCCAGCTCTCCCATATGAATTTGTATCAAGTATATTCACATTGCTAATAAATTTGCTAAAAATCGTTTATATTGACTTTTAACCAAACACAGCTTCTTTATGTACTTTATTCTAATGATCAATTTGTTTTCCTTTTTTTTTTTAAAGAAAACAAGCAACACATTTTCCATCACAAAATCCCATCACTGTCCTCCTGCTACTAATCAGTGGGAGAACATTGAGTTTGTGCAGGAAGGGATAATTCATTCATTCTTGAAAGTACATGAATAAATATAAGTTGTTCAGTGCTTAATTATCTAATCTCCTGAGGGTAGTGATGGATTCATTATGTAAATAGGCATAAGTAGTCTATTTTAGAGAATAGTTTACATAAATGCATTTGTTTTTACTTTAAATTCCTATTTCCCACAGATTGAGAGCAATGTTGATGTGATTAATTTCTGATAAAATATTCCCATGTTGTACCAAGAGTGTCCTGCTGAGCTTGTAGCAGCCATGCATTTCTCCAGATGATTTATTATTAATTTGAAAAGTAAAATTGCTAATAGTCTAACAGGCTCTCAGAATTCCTTCTGGGAGTCACAGAATCACAGAATGGTTTTGGTTGGAAGAGACCTTAAAGCTCATTTCGTTCCAACCCCCTGCCATGGGCAGGGACACCTTCCACTATCCCAGGCTGATCCAAGCCCCGTCCAACCTGGCCTTGGACACTGCCAGGGATGGGGCAGCCGCAGCTCCTCTGGGCAATCTGATCACAACAGTTTAACATAAGACTCAGAAGACTTGACTCTTTTTCTTAAAAGCAGTCAAAATCACACTACAAGGCCCTCCTCTGCCTCTCCAAATAACTATGGGAGAGCAGAATTAAAATCTCTCACCCCACCAAAAAATAAAGGACATTATGAGGTTTTGGGGACAGACTTGAGGTGCTGCAGCTGCTCTCTGAGTTTCACATTTTCTATCCTACTGGAACAGTAAGACACAATTAGCATCACTTGTTTCACTGCCACAAAAGCAACAACTGTCTCTTTTAAAAGGTTTATTTCAGCATTTTTAGGAATTAAAAAGTTTCTCCCAATCCAAAAATTCCTTAGCTTTGGGACTGAGAACTCTTTAGCACAGGCAGGTTCTGTCAAAGCAATGAGACTGAACAGCCACTGTCTATATTTAAACTATGGTATTTCAGAGCTTCAGAACCAAAAAAACCCCATATGAAACCACTAAACTTATTTTTGTAATTTTTTTAAGTTACAACAGCTGAACTGATTTATACCTGATTCAAGGCAGAAGATAGCTTCTGGCAGAGGATGTGGCATGCCAAGTTTCTCCCTGGAGTGAATTTTTATGGATGCTCTATAAACCCCCAGGGTTTATCACGGAAATACTGTCAGAACATTAAGTTCAGCATGACTTGTGGGAACCACTACGAAGTGTACGTAAATTACTTCAAAAATAGAAACAAGTCAGGCCACGGGATATTTGGGGTTCAAGAAACATTCACATATAATTTAAAACCCCTGAGTCATCAAAAACAGCCTTATCAAACTGCTCCAGTCTTTGACTCTTTGTCCTCTTTCCTTTGAGTTCCTGGCCAGCATTACGCAATGAATGTGATACAGGGAAAAATGGATGAACCAGGAAACAAGGATCCTAGAAATTAACCTCGCACTTCTTCTAAACCTCAGACTAAGTGTTTGTAAAAAAACCCCCAAGCATTTAAACTCAAGGTTACATATTTCTTTCATATTCCCACATTTACTACGCTCATAAACAACGAAATCAGTGAGAGCACACCTTTGGAGTTGTAAATCAGCATTAGTAATGTTTTTCATGGAGCTTTCATTGCTTTCTATGGATGACTGCAAATTTAGCTGTGGTGATTATGTGGATTTTGCATCTCTCCTGACTATAGCTATGTTCAGGATGCTTAATAAATGCAGGGACTCTTCTCTCCTGTGCTCATGCCAGTTCCAAGACAGAACCGCAGATACTCCAGGCTGGATGGGGCTTGAAGTAACCTTGACTAGTGCAGGGTGTCCCTGCCCATGGCAGGGGGTTGGAACTGGATGATCTTTGAGGACCTTTCCAACCCGAACCACCCGTGACACATTTCTTCTCATCCTGAGGTGCTGGTCCTGCCCTGGAAGGCAGTTTAATGTGTGCTCAATGATGTACCAGTCTGGAGATGGCACAAACAGCACAGCTTTGGCTAGTGGGGATCCTGCAAGGTTACAGCAAGGTTGCCCTGCAGCAACATTTATCCAGATAACATCTTGCATTTTCAAAATACATCGGTTGGTAAAAACTTTGGCATCAGCACTCTCACCATGTCCTTCCCTTATTCAGAACCATCTGACTGAAGTTTAGGAGAAAGTCAGGAATGTGCAGATGAACAGCAGTGAGTTGCAAAGGACCAAGTAATTCTATAATATTTCTTTCTGGAGAGGATTGTGCTGGGAATGCAGAAAGCAAAGAACAGCTCCTAAAGGAAATCCCAGGTTTCCTGCTATCAGCAGGGAGCACAGCATTTGTTGTAGGCAGGTTTTGTCCTGGTTAAACCCTTCTCTGCAGTAACCACTGCAGAGGAGACCCCTTAACTGGGTAATTCATCAGAGCTCCAGTTCAATGCTGGGCAGGCAGCTGGGACCTTGGGACAAAACCTGGAATCAAGATGGACAACAAAAGATTTGGAAGGGACCAGCAAGGAAGTAAAGCCACCAAGGGGGCTTCTCCAGTGGAGTGGAAATCTCTGCAGAGAGCTCCAGGGAGTGTAGAGCTGTAGTCATAGCAGGAGAAGCAGATTTAACATTTCCCAGACAGTTGAACCCTACTCTGCCTCAGTTTCCTCCACAGGAAATACCTCTCCAGGACATTCTAGGAATAAGGTGTCTGAAAAGATTTCTTGAAACCATGATAATAGGGGTCACACAAATACCCACAAGCAAGTTGGATTTTTCATTAAAGGTTCACAGATAAAATCCACATATAAAACTGAAATTTAATTAACACAAAAATACTTTGAGGCTGAGATTTGAAGCTTCTGCTGCAAGAAACTTGAATTCCAATAAAAAAACGATAAATGCTGCATCCTTGAAAGTAACAGGAAAAACAAATCACCCAGACGACCATATTAAAAAGCATATTGAAAAGCAAGATATGTTGGCAAAATGTGGCCAGTTGTACTTTGTGTACCCACCCGACATCAGCATCTTGAAACTTTTACATCTGCAGAGCAAAATGATTTATGGAAGCTGTTCTTTATCATTCAGGCTTATAAGTCTTATGTCACATAAAACCCCCTGGCACCAGAAGAACATTCTGATTGCGACAGGAAGCGGCTGCAGGAGCGGGGAGCGGTGACAGCCTCCATCACCCGGGTCGCCCAGCACCCTTCTCATTCTGCTGGCGTACACCGGGTTTGCACAGAACAGACAAGACTTATTTAGCGAGCAGCTATTCAGCAATTCTATTTTTCTTATCTTATATCCTCAACCTTATTTTCTACTATTCAAATGCAGCTCTGAAGGCAGAAATGATTCATTGCTCCCTGGATTTTTCTGTAACACCCTTCACCATTAAATCATCTCCAGAAACACTCGTGAGCACCTTTGACATGTTTGCTTTAGCTGAGTTATGTGGCCTGAGAGAGGGATTATTTGCCATAAAGGACTTTTTAGCCCTTCTGCCTCATTTCTGCTCAGCCTGCTCCCAGCTTTGACCTGTTCAAAATCTCCCATTCCTGCCAAGCTTCAGTCACCCCACCTCACTGACCGCAGCTGTGACTGACAGCCCTCACCACTCACCCCATGGAGAGCTGGTTCCCATCTCCCTTCCCCACAGCCACAGCACAGCTCTTGCCTTAACTCTGGATGGGATGTCTCCCAGGTCCAGCAGAGGCTGACGGAACAGAGCATGGCCTGGTCCTGCTCCAGCCTCTGCAGGGACAGCCTCCACCACTTCTCACCAAAGGAATTTCTCTGCCAGAACCCAGGAAGTTTTTCCCGGAGTCTGTGCAATTTGCACCTGAGTTTGCATCTCAGAACTTGGCCGCACTTGGGCTATGCCAACCCCTCCAGCGCTCAGCCCACCTCTGCTCTCCAGACCACCAGCCTGATTCAGCACGTGTTTCATCAGCTCTTCCAACCAACAGTATTTAAAATCACAGAACCACCGGATGGCTTGGGTTGGAAGGGACCTTAAAGAGCATTCAATTCTACCCTCCCTGCCTTGGGCAGGGACACCTTCCACCAGACCACGTTGTTCCAAGCTCCATCCAACGTGGTCTCGAACATTTCCAGCAACTGGTCAGCTACAGCTTCTCTCTAATGGGCACATTTCCATTCCTTCTTCCTATGAAAATGGTATTTTAATTTTTTCCTGTTTTTCAGTTGTTCCCTTCTCAGTTGCCATCAATTGTATCTTGTTATCATTGTTTGTGACATTCAGTGGCTCTGTGCTACCCACCACCTTCTCCCTAGACAAGCGATTAAAGACCACAGCACAGAGATTTCTCATAAGCAGGATCCTAGATCTC
Source organism: Pomatostomus ruficeps (assembly GCA_013400735.1). Classification (NCBI taxonomy): domain Eukaryota; kingdom Metazoa; phylum Chordata; class Aves; order Passeriformes; family Timaliidae; genus Pomatostomus; species Pomatostomus ruficeps. The sequence goes on from VYZT01002769.1 coordinate 17,410, forward strand.
ACCATTTTGGTGAGGGCTGTTAATACTGACTTTTTAGGCTGATTGCAGTAGATACATGCCTTGTTTACATTTAACGATCACAAATGAAAGCCAGCTCAATGAACTGAACATTTGAGGAATGCACAGTCCACTATACATAATGAATTATTGTTGTTTAAGTCTATAAATTAAATATAAACACAATCTTTAAATATATATTTAATTTAAAACAGACCAGAAACCCAGTGGGCCAAATAAAAGGCTGTTTAATTCTAAGTTATTTGCCAGCATAGCCACCATAGGCCAAACACCAGAAATTACAATATTCATCACATCACGAGTCTGGGGACAGTTTCTTTTTGAGATCTTTAGCACAGCACTCATCACAAATATTGTCACCCAGATGCTCTGTTTTTCCAAATAACAATGCATGCTTAATGTGAAGAAGAGCCCAGAAACTCTCTCAGAATGCATGGCCACGTGCACATCACAACAACCATATCACAGAAGTGATTAAATGGTGTCCATCCTCAGAGCTGGTTCCTGCCTGAACATGAGCCTTCCTCACCTGCTCCAACCAGGCCTTCCTCTGTGTCTCGTTTATGCAGAGCCACAGAAACAACATCCACAATACATTAATTTACTCACCAAAGGGCAGATACAAATTAATACATCATAAAGAGTCACTACCTTGCACAGAACATCCACACTGATTGCTCAATTGCTTTTGTAATATCTTATTTAAGTAAAACCTTGGTGACAAGAAAATTACTGAAATCAACATTAACGTGTAATTACTGCTCAGGATGCTAACACCAAAGTTAAAAAATTCCAGTGCGAAACCCGCAGCCGATACAAGTATTAAGAAGATCAGTGGTTGGCTTGTACATGCCAGTATTTATTATCCATGGTGTAAATCATGGCTTTGCTAATGAAATGATTTTCACAAACATAACATGACATTCATTTACTAAGATATAGCACATACCTGCAGGGCACGCAGTGAAAAGCCTTCTGCTGTATTTTAATTGATGTATAGTCCTTTGTGGCTTATATCCCTTCAAAGTAATCTTAAATTCTACATTTTTAATTGCCTCAACTGTGTTATTATTAATTTGGGTAAACAATTAATGGTAATTTATGGAGCTATTATTTCATTAGTCCCAATGCTGTTACAGTGCCACACATGACGCCTGACAAGGTTTGGTTTGGATTTTACATGTGAGCCACAGACATCAAAAGGGCCCAGCCATGGTCAGGGCTTCACAGGGCAAAGCAGCGTTCAAAAATATATCAAAAACATTTTAGAAATGCAGTTCATGCCCTAGAGAGCTGTAATGAAAATAAGCAACAAAGCCAGAAGATGGAATGGGAAATCAAGGCACAGTTAGGGAAAATGACTTGTGTTGAGCAGAGCAAACTTTGTCTCCCTTCTCCTGAGCTGTACTGACAAACCCTCCAAAAAGTCATAAGCTGGTATGGGAAGAATTGTTTGTATCTTCTCCCTGAATTCTGCTTTCATGTCTTTTCACTCTGGTGACCAACTCAGCTACATGTTTGTGACTTCCCTGTCTCTGGCAAGACCCCAGGTGCATGAGCGAATGTTCCTGTCAGTTGTTAATCCTAGATGGAAGGGATTTAACAAGCATTAGCTAGATTATGCTATTTAAACAGGTGACATGAATATTCTTTCATTTTTCTTACACTTATGCTTCATCTTTTGCCAAACCCCTAATTTCTCCATCTTTTCTGCTATTTTCTCCCTTCCCCTTACTAAGACTACATTGAGCAAGGCAGCAAAATGCCAACACACAGAATTGAAAAAATTGCCTCTGATCCTATAAAAAGGGCATCCTGTAAGGGAAAATGCCTCCAACTAGCACCAAAAGCTGAGAAACACTGCTTTTTAGTCCAGGTCAGATCAAGGAGGATGATGTTTTCCACCCCCGTTTCATTACAAGAAGGAGATGACTGTGCTCCTGCCATGAGTCAGGCAAACCTCACCTCCAACCATGGGTGAGATGAACTTTTCAGGAAAAATCCCTCAGACATTCTGCAAAGAAGTGCTTGGATTACACAGGCTCACAGCACAGCAGGGTTGTGGTAATGCTCGATAAACCTCTCCAGATAGGCTGGAGCAGAAGTGTAGGATTAAGTCTGCACCTAATCCTGAAAATGAAAAGCATCAGTGGTACCTCAAGGTGTGCACCAAGGGTGACTCCCACAGGCATTCCTGTTCTTTGCCCCACCTAAAGCTATGCCTGTAATTTTAAATTCCCCTGCTGAAAACATGACTAACTCACTTGCAATGCATTGCAAATCATCAACTCTCAGTGTAAATCAGGAGCAAGGTAGATACAGGAAACATCAAGGATGAAGTCAGGGACATACTGTGAAAAAAGGCTCTTAACGATTCAGAGTGACGTACTTCAGATGTTTGAGCAAACAAAGCATTCATAAACTGCAGAAGAACTGCTCCTTTCAGGCTGAATGGAGCCTTTATCCCCAAGTTACAGATAATAGTGATTGAAGGAAGGAGAAAAGCCAAGGACGCGAACACACGTACAACAGTGCTCCCCCATATTTTCATGCAGAGAGGCACAGAAAGGCTGATCTTTTCTGATGCTGCCTAGTGTGGTGTGGACACTTGGGTAATTTATTTTTTCCTACCTTTTTGTCTTAGCAATGCCTGAGGGGGTGAACTGCTCACCGGAATTTGTTGTGTTTAAGGGTAAAGCATCCTTATCTCCTGCAGGGTTTCAGAGGTTGGATGTTAAACACAAGGAGATCCCTTCTTCCTAATCTCCCATTAATGCAAAGCACATCAGCCCTGTACCTGCTTGAAGACCACTCCCAGGAGAAGTCTGGCTGTCACACCTGCCGGAGCATGACTTGCACAGGGGAGGAGAAACCTGCATGGGACGGTCTCCTGCAGACACAGTCTTGGGGAGACTTTAGGTCTGAAGTGGCCTCACTTCAGGGCTGTGTGGATCATATCACTGAATCTTATGATTTGCTGCAACTTGCAGTGGGAGACACAAACCCGCACTTGCTTGAGGCATGAACAGCACCCAATGTCCAAGAACGCAAAAGGGTATTTCATGAGAGAAGAGGATGTGAGTTGCTTGTGCTTGATGAGTGACACCGAGTGGGAGAAGCTGGCATTTGCCCAGGATGTCAAGGTTAACAACCCTTCTATTACAAAAAATGTTATGGGTGAATCTTAAATGACTATAGGTGGTCAGGTGTTGATTTTGCATGTCCTTTGAAATACAGTACTGTCAGCAAAACAGTGCCTTCTAACCAAATTTTGAAGTTCAACACTCTGTCAGCAGGAAGAGTGTTGGCTCTTTATCTGACTCATCAAAACACTGTTCCTTTAGTTTCCTCTAGTGACTTTCTATTTGAGTACTGCTCTGTGGCTGGCTCACCAGGACAAGAATATCTGCACAATTGATAGTTGTTTTTTTTTCTCTCCCCAGTAATATTCCTTTATGGAAAGAACGTAAAAATCCTTGCTTTACAGATGGTGAGGTGAAGCAGAGACAGACGTTATTTAGCTGCAGTTACACAGCGTATCTGAACCAGAACCAGACACATGCCTTATTTCCCAAGGTTACTTTCCCGGCCTCTCCGAGATCACTTTATAATCCCATTATGGGTGGAAGAGCTGTGTACACACGGCTGCCTCCTTGGATTGCTCCTCTAAAATGTGAGCAAGGTGTGAGATCTCAGTGATCGTCATGCCCTATTTGGCCATGGCCTCTGTGGGGGTTTGCACAAGGGCAGAGGGGGGACAGTTCTCATCAAACCCGAAAAAAACAGCCTGAGAGGAGACTGGGGACTGGGCTAAAACACACAACCACTGAACTAGCAGCCTAACACCACAAGACATGTCAGCTTAAGGCTCCCTGCACCTTCATGCTGTTACATTACACTGTAAGTCATCTGAGCTGGTACTGCTGGAGTCTTTTCATCCTTGCTCAGCTTTTCAATGTGCTCTGAAGACAAGCTCCCCAGCCCAAGAGAAAACCAGGATGTGCCACCCCATGGCAACATTTTCTATGCAACGAGGACAACAAATCACCTTCTTTGCTGTGCTGGCACCTTTCTTGCCTATTTTCTGCTTCAGCTAGAAGCTTTTCTTCATCCCCATTTCTCATTGAGAAGATGGCCCCGTGCCCTAGGGAGGGTTTGGTCCCAGCAGCACTGCTGTGGGGTGCTCTGCTCCTCCTGGGCTCCCTCCCAAGCCTCATCATCCCAACATCGCTGTCACATTTACCACTGAGTGATGCACACAAACAGAAAATACAATACACTAACTCATTTATTTCCACTTGTTATTGATGACCTTTCATGACTTTCATAACTCCATCTCGCTCTAACACTCAGGAGTTATGGGGTCACCCGTAACTCAGGGAAATAAATGAAGTTTCCCATCAGCCTTTTGTATATCCCCATTTATTACCTTTTTATGACCAACCTTTAAAGTTTTATCCCCTAGTATCTTGTTTTACAGTGGTGTAACATTCAGATGCAGGGATGTATATGAATCAGGCCAAAACATTTTGGTTCAGTTGGGTTTCACTGGAGAAAAGCTCTGGTGACCCACACGTACAAGGGCTGCCTTTTCCACACCATCAGACCATGTCTGAGCCTCTACAATGAAATTATGCCAATGCTCAGGCTCCTTTGTTTGTACTAAATGAGGTACAGTGGTTTTTTATGACTAATTCACCTCAAGATCATTTGTGGAATAAGCTTATTCATAGAAATAACAAGATGCATCATACAAATCACTGGTTCAAAGGTTTGGAGATATTTGAGAGCTACTGCTAGAGGGTATGATGTGAGTACAGTGTTGACTACAACAGGCTGAATAATAATCCTTTAAAAAGCTTCAGCTGCAGCATTTCTGAGCAAGTGCAGCGCTGCTTTACAGAACACCTTTTGTGTTTGACCTGTCAGTAAAATGCCAGAACACTTAAATCAGACGGTATAGCAAGTCTCAAGGTAACACTCAAAATCTTTGTATTTATCACAGGAGCTCCTGTGTTCCAGGTGCTTCAACGACCAGTTTCACGGGACAGGGCAGCCTCTGTGTACACCTTCATGGCTGTGCCAATTCCCACAGCGGTGCTGCAGCTCTCTTGGTGTCCTTGGCTTCATAAATCATGATTTGAGCCATGGCCAGTGCTGTCCTGGGGACAGCCATCCATAAGCTTGGGGGGAAAAATTTGGAGCTGGAGTTGCTGGACTTGGGGTAAGTGATGTCTCTTCTCCATGCAACAGAAAACCACTAAGGTCTAGAATCACAGAATTGTTAAGACTGGAAAAGACCTCTGAGATCTTCAAGTCCAACTGTCCACCCAGCACCACCATATATTCCCCACTAAACCATGTCCTCAAGTGCCCTATTTACATGGTTTTTGAACCCTTTCAGGAATTATGGCTCCCCCACTTTCCTGGGCAGCCTGTTCCAGGGCTTGACAACCCTTTCCATGAAGAGTTTTCTCCTAATAACTCAACCTCTCCTGGCACAAGTGAAGGCCACTGAGGTCAAGGGGTTTCCTGAAGAGTGGCCACAGACTAAACCATGAAGAAGACTAGAGCTGTCTTGCAGAAGTCTTCTGTGACAAAGAAGCTGCAGGTGTGGAAATCAGGTGCTGCTCAGTGCAGGCAAAGGTGAAATAACCAGCCCCAAGCACAGACCCCATGGTGGGAGCAGCTGCTGACTGAGGCACTCGTGCAACTCTTGGCAGGATGTGAGTGTTAATTTATTCATCTATTTTGAACAGAAACCTGTAAGACCACCAGGTAGTGCACAGCAAGACAGTCAAAGCAAAGCTATTATGCCATAAAAAAACAAACAAAACCTTGTGACTTCTCTTTTCGGTTACTATCTCTACGCGGTCACAGCAAGGAGCAACGTCACTGCTCTGTCAAACAGACACTACAGCCCCAGAAGCAGCCCAAAACCAGAAAGGCTGAAGGCAGGGCATAAATAAAGGACATTTCCTCTTGCCTTGTGAGGAAAATACTGAAATTGCCCGCTGAAACTTTCAAAAAGTGAAAGAATTGGAGACCTGATAACACAGATATATTGCCACACTTCCAAGGAGTAAGAGAGTGCTATAATAAGGAAATATGGGCAGACTTCAGAACTCAGAGCAGCTTCATAAAATAAAGCAAACAGATCTTCAAAAATATTTTTTCAGGCAATTAACTGAAGTCAAGAACATGGAAGGAGCACTGCCTTGTTTCTGAAGGGAAGAAGAGAAAATAAATTGAAAAGACAAGAGAATTGTCTCTGAATCAGGACCAAATTCCACATCTCAGGGGACCCCTTCTACTGACTTTGTGGAAAGTAATTTACTCTACAAACTCAGATGTAATGTCCTTCCTTAGACCCAAATGAAGGTTCACCCCACCTGGACTGCAGGGAGTCCCTGAGCCCCAGTCCATGCTGAAGGGCTTATTCCCCACAGATCAGAAGTGGGGAAAGGGGGGGACACGGGACTTGTGCCAACCTTGAACCATGGCTGTGACCTGATCCCAGAAAAAGAACAGAAGAACCATGATCCCCTTCCGGAAAGGATGCTCAGACACACGGAAAAAGAAGGAATACCAAGTACTTACATACCCGCAGCTCTTGGGAACAAGGATCAGGAATATGACCCTCTGCTCTTCACATAACAAGTTCCCATTGTAGATCACACTTGTTTCACTTGTAGTGGGAAAAAGCATTTCCTCAAGCACCCTTTCTTGCAAAACTATTCCTTGTTTTGTGTCGTGGTTTTGATCCTGGCTAAGTGCCAGGCNTAACTAACCTTTCTAATTGGCCCAAACATGGCCAGTGACATGTCCATCATCTTCAGAGCCATCAGAGATTGGCTCTGCTGGAAATGGTGAAGAACTCCAGAAACTTCTCACAGGAGCCATCTTTATGGCCCCCTCCCTTCTACTAAAACCACAACATTTTGCAAACCAGCACCTTCCCAAGTAACATTTCCCTGCAAGTCCAGGTAGGAAGGGGCTGGAGGAGCTGAGCAGCAGAGCACACAGCCTGCTGAAGACTTTCTTGGCAGCGGGGTAGAAGTCTTTCACAATCCTTTACAGGTGAATGGGGAAAACTCAATAATGTTCACTATCATTATTGAGTATAGTTATTAGCTTTGAACGTTTTCTAAAGTAAGCCTGTCATTAAGACGAATGTCTTGTTAATAGTAGGAATTTCCCAACTGAAGCATTAAAAATCCTGCAATGCCTGCATCATTAGCTGACTTGGAAGGCTCCTCCACTCTCCGCAGCTCCATGTCACAATGATCAGTGCCACCTTCAGCTCCATTCATCTGCTCCTCATCCACCTGGAGCCCTTCCCACCATGATTCCTACTCTGCACAGAGCCTCTCATGGCTCTGCCTGTGTGGGTCCTTTCCATCTGCAGACAGAGAGGATCTCTGCACTAACCCGGAGTGGAGGAGAACAACGTTAGAAAAATTAAATGACCCCCACAACTGAAGCCCTGTGTAAGGAAAAGACAACCAGAAAAAACTGGGCAAAACTACGGTCTCCTGAAAATGCAGCCCAATTATCAGCCAGATCTTATCCAAGTCTGTGCCCCTCTGCAGCTCTCACCTCTTCCTCAGCCTGCTCCCGCAGCCCCCACAACAATATCCTCAAAACTCCCTTTTCCATACCCAGCTCACTCTGCCTTCATCTCTTATCATTTATAATACACCAAAATGACATTATCTGAAATAACAGACTACGTGGCTCCAAATAGATGTGATCTACAAGTCAGGACTTTGAAACTGGATGTGTCCTCCCTAATGAACACAGAAAAGGTTGGAGGTACCCGTCTCTGACTTGTGGGGGCAGTGAAAGCCCAAAGTAAGCAAGGTATTAATTTAAGCCCCTCAGTCAGATATCCTGGATTAGGTGGGATGAAAAACAAGTGCCTCAGGACACACTTACATCACTTTTCTGTAAATAAAAGCCATGTTTTCCATTACAAAATGCAATAAAAGTAAATAAATATTTTATAGCCCTGAGGGGAGCTGACATTTTTTTCTCTCCCTGCTAGGGTGAAGCCAGCTTTGCGCTCCCTGTTTCAGTACAACAGAAGTAAATATTTTCAGTATTCATTTATGCTATCCATGGAATCCAGGCTCATACCAAGTGTTTGCCAGCACGTATCATGGAAAGGGTCAGTATTAGGGATAAATTACCATGACTTATTGAAAGATTTAACATTTTATGTCTGTAAGTCACGATTCCTGTTTTCCATAGCTTGGCTTTTAACTTGGATAATCAAAACTTGAATTGTGACAGGGGCATCACTGAGCCTCTGCTCTGGTAATACCACCTGGAGAGAGCAGAGATCACCCTGCCCTTGAAATGACCTTGGCAAACTGGGCTTTCAGGTTCTTCTCAAAATAATAGAAATACATCTTCCATAATGTAATTTAAGAACTAGCTACTAGGCTGAGGGTAGTTTTGATTTTATTGATATTAGTTTAGTGAACACTGTATATTGTAAAACTGATAGAGTGGGAAAATGACTTCACTAGATTATCAAATTTGATGGAGCTGGTAGCTGACTGCAAACGTAAGTATGGGAACTATCACCTGAGGAGGTACTCAGTATTTCATTGTGGATTTTTTAATGTTTCATATTCAGAACAACTTAAAACAGTGGCCCTGAAAACAATAAAATATGCTTGTGCAATACTGCCATTTATGTGCAGTTACACTTCATTATCCCTGTAATCTAACATGGTGCCTCAAAAAGGAGAACACGAACATTTTCTGAGTGATTTAGCAGGATGCTTTAATGATGTATTGAAAATGAACATTGACCCTATGTAATAGGTGCTAAACTGACACTCTTAAAGCACTCCATCCGTTTCACTCAGCCTGACTATCGTCCTTAAATCATCGTTGTGTCATTTTTACGATGCAGATCCATCTATTGAGACTATGGGACTGTGAAATGTCATAAAAAAGGCAATAAGAAAAAAAATAAAATTAAGTTGCAGGTGGCAAGTATTAGCATTTCAAAAATGTTCTGTTGCATTACACTATTATTCCATCTCTGTCAAGGGGCAACAAGATTCAATTCTCACCTTGAACAGCCCGTGTTGTTGAATGCATTAGCTCAGGGCATGAGGAGCTCCTGTGCCAGCTGAAGGGCATTTTAAAATAAAGGTAAAACATATTTAGGACTAAATTTGATAGGACACAAGGATCAGCCTCCACCTCAGGACAAAGCCACAATTCCTTCTTTTCTTCCCTGTTGTGTTCCTGAGCTCCCAGGCTTTTTACAAATTAAAGCCTTGAAACTTTTTGCTCACCAGAAAAGCTGAAATAAAAGGCAGAGGGTCAAGGAGTTAATTGTAATCCTAAAGGTCAGGCTCTCCAGCTGGCAGGGATCTCTGCTGTTTATGCAATGCAGACCGAAGACATCAGGACAGCATAAAAGGGGGTCCCTTCAGCTCATTTCTAAATCCAGCTTTAAGCTGAAGAGAGATACCTGACTCCAAGTGCAGCCCAAATGCCAGGTTTAAATCCAATACTGCAAAACATCCAGTATTAAACCTTCACACTGTAGTAGTAAAAATAAGATTTTTTTTCTGTAGCAGGGACTAAACATTGGGCATTTCTCTAATCTTGTTACCAAAAGCTGCTGAGCAATTCTTAACGCAGTTTCCAGAAAGCAAATAAAAACTACAAATTCATTTTCAGCAGGTTCCTGGCATGGAGCATTTCAGCTCCAACGGATTTGGATTGGCAAAAAATCTCTAAGGGAAGCATTGAGTGGATTCTGGTCCCAGACTCATGCACATGGCACATGGGCACCCAGAGCCCCAGAGCAGGTGGGTAGGAGTGGAAACTTTCATCTTTTTCCCAAACTCTCCTCTTTTCTTGCCTCATTTGCCCTTTCATGGCTCCTACTGAAACCACATTATAATTTCAAAACCTTGTCCCTATCCACCTCCCATAAAGCCCTCTTCTCCCATCTTGAGTTCTTCATCTCTTCTCTCCATGACCCACGCTCTCTCCATTCCACTAAACCCAGCACAGGTTGAAAAAACCGGGGTTCTTCAACCTGGAGAAGGCTCCAGGAAGACCTTAGAGCCCCTTCCAGTGCCTAGGGGGGGCTACAAGAGAGTTGGAGTGAGACTTTGGACAGGGGCATGGAGTGACAGGATAAAGGGGAATGGCTTTAAACTGAAGGATGGTGGATTTAGGTATTATTGAGATATTTAGAAGAAATTCTTCCCTGTGAAGGTGGAGAGGCCCTGGCACAGGTTGCCCAGAGAAGCTGTGGCTGTCCCATCCCTGGAAGTGTCCAAGGCCAGGTTGGATGGGCTTGGAGCAACCTGGTCCAGTGGGAGGTGTCCCTCCCCATGGCAGGGCTGTGGAACGAGACGAGCTTTAAGGTCCCCTCCAACCAAAACCGTTCTGCAATTCTGTGATCATCAAGGAGGCAGCTGGACCACAGGACCCACTGCTCTCCCCTTGGATCCAACAGCCTCCTGCTGCCCCTCCAGCTCCAACAGAGGCAGCTTCAGTGATGTGACCAAGGATTCAAAGTCTATTGATGACCAGGGGGTTGGAGCTATTACCACTGCTCACAGTCCAATTAGTTTTACTTATTTCTAACTGCAAATCTGGCATACGAGAATTTTCAACTTCTTGAACTGGCAGCCTCTGATGTTCCCAGTATAGGAATGGGTGAATTCCTGTATCTATAGATGCACCCATGATTACACATCCCTAAAGCACACGTCAGTTCAGGTGCTTCCCCCTAAACCTGTTCCATTCCCCGATGGAAATGCACAATAAACACTTTTGCTTTGCCTGTTTGTGCAATGACTGAATTGGGAGTGATTTCGCTCCTACAGTAAGGAATTTGCAAAACACATTCTAACTGTTTACTATATCAAACAGCTTAAATTATGACTGCATTTTATCTTTCCATTCACAGAAGGCTGGCTCTTCCTTCACAGGCATTCATCTAATGGGATTCTGAGTGTGCTGCTTCTCCTGTGACTCGGAGCAGGAGTCTTCAGTCAGCAGTTTCTCTCCTGGAATAAGCTTTATTTCAGTGGGTTCTGGAGTATGAGTTACTCAGCAATAAATAAGCACTAACCAAGATGGGACGAATAAAGATCAGTTAAGGCACAAAAATTTTATGGTAGATTGTGAAAACAGAAGGTTGTTGTGCTTCTTGGCCTAAGGACTGAAGGACTGACCCTCATAGCACTGGAAAAGTCAAATGATGAACAGTTTTCCTTGTTTTCCTGGATTACTCAGTAGAGGATGGTCTGTTTGGTTAGAGTGAGGAGGAAAAATGTAAAGAAGGAAGGTGGAGGGTGGGAAGAGACCAATATTCTCCACGCTGTGCTACTAGCGTGGTATATTGTCCTTGAGTTTCCCGAGGGAAGCAGTTAAAGCTGTGCCCTTTACTCCTACTGAAGTCAAGCAGGAAAGTCCATTCCAGGACTAACATAAATATAAAATATTCTGTATCTTACATATAAAATCACTGACTTCACAGGCAGTTGCATTTCTGCTAACAAGAAGCTGACAAGGTACATGATGCAGGTTCAACGGGCCAGTGTGATATTTTTCCTACCTGAAGCTTTCCCAGCAAATGCTTTACCTCCCAGTAATTACCATGACGGGTGATTGAACTGTAGGAGCTCTACAGAAGTGTAGGACAGGGCTGGTTAAGTGAGCCACCAAATCTCCAGGGCAAACAAAAGTAATCTCCATCCCATGGGGGTCAACCTTGCTAACAACAACCCTGGTGCTCACATCAGTCACCCAGGGAGAGTCACCAAGGCACATAAAGAAGTTTAACTAATTCACACCAACAAAGCCCTCCCACTCCAGAGGATGTGAGCTCTGATGCTGGGTACCCAGTCCTCTCCCAGAGGAAACTGGGAACAAACTGAAGTTTTTCCATGTGACCATTACCTATGTATTCTGGTAGACTTTTACAAAATATATTATAGCTTATGGCTGCGCTTAAGTGGGCCCCCAGTACTGCTGTTGTTGGGAAGAAACATTTAAAACTGACAACAAACACTTCAAGCACACATCAGAGAGGAGCTTTATGACACCACAGAGCCAAACAACACCAAATTACCTGCCCATTTTTGAAAATCAACAGGACATATATACATTATGGGCCTTTTACTCAGTATTTCAGATGACTCAGGTCTTAAATATATTTTAATTATCCCAATATTCTTATTATTGTAATATATTAGTGAGATATTAGATTGCAATTCAATTAAAAATTTCATCTGGAGATAATTTATTTCATTCTCATTACTAATGGAATATTGTAGCCTTGTTGGCATTTTCATACAGCAATGCAACTCGCAGTACTACTCCAGAAAAATATAAATTATATTTCATCCCTTGACAGTCAGTGGAAGAGCTGGATGTATCTTGCTTTGTCTTTTTTCCACCCTGTGCTGAGGGAACATTTAAACTACGAGTTTGTTAATGTATCAGCATCACTGTGTTGGGTGATGCACCCAGGACCAGCGTCAGGGTGGAAGCAGAGTGGATGGACATTGGGCCCTCCCAGTCAGCTTACATTCACAATGACCCCAGGGAACAGCAGGATGTGTAGGCAATAATAAGATTATTAGGATGATAAAATGGTATTTAAATATTAGATGCTTAAAAAGAGTAATGGATAAAAGGCCTTCAGCAAGTTATTCCAAGATTTTCAAGTCTTCTCGTTATACAGGGGGCTGAGGGACCAAGTCAGAATTGCAGACAGGTGCCTGCTAGGAAAAGGCTGCCGATGGCAGGCCAGCTGTGCTAAGCCACAGCAGCAAATCTGCCTTGTCCGCATGCCATTTATAGGGGCATAAAATGAGCTTTGCTGCTACAGCTTACACCAGCCCTCAATGAAATACCTATCCTGGCAAAACACAAATGTGCTGAGTCCAGTGTATCGATGCTGGGGTTATTTCAGGTGTAAAAATATTACAAAAAACCTTCCAGCCTGGAAGGGTGGAACCTGTCCTGATCAGTGTTCTCACTCACTGCAGTGAAAAATAACCAGAAACAGTTTTTGTGCTTAAATCACTTTACGTAAATTACAGAAAGAAGAAAAGTTCTGTTTTTAATTCTACTTAGCAAGTCAATGGCATCACACGTGTCCCTCAATGCTGGCTGCACCTCCACGGACATGTGGAGGTCAGATAGAGGGGTGGGTGATATCTTTGGTCCCTGATTTTGAGAACACCAGGTTGCAATCACCCAAAATTCCCCCTTAGCCATCAGCAAGGCACATTGCCTCTTCATCCTGAGTGTGACTGACCTGTGCAGCGACTGCCTCGTGACAATGCCTCGTGTGATAATGCCTCCTCGTGTGACAATGCCTCCCCGTGTGACAATGCCTCCTCGTGTGACAATGCCTCGTGTCCTCCCGGGGACCAGGGGGTGCAGAGCCCCTGACAATCTCACAGCACACAGGGAAGCCCAGCTGCATCCCACATCGGGCTTGGAGGGTGAGGATGTTGCACAGCTTGAGCAACAAGATGCACACACTTGCTGTTCTTAACTGATGAAGGGCACTTCATTGTAATTTGCATCAGAAATTTTAAAAATGCATGTTAATGAGTTTCTGGAATCTTGCAGGTGTCAGGAGAGAACCACGTGGACTGAGCAGAACACTGTTATTTCTGCTGGTGGGGTTTAGACACAAGGTTAACCAGACCTCCTCCCCCACCTCCCCCCTGCTCTGACTGCTGTGGTGACCAGGGCTGAGAGATTTCCCTGTTCTTGCCTAATTAGAGGCAGATAATCACTATGACAGTGATAGATGTTACTGAACACAGAAAATCTAATATTAAAAATATCATAGTGTGGTTTTTACTGCTGTGTCATAGCCCTCTGTAGCACATTTAGCACTTAGATTAGGATGGAAGGTTTTAAAGATTTTCCTTGTAAAAAGTAACAAATCCCAGAAAAGGTTACTCCAAGGCTCAGAGATCTAACCAGCAGAGTGCTGCTTAAGTAGAGCACACCTCCAACTTTCTGGTTATGGTTCTTGCATTGTGTTTAAATTCCAGCAATATACATAAAAGCAGCAATTCACCATTAACGCCCTGCTGGATATTACAGATTTATTTTCATTTAGTTTGAATGAACATAGAGAAACCCCAAATCCAGGAATGAATACGGCTCATTACTTGATAGGTAAATTACAGATTTTTGGAGGGTTTTTTTCCTAATTGCACAGCCATGAATAAAATGATTTTGTAACAAAAAGGGATGCAAGATCCCACAGCATCTGAGTAACGCTGATGGTGCCAGCATGATGCACTGGTGTTCTGCATCCCACAGGAAGGTTGTGGATGTTTCCAATAGACTACCCAACCCATATCAGAGAAGGATAAACCCTCTCCAGTTCTTTGCACAAAAAAAAAGTCAGACACTGGCTTGCATAGCCCAAGAATGACTGGGAAAGTGCACACTGAGCAAGAACGGAGTAAAACTCTAAATTAACAGCAGGAAAACAGCAGCCAGGAGCAGTGCAGGGTGGGAAAGGGATGTGCAGATAATGGTTCAGTAAGGCAAACATCTCAAGATCCTGTCCCATATGGAAACCAGGACAAAGCACGGTGTTACTGTTACAGCACTGTATCAAGATCCACGGCAGGAATCAATAATATTTAACTAACCAGCAGCATTAGAACTCCAGAATTATTAAAGTTAAGGTTTGCCTTTAAATATGGGCAAGGTCACACTTGCCCTCACTGCTTGATGTTCCCAACTTAATAGTCCTAAATATCCATTTTTCTATCAAAATCCTTGAATCATAGCTGAGCACTGATTAAAGGACCAGTTTATGTCTTTCTCCACATTATAATGCCGTGTATTAGACTGCTGGGAACAGAGAGAAAAGGATACTCAGAACCTCCTTAGGCTCTGTGGATGTTACATACAATTTTGATTTCCTAAGCAGCTTATTTCCTCTGACCACGACTTCCATGTGGGTTAGCAGCAGACCTCTGAAAATGTCTAATGAAGGATCAATAGGAAAAATACATCAAATCTTAGCAATTATTTCCTTTTTCACTGTACTTACACTATTAATGCCACACTCCTTGGAAGGGACTGTACATGCTACTTGAATGGACAATAAGGTAATGTAATTAAATTGACAGCTCTGTGTGCGACTCTTACAGACTACAATAGTCTAATTTTAAATTATAATAATTTATTGTAGACATTACCCAAGCAAGCTTCACATATTACAGTTATCTCTTCATTTTAAATTACTGCGAGGTAACATGCACAGATGTTACTTACATGCTACCTAAAACAAGATAATTGAATAAAACCCCTTTGTAACAAACATGTGCACTGAAAATTGGTGTCACTGAGAAAAGAAATCAGCAGACTGATTCCCCACAAGGCCAAGTCCATATCAGGTGTCTCTTTCTCTATAGTTTTGCATTTTTAACTGTGGCACCTCATCACCTCCCTCACTGAACTTCCCTTTATACAACAGCAGGGAAGGTGACCTGCCTATTGCATTCATTTGAAGTCCCATTTGCTTATTTTCATAGGAAAATAAGTTTCCTGGTCAGTGCAGCCCTCCAAGTGAAATCTGCAGCACAGCATGAACCCAGCACTGCCAACAGCAAGAGCGAAGCAACCTCAGGTGGCCAAAGAACACACACGGTTATCCAAATTAGGGTTTGATTTTAAAGTTTTAACAAATTTCCCAGTTAAGTTATGCACATACAGAACATACCAAAAGGCACTGTTACACTTTGGGATGGAAGATAACAGTGCAAACACATCTACGTATCTTTTACTTAAGAATATATTTGCAAAAGAAATATGTGGCAAGAAAGCTAAAGTAATTAAAAATAATGCAATATAAACAGTTGTGGAAATTTAATATTCTATGCATGCCTTATTTCTTACTCTACTGGAAGTGGTTTTTCCTTGATTCAGATCCAGATGGCACAAGGTTTGCAAATAAACCAAAACATGCAGCAGTGGTATTTCAATAAACAGCATGATACAGAAATACTACTTTGGGACTATTAATAGTGTTGAACCAAAAATATTAATGTTGGTATTCCATTAATTTTTTCTGGAATGCTTTAATGAATTCCAGGTTGTCTGTGGTTTTATCTTGCTCTTTTTTCTTTAACTACCACTTTGTACAAGAAATGTAATAAATGTGTGACTCTCCAATGAAGTCCCTGCCCAGCACGGAAAGATGTTTACTTGGAATTAGTGAACTTAGTTCACTTAGGATTCAATTTTCCTTAGACAGCAAAAGAAGCAGGAGGGCACAGCAGCATCCTCAGACTGGTCTGCACTATCCAGTTCAAAGTGTAATTTTTTAGCCCATCAGCCCTGCTGGCAAAAGCTCTGTCAAGTTTACACCACCTATATGGTAAAAAAATCCCTGACACTGGAGGAGAGCACTCGCCTTCACTCCCCATGTAGGTTTTTGCCCCAGGCAACTTTTCCCGCTCTTCGCAAGAACAGTCTTGCAGCAGTGGCTCTTCCACTCCTCAGTGTAGCAGTGAAATGTTGGAAAGGTCATATTGGCTGTAATAACTCTGCCATGCCCTTCAGATATGCATGCCCCTCCCAGCCTTTGAAAGTTTTTGAATTTTAAATTACTACAAGCCAGATTTTATTGAACTAAAGGAGTTAAAAGAGGGACCTCAATCCACTGGAGAAATGGACCACCAGGAACTATGTGAAGTTGAGCAAAGAGAATTGCCAAAGACGGAAAAAAAGATGTTCGTTCTCACAGGATGGAAAGACCTGACAGCCTCAACCCAAACACTGTGCTGCTCTCTTTGGACAGCTCCAGGAAGACACAGCTTAGTAAGGGACACATGGCAGCTGCTGACAAGCTCTGAGACCTTGTCAGCAGGCAGCTCTGCCCACATTGGGACACACTGCTTCACCAAGAGAGAACAATGCTTTTGTCCAAGCTTGGAGCAAACCGATCCGGTTAAAAAAGAGGAGGTGCATCCAAAAGTCTCTGCATGCATTTCAGAGATGCAGTAAATTTCCCATCAGCAACTCCATCCATCTCTCCCTTGCCATAGAGCCTTGTGCCTTGTTTACAGATAAATGAGAATGAAATGTAAACTCCACTCAGATGAGTAAGATATACAGGCTGTGTCACTGGGGCTCTGCAACGAGCATTTATATAAAACAACAGCCTATGAATGGATGGAAGAGCAGCTACTTCTATTTTTTAGAGACACTCATCCCTGTCTGATACAGAAATATTATTACAACAGGGCCCAGCTGGAATTGTTCATAAAGTTCAGGATTTTATTTCAAGTGCACCAGTCTAATTTCACAGATGTACACAAGAGTATATGAATTTCTGCAGAGACACAATGATACTGAAATTTATTAAAGAGAGGCACTAAAATAGCAATTTCACTATTTCTATTCTTGCAGGAATGGTATCAAATGTTGTCAGCATGAATCAGTTGGTTGATCTGGAGATTTTTGTTGACTGAGGAATTCAGTCATCTTTCACTGCTGGAAGTAAAAATGTGCAACTCCACCTTATCTGCTGAGCATTGTGCTCCACGTGCTCAGCACCCACCACCAGCTGTAGGGAGCGAGATTTGGGCAGCTATGGGCACTCAGGGATTTGGGGAGGGAGCACTGGGGAGGCCTAGGGGAGGACTGCTGGGGAGGTCCCATCAGAAAATGGGATGCACAACTTAAATAATCGGCAACTGAGCTCTTCCCAGAACTTCAGATGAAAGACAAGCAGAGTGCTAAATAACCAAACTGCCATCTCTCCACTCCTCCTGCTGCAAATTGAGAGCTTTCCATGACAGCCCCATTATTAACGCTATAAATCTGTTACACGTTTTATTCAAACATGCAGACAGGGATCCACGACCCTTGTGACAGGTAATTTACTTTAAGGGACTTAGAGGAGAAACCTTGTAAATCAGTTTGCCATTTTAAAAAGGTAAAACTCCCAGCTTGAGATGAAATAACTTAAATTATCTGTCTTTCTATGTATCTCAGATTGGTGAAGAACTGTGGGTTTAAGAATTGTGTTGAGATTTTATTAGTGCCTGAGACACTGGGATAGTTTGCTGCACTTGAGTGCTCCCTATGCTTTGAGAAAAGATATCCAACATAATTTATCATCTGTAATGTTTGCACCACACATTTGTTCTCATTGATCCTTTTCATGCACAAATGAAAAATAAAGATGTGAATGCATTTTTCTGACATGTGCATTTTTTTCTTTCTGATCACTGAACAAAGAAATCTGATTCTTCTCTTCAGTCTGCAGAATAAACTCCTGAACACTGGGATTTCACATTTGAAGATGGCACAGCTCTTCATCCTGGGCTGGCATAAAGACAACCTGGGCATTTTCCTTGCTTGTCCCTGAGTTTGTACCCCCAGAACTGATACCTGATTTGCAAAGCTAATCAGTGAACGGCACTCACACACCTACAGCTTTGGGTCTGTCTCCAAGTGTACCACAGCAGAAGATCCACATTTTAAGGCCCTTAAAAAGGATTTGATGAACTTGCCACAAATCAACAACAGCTAAAAATGGGCAGGATTTTGTGGCTTCACTCGATGCAGAATTGCGAATCAGGATGGTTTCTTTTTTTTCGCTAGATCTGGATATTTATTCTCATTTGGCTATTTATTAACATTTATTTTTTAAGATCATTTGGATTTTTATGAAACTTCAGGGATGCCCAAGCAGCTCTCCATCTCTCACTGAGAAGCCACTTAAAATCTGCTCTCACGCTTCTGAACTTCCATCAGGTATCTGTGTCCTTTTTGAATGTTTAAATGCATGTGACAACATGGTCTGTATCACATGGTGTTGTCCTCTAACTCTCCCTGGAGCAAAGAGTGAGGATCAGCAAGATATTCTGGTTTTCAATACTATATATAAAATTAATTCAATCATTATGCTACAGTAAGAAACAGCTTGGCAGGCAGAGACAGGCAGGCTGCAAGAAAAAATGGACATAAAGCCATGATCTTGAGAAGAACACAAAGGTTGTTCTTTGCAGAGTATTCCTGTCTCCACAACCGCTCCCAGACACGCCACCAGCTGTCTCCTAAGGTGAGAACCTGGATTAGGCCATTAGGGACCATCTTTTTTTTACCTTCTACATTAAATGGTAGGGATAGGTGCATGTCACGATCTCAGCCTCACAGTAAACAAGAACAACTTTCATTTCAATAATTAAATTTGGGGGTTTAAATGAAAAACGGAAAAGTAAAACCTTCTCCAGCTCAGCACATGCCCGTGAACAGCACTGCTCTCTGTCATTTCACATTCATGAAATAAACTAAATATGTAATTGGAAAACTTGAAATGAATTTTAAACCCATTAGCAACAGCATAATATTTACCCTAAATGGCTATGTTTCTCATGAGATAAGAAAAACACACAGGGTCCTACGGCAGTGGAACTGTCCTGGAATGAATGAGCAGGGAGGAGGCAGCTCTGGGTTACACTGCAGCCTCTCCCCATCAGGGCTGAGAGGAGGAGCAGAAAACAGCTTGCAATCCATACCTGGCAAAGAATTCCTTACCAAAGAAAAAAGCAGCTTCTTTCTACAAGGTCTACAGCACTTCATTGATGAAATGACAATGCCACAGACTGCCAGAGAGAGCTTCGGGTCTGTCTGCAGAGCTCTTGCCTCTACATCACCAAACGTTCCTAACAGAATGCGTGATACAGACAATTGCAAATAGATCCATATTTGAGTAAAAGGTTTAAACAGGCTGACTTGGAATAACGTGGAGGATTGCTGTGATTAACATTATGAATTCTTAAAGTACTATAAAAAATGTACACACACAAATACACATATATATATATAAAGACACATATATATACAGAGATATTACTGTGCTGCAGCTGGCTATAGAGCATCCTAAGTTTAATTCAGACATCGAGAAACCCAGAACTTACCACTTCCATTGCTGATCCTCACATAACACAATCAGTCTGCTTGCTGATTCAACAAAAGAGGCTTAAACCACTTTTCCCCCCCATCACAGTAACTATTTTTGGTGTCCAAAGGAGGCCAGGAGGAAACATAAGGCTGGGAGATGGAAAAACAAATCTCAGAAGAGCTGAGATCTTGCCAGTCATCTCAGAGTAGGAGTCTTTGGTCTCCAGTCCTGTGCCAGTGGGGAATACAGTGCAGTGCATTTCAGCACACACCAATAAACTAAACAACACAATCCAAAAAAACCCCAAGGGGAGCGTTAGTCTCAGAATACCCTGTCCAATGCCAGCCACTACCATTGAACCTCATCTCTTCAGGATTATGTTTTCTCTCTCCCCTGCTCAGCCCTACATTAGATATTCCTGTCCAGCACAGACAAAAACCCAATGCTGGCAGTTCAGCAAAGGCACGCGACAGACTCTGACTCCATTGCTGTCTGACTGCTTACCAGGTATGTGCTGTGACAGCACCATGTACTAAATCACATGATGGTTCCCTCCAACACAGAGGTCCCTGCACACTCCCTGTTCTGAGATGTCAGGAAATGTCTTTCCTAAACTGTCAATCCCCTGTGCAATCTCCTACTGAAAGCCACAGGCTGAACTTCTCCAAAAGAAATGTATCCCCATCCTCATTTTCCAAAAAGAAGTCTCTGCCAATGTCCTGTGAGGCACCACCTGGTCCTTTTGCAGCTCCCAGCAACACATGTTGACTCCTTTAATTGATGCAGGGCTCAGCATGAAGAGCATCCAGCTCTGCTCCTTCCCCTCAACCTCATAAATCCCTTTGCAACTTGGGAGGAGTATGTTCCTGCTGGGACTTCTACTAACCACCTTCTCTTAATCTTACAAGATTTCTCACACCATGAAAGCCACTGCCACAACATTTATCTCCCACAATTGTTAAAGAGTAAAAAAAGGATGGTGTCATGTTGAATGAGGATTTGAATCTTTATCTAGTTTTCAGTTCTGATAGAAGAATGCTTCTAAGCTTCCTTTCCTGCAGCTTCACAGTCATTTTCTTTCATGTAAAATACGTGCAAAAGAACCCTACCTGCTGCTTACTAAATATTATGTTCCACGGAATCAAGGCATTACAAACAGCCCAGTGCCGTGAGCAGTGCAGTGGATGCGAGCACCCTGTCGGAAATAGTTCACATTTGTGCCATCCACACAAGGAGCCAACAATCCCACTGATTACAACAGGCAATGAATTGTAAGATATTTGCAGTTATGTACTGTGGCGCTTTCTGCAGGTCAGACCACCTGGGAAGTGAGTGAGCATCTGTGCAGTGACAAACTGGGACCACTGGGATCCTCGAAGTGGCGCACACCTGTAGTGTCTGTGAAGTGATCATGGGATGTGCCCGTGAGCCAATACACACCAGCTCACAGGACGGAGGGGACAGGCTCCAGAAAGGGCGTGACAGGAGGAGTCAGGGCCAGCGATGCCAAGTACAGTGAATTCTGCTGTTGTGTATCAGAAATAAACCCCACCACACGGTAACACCCAAATGTGGAGCTCAAGGAACCCCCAGCTGAGTCTGACAGAAGTAAGAGGTGATAAATTAAATCTGTCTCTTCTGAAAAGATCTCTGATGTTTTAGGCTGAGAAGAAGTTTGGATGTTTAGGTTGCACATAGAAACAAGAAGAATGAACTGTACATTTGCATAAAGAGGTATGGATATTAGGAGAGAAAAGGACAAAGGTTAATGCAAGCCTTATTTGTAAAAAACTCCTCATTTTTTCATATGAAAAATTTATTTTAATCTTTTAAATTACACCTGGTTTATGGGTGATGGGCAGTTAATGCTACATACTCATAGTAATAAATATTCCACAATAATGTTATAAAAGGCAAGGAGGAAGACACATGCTCCAGGGCTGCATCTGAATTTCTAAAATTTAAGACTAAATCAATTCTCTGTTTACAGCAATCAGCCCATTCCTGGAGGGACAGAAATGTTCTAGTAAACTACACCTGACACACACAATGAACAATTCAATTTCTTCAAGATTCAATAAATGATAATCTGAAGGGTGAAGTTCCCATTGCTGACAGCTGCCAGGTGAGAAAAGGGATTTGCTTTTATTAAAGACAGAGAAAGAACCAATAGGTTTTTATTCACTGGGATCTAAACAAATACATGCTGACAAGTTTAACATTTTGGAGGGGTTTTTTGTTGTTAATTTTTGAGTATTATCTCGGCAATTTTTCTTTTTTCTGTGAGGTTATAAGAGGACAAGGCCAGATTGGATGGGGTTTGGATTGACCTGGGATCATCGAAGGTGTCCCTGCCCATGGCAGGGGGCTGGAATGAGATGAACTTTAAAGGTCCTTTCCAACCCAAGCAGTTCTGTGATTCTGTGACTTGGCTGTTGACAGAAATGAGTTGCTGTGCACAACAGATCTCAAGGCTTTGACCTGTCATGTTTACTAAGGTCTTACAGTGAAACTACCGGCCTTTCCACACAGGTAATCCCATTCCAGGCCTAAAGAAAGGGCAACTTTTATACAAGCAGGAAACTCACACAGACACTGGAGTTTTCAAGAATATTTTCCCCTCCACTGCCACAATGCAGAGGTCCTCCCTCCTCACAGCCCCCAAGCACTCCAACTGCCAAGCAAATCCCTGCAGAGCCAGTGCAGAAATAAAATACCATGAGGATGGGCAACTTTGAACTACATTAGGCTGTTATTAATGTTAAGTCCATGACAAATCTATTAAGTCCTGTAAAGCTCCATAAACAGCTTGCCAGGCTGTAAGACCAGAATGGTCCAAATACCATGTGCAGCAATTTATACTCCTATATAAAAGATTTGGTTTTTGTACGTGTTAAACCTGAGACTAGAATGATTTAAAACTACGTTACAAAATGCACTGTGTTCTTCCCATTTCACAGTTACTAAAAATATTGTTTATAAGCTATTGATCTCTAAGAAAAAAGGCAGATATTTTGAGAGTTCTCCAGCAAAGGCTGTGTTTGCATGAATTAAAAAAAACAACCCCACAGTCAAGTAACCAGCCAAAATCAAAGCCCCACTCTGAAACTGATAATACATAATGCTTGGAAACTGGCACTTCACCCTTTTACTCAAAATATTGCTGGACATCTGGAAGTTATTAGATACAGTAATAATTTCTACTTTGCCTCCAGTCTACATTTTTCCTCTGGGTCACTCATGAAACATTTTTAATCCTATAAAATAGAAGCTTAAATCAAAAAGTATTGATTCCAGGTATTTTTTTTCCTCTCCCTGACTCTAAGCACTATCTCTGCTGGGCCGGTTCCCTGCATGGCTCCATCGCAGCCTCAGATGGGTGCACACCACGATCCCAGATGTGCAGGACAACAGAGTGACAGAATCCTTGGACTGGAAGTGACCCTAAAGCTCATCTCCTTCCATCCCCCTGCCTTCCACTGTCCCAGGCTCCTCCAAGCCCCGTCCAACCTGGCCTTGGACAAGTCCAGGGATGGGGCAGCCACAGCTTCTCTGGACAACCTGTGCCAGGGCTGTTACCTTTTTATTTTTAACACCCCAAAAAATCAACTTGGCTGAAATGTTACCCCCTTAAACAAATGTGTAGGTGACATTTCACAGACACAGAAATATTCGAAAGAAGGTAAGGTTTGAAGGTAGGAGTCACAAAGAAGTCCTAAATCAGAGCTATGGTGTTAACAGTGAATGAAAGGCAAAATATCATCATCTGGATGAATGTGAAACTTGGGTAGTTCTCAACCAACTATAAATATTAAAATCCTCATACATCTTCTCACAGTCCAGGTATAAATTATGACTACTTGGCCAAATTCCAGCTTAGTTAATTACAATCTCACATAAAATAATATCCTGTCTAATTTAATTGGAGTATGACATAATAGGGAATTTATATTAATCAGAAAATTTTGGAATAATAATTCATTTAAGGAGAAATTTCATTACAGAATTCTATCTATTAGTAGCAGTTTTCACCAAAAATGTAAGCTGTAACCACCACCTTATTACATTTTTGCAGTGATCTGTCTTTGGGTTTTATACGATTCGCATCCTCGTAGCACTTAGGTATCTTCTATGTGAAATCAATAGCAATATCAAACCCCATAACTGGATAATGAAGTTTCTAAAATGACAACAGAGCTGAGATCTCTCCTCTAGCACCCTGTTCTTTTCTGATGTCATTTTAATTTCAGGGTTTTGCTTGTGTGGTTTTCTTCATGCTGTTTTTTTTTATACAACCACACAAACACTTGTAAAAGAAGTCTTGCAGAATCAGACATCAGACATAATGCCTGGAAAGAGTCAGGATTTTCTGTCACAGAGCTTTTAACAAGTGGATCAAATCTTTAAACAGCAACCACACCACTGCTGAAGCTAAGACAATGGGTGATGGGGTGAGGGTTTAATGGAAGCAGGAGAACACAGGTTGACAACAAAAAACTGGAAATTAGTTCGGAACAGCAAAAAGAAGCATGGAAGAGACTACCTGACCTCGCGGCCCATGAGATCTGTGTGGGGGCCACGGGTGCTTCCCACCTTGGTCATGGTGAGCATGGCAGCCCTGAGTCCATTCCAGACAGACTGGCTGCACACCAGAAAAAGTCCAGACTCCCACAGCCCTGCCAGTCCGGGGATGGCACATGTCCCTTTGCATTTAAACACCTCAAAACAGCATCAGTGCAGCAAATGCTGCTCTCTGGACCTGAGGCTGCGGGGATGGGTGGATGCACGCCAGCCCTCACTCAGAGCAGCACCTGCCTGAAGAGCCCAATCCACTGATGTTCCCTCTGCTGCTGAGCTGCCTATAACACACCTGACACACAAAACTGGGGCTCCAAGCGAAAATTCTGATGCACATGAGGTTATTACCCATTAATAAATGTGGCCAAGGGGTCCCCAGTGCTTTGGGCAGTCGGTGCCTTGCTGGGCACAGGCGGCCAGCCTGAACTATGCATAAACCACAAGCTGGGTAATAAAACCCCAGGATTTGTGTGGCTCAGGTGAATAAATGCACCCCAGAAGAAGTTGCTGCTATGGGAAGTTCACAGCTGAAACAAAAGCTTGGTGACAGCAGGTAGCAGCACAGAGCGTGCTGGGAGTGGCGTGGCTCCCACCCCAGACACACATCCTCCCCTTTTATTTAATGCTGGGAAAATAAACTTTATTACAGGAAGAAGCTTAGATAATTTCTTCACTGACATTAGATGCTTCTTTGACTACACTGACTGCTACCTCCAGCAATAAAGCCTTAAATCTCCCTGGGCAGGGTTTGATGGCACGGTAATAAAAATGTCCGTGCCCTGTTTATACCTCAGGTGCTCCCCCTGCAACAGCAGTCATGAACATGTTTGATTTTTTCCTAGTATGGAAACACTCTTGCCTGTCATCCCTATTTGCTCTCGGTTTCTTTCCTTTCCTTTCACTGCTGGAAAGTCAGATTTTACCGTTTGCTGGGTGTGGCTGGCATCTCCCAGAGGGTTTGCCCACCAGCCATCAGCACTCTGGGTCACTGAGGTACCTCTCTCTGCAAGGCTTTCTGCATTTTTGCCCACCTAAGGGCATTCAAACCACATCTCTCCAGTGAAGAACCCTGAACATCATTTCTCCATCTTGATTACACAGCTCAAATGCCCATCTCATTTACATCAAGTAAGACAAAGAAGATTCTGGCCCCCAGGGAGCCCAAGGCCCTAATTTCATTTCATTTAGCTTGCAGTCATGAGATTTTTTTTCTTTTGAATTATTACTGGGTAGCATTGAGATATATGGCCTGCCAAATATGTTTAAATGACTTTTTGGTCCCCATCATCACCACGAGAAACCTAACAGGATCTGTCCAATCTATCGAAATAGAGATGGGAGGGAGCTGGGAGGAGACTGCAGCATGTAATGAAGCAGTAAAGAACTGAGGCTTTCTAAAGAGATGATAGACACTAAATAAGTAAATAAAAAATGGCAGCAGTGGCCTGAATGCCTAATTACATTGTCATCACAGGCCTGTTTAAATCAGTGGTATGTATTTATTCTTTCTGGTTTCCAGGCAGACACAAGCAATCCTTAAATGATACAGACCTCTGACTGAAACAACTGCAAAAATTTATTAGAAATATAAAAATCTACAAAAAACGCTGCACAGGCCCATAGGTCAGCTGTTACCTGGTGCATCTGAAACATGTGAAGGATGTGGCAAAAGAAATCCCACCTCAGCCTCAGGACACGTCACACCCTGCAGCTTCTCACCATCCCCTCAGCTTGGATGTACAAGCACAACCTGTATTTACTTTTTCTTGTGAAATACATACTTTATGTGATTAATTAAGGTCACAAAACCTTGATGGGAAAGCTGCTGTGTTTTTTGATGGGATAATGGGCAAAGGGGAAAAAAAAAAAGATAGAGGAAACAATAATCCCTTACAGTCTACTGTTGTTGGAATTGTGGGAGAAATGTAGTTAAGAAAGAATAGGGAAAACATCCTTGAATTTCCTTGTTAGACAGTGCCTCAGACAGCTCACACCCCCACTGTGTGCATTCTTTACCAAAACAGGGGCACAGACCCAATCTTTATGCATGCTCGCATAAAATGGATTCTGGGAAAACCAAAGAAAGCTGTTCTACCTGAAATCACTCAAAATAACAGGTTTCAGCTTAACTTCAAGCTGCCAGAACATCCTATGTCCATATGTAAGTGTCATACTGACCAAAAAAGAGGCAATGAAATAAGAACTGTTCTGTACTCATTTCAATTAAGCAGGCTGAATCTATCCAAAAGGTTCATGGAAACAGATTTCCAACTTTCACTCTTTATTTTCTGCATGAGAGGATGTAGAAATTGTGAATGTATTGTCACACAGCACTTAGCACTGAACAAATTCAGACGACTCAGAAATTTCAATCAACTTCCAAGAACACAGGATAGCATCTGACTGCAGTGCACAGTTCACCTTAACACAACAATACCGAACGTCAGCTGGTTTTCCCAGGTCCCAGTTTTCTCTACACCATGTGAACAATCAGGGCACAATTCTTGCCTTGAGGATTCTGTGGTGTGAAAGACTTTGCCATGTTACAACATGCGCCAATTTAACATAACTGTGTCTGATCTATTTTTCTCTTTGAGGAGAGAAAAATATGGAAAAAGAAAATAGTTTGAATTGTAATTTTATGCAAATGCAGTAAAGATAAACTCTATGTCCTCTCTTAACATATTTCTGCTTGCCCACAGGTGTAATAAAGAGCTGAGTACTGAAAGCTTTGCATGCCTCCAAGAAAATAATAGACGAAAAGAGAAATTATTTCTCTAAACTATTCTAAGCAGTCAATTTGTTAAGCAACGATGCAAGTTCCCTCTGCTTGGAGCAACAGAGCAATATCAACAAGGCTGCAAGCTGCCACATAGGCTGCATCAGGATTAATTGTTTTATATTACCATGTCTGGAAGTAGGGAGAGCAAGGGAATTAAATGGGACTTTATGTTTTCAGCCAGCCATGCTGCTGTTCAGCCTATTGGCTTCTGTAAGTGAAGAGACAGCTGAAAGGAAGATGAATCTTCTCCCTGGCCATATTTAACCTCTAGGAATCTGAATGCTCAATGATGAGCAAAGCAGAACTGAACAGTTTGAAACGCAGCTGTAGTGAGATGTGTTTAACCTGGACTGGGTGAACTGCTCAAACCATTATTTTCAAAAATCCTTCAAGAAATAAGATCAGATGATTATCAGGTATCCTGTGAAAAACCATCATGTCCTACGAGGGAAAGTAAAACATGGGTTATAGCAAAGTCATTCTGCTCTTACTGTTATTACAAATTAATACAGGGAGAAGGTAATTTAACAACAAACAGCTGAGCATCTGTTTACGCTTAGGAAAGAGCATCTCTCAGCACTGGAACTGAAGCAGTTTTGTTTTACCCAGCAGCAGCCCAAGGTGGGCTGACTTTGGCATCTAAGGTGATGTGCGCTCCCAAGGATGCTCTCTGCCTGCGGGAGGTTTGGCAGGACCTTCTCATCAGGGTGTTCTCCCATGTGTCTCCTGGCAGGGAGCTTATTAGTCAGTGTTTCCCTCAGCTGGGACAAAAATGCAATTTCCTTTTCAGTCACTTTTAATGATATTTGGCACTTTGCATATTTAAATGCTTTTAATGATATTTGAAACTTCTGCCTCTCATGAAATGTGACTGAAACTAGTACACAGACCCAACAATTTTAGAGGAGGTGGGAAGAAGAGATGAAGCAAATAGCTACCTGCCAAATGCATGAGATGATCAATAGTGAAATACTGCCATCAGATCCCAGACTGAATCTTTCCAGACAGCCCATCAAGCTGGAGATGAGGGCTCCTTCCTGCATCCTGTAGGAGAGCCTGCTCAGAAAAACATAAAATCTTTCCATAAGTCCTTATTTGCTGTTTCCAGCCAGGTAACATGATGGAAAAAGACCTATTGTTTGTACTGCCCTGACATGGCAGGTGATGTAAAGTACATTGCTACTTTTAAAAAAAATCCCCTACAAGGGAAGTGACAGGTGGTTCACTTCTATAAATTCAGGTTCACTGATTTAAGGACACACAGCCTTGGAGCACAGACGCTACTGCATTCTCTTTCTTACCATGTTCTGCAAGAGATCCTATTTTTCTGGGAGACAGTCAGGTTGGACAGTCCCATATTCTGCAGGGCAGAGTTACTCAATTCTGCCTCGGAGGTTTTTTCCACAGGTCTTTTTTTCATCTGCTCCTGCCACTGCTAAAGCAGATTTAGCTGCAGAAGAGGACAATACAGCTGTTCCCAGATCCCACAAATACTACCCTGCAGAAGTTGGGGGAACCAGGCATCTCCTGAGTGGCTGCAGCCAGCCACGAGCACCCAGTGCCGGGTGCCACCAGCTCACCTTGTGCTCAGCTCTGGTCCAACAGTCTTGCTTAGTTATGAAAAGCAGAATCTGCCTCTTTGCCTTCTCCCTCACAACCAACCATCCTCTCCCTGCTCCAACCCTGTCCTGGGAGGCTGCTCCTCTCCTTTCCTGCAGGAGCTGTCTGGAGGAGCAGTCCCCGTGTCCTCCTTAATATTCCCAGTCAGAGACAGGCCCTAACTCTTGGTGCCCATCCAGGACCCAACACTCCTTCTTCTGTATGCTCAGGAAAATAGTTATAAACTTAGTCTGTATCCTCCCCCAGCAGCAGAGCTGCTTTGTTCCCAACACATGGTGAACAGTTTACTCTTTTCTATAAAAAGGAAACAATATCTTCTCTTGGAAAAAATTTCTTTCATGGTCCAGGGTCCTCTAACTTTTATGATCACAATTAGGTTACTTATTGTGACAAAATGATGGCATTGAAATAATTGGAAAATCTGGCACCCTGTCCTAGGGTTTCTTTCCGTATCTGGTGAAAGGGGGACTCTGAGAGGAATCACCTACAGCAAACACACTGCTTTTAAAAATCCAGAGTATGATCCTTTACCCATTTTGTAAATCACTCCTCAGCATTACAGTCATCTCAGCTTTAAAGTCACTCCAGTCCCTGTGTGTGATACATGAGTGTGGCTGTTTCACTTTAGAGAGAGATAAATAGTGGCTGGTGGCAGCGATTCCCCTGGACGCCCGGCTCTCACAGCAGCTTTGGGTGGAGACAGCAAGGTCAGATTCTGGGGAGAAGTCACTCTGAGACAAGTGAAAATGAAGTATTCTTCAAAAGTTTCATCTGAACTAGAAGGGAGTTGGGCTTTAGCCAAGAGGGGAATAAACTGCAATGCTCAGCTTGAAAACTCTTTGCAGCAATGAGAGGCAACATCCTTGTGAGGGGATCTGTGTCTGCCAGGGCCACGGCTGGCACTGAGCATCCCTGCTCCCAGCGGGAGCTCCCTGGGCCAGGGCCACCTCCAGGCACTGAGCATCCCTGTTCCCAGCGGGAGCTCTCTGGGCCAGGGCCACCTCCAGGCACTGGCCCTGCTTTGACCCCACTGACAGATCCCAACAGCCGCCTGTTTGGTGCTGGCTGCAGCAAGGGCAGCTTTATGGCTTCTGGCTTTTTGCTCTTCTGCCCTCATCTCTGGAGGGCAGAAAAGCAAAAAGCTGAACATTATTAAATGCTCACATAACAAACACTTTTCTGAAAACTGAGAGCTTCAGTCCAACTGACTGGGCACCCAAACCCTTCCCCTTGTCTGGCCCTGCTGTCCTGTGGCACAAAGAGAAGCCTGAATCCCATTTAACAGAGACTGATTACTCTCAATTCCAGGAAAGCATGAGGCTCAGTGGAAAGGTGTAAGTAGCTATGACAGGTAAGGGGTTGATCCCTTTGCTGCACTGAACAAAAAAAATTTTGACAAAGTAATTCACAGAGATAGGAAGACCAAGAAATTTCTTGGGTAGTGTAATAAATAATTCCCAGTCATAGTTTGCAATTTAGTAATTAAATCTTAAAAACAGAAATTCAAGGAAGTTACCCATGTAGGTCTTGCTATTTCCAGTAGTTCTTCAAATTCATTTCAATGTGTTTGCTCTACAAACTCAGACTCTAACCAATTTCTTCAGGTGATGGGTGAAGTCCAAGGAAATTTTTTGTCATTTTGATTTAACTAAAAGCCTGCGATCTGACGAGATTGTGATGTTGACATTGTAGCAGTGATCAAGCATACAAAATCCTGAAGATTTTATCTAATATATGGATTATTCTCTCCTTCACCTTGTAGAGGACACATATTCCTGCCAGGAAGCACCACTCCCATGGCAACAGACAACACAAACCAATACTCTGACCGGACAGATCCTGTTTTTTGGCAGGAGCATTTCCAGGTGGCTGACACCAACCTCCACCAGCATGGGACAGGCTTCCAATGGGATGAGCAATTATAAGAAAATTACATAATGTGAAATCTGGATGTAGTTCTTGATGTGCTGCCCAACCAATTCAGAGAAAAGAAACTCCTGAAGTGTTGCCACAGCAGGGAGATGCTGTTCAGCCACTGGAGCAGGGATATCTCCCATCAGAATCCCTCCTTAGAAACGAGCAGAGATTGCAACACCTAATTCCCTTGGACAGAATCCCATCATTATTTCCACATCTACGGCTGATGTGGACGTGTCTAAGAAATTTGTAGCACAGGAAAGAGCAAACGTGCAACGTTTCCTGCATAGGGTCAATGGATTCCTTTCCGCACTAGAGAGCACACGGACATCAGAGACAGCCCACAACAAGAGGAGGATGATGTGGCCAGTCCTGCAATAAATATGTTTAGAAGGATTTAAAATGGTGAATAAATGGTTTCTTTCTTACTCTGGTTAGAAAGAGATCTGTGAGAAAAGAGACAAAAGTTACCCTTGAGTTTTCCAGTTTTTCAGTGTCTCTGAATTGAAGAGAGCTGCTATAGCCCCTGACAGCTGAGACTCATCTGCTATTGACCAAGAATCATTTCTGAGCAACAAAGGAAACATCTCTCGGACACTCACAGTCAACATGAGTTATGCAGGGACAAATACCACAATTTGCCAAAATAGGAATTGTTCATGTTCCTCTTGTGCCTTAATTTGAAAACTTTTCCCTTTATTTCCATCAAAGTAGAAAGAGGCAGATATGGAAAAAAATAGGCTAATTGAGAAGTGGAAGCCAGGCATGTGAAGATGGGGGTGGAGATGCTGGTGGCCATGGGCAGTCACCTTCTGTGGCCCTGGGCAGCAGCGAGCAGGCACGGGAAGCCGGCAGGCTGTGGGATGGGATGGAATGCCACGTGGGATCCCTGCTCCTGCACTGCATTAGCCTGCTGAAGGTAGGGAAGGAGTAAAAAAAATACAAATAGCAGCTTCTGTTCCTCCTTGGGCTGTTTTTTCCTGCAGGGCTGTTACTGGTTTATTTATTTATTTTTAAGGCAGGCTGCCCTGGTGATCGGTATCTTGTTGATTTGATGGAGTGGGCAGAAGAAATGGGTCAAAAGAGACTGCAAATATTTACAGATAGGTGAATTGTGACCCAAGAACAATTCCACCTACAAGTAAATGAGCTTTTTAAAAATGATTCAAGTTACAGGCAGGGACAACTTCCACCAGACCAGGTTGCTCCAAGCCCTATCCAACCTGGCCTCGAAAACTTCCAGGGACTGGACACCCACAGCTTCCCTGGGCAACCTGTTATTCCAGTCTACAACTGGAATAGGCAAAGACTCTCAGAGTGTGCAGAATTTGTACTTCAAACACAAACCTGATAAATGAGATAACAGATTTACAAGTAGCACACTTCAAAGTCAGACACCGCTGGGTTTGCTGCAGACTGGGCACGTCAGCTGGGGGCAACCGCGCAAGCCCCACGTAACCTGGGGCTCACCCAGGCTCTGACAGCAGAATCACCCAGGAGACTAATTAGATAAACCTTCAGCACAGCAAAATCATCTTGGTTACTGGGACTGATTATCAGGTAATTCTTCACAAGGAAATGAAAAGAGAACCAGCGAGGCTCAGACAGCACTTGCAGTGTCTCCATACAGGTGTTAAAACAGCTGCAGCATTTACCGGGCTGCTCACAGAGCTCAGCACCAGTCACCTCCACTGCACTGAAACACATCTGTTATTTCAAGCAACTTAAAATGGGCTTTATCTGACAGCTTTTGATGCTGGAATTTTGAATTAGCTGGGCCTCACAATCCAGTTCCTATGGGGCATCGTCCACAAAAACTAATAACAAAAGCAATAATAACCACAGGAAGTCAAACATCCCCACAAGTCGTATAACTGCTTCATAAGATATTTCAGCCTCTTCTATGAGCAATTTGTATCTATTCCTCAGAGTAAATTATCCAGTGGGCTGACATGAGACATGTAATGAAATTGCTTTGCCACTGGCCCTGTTGATTTCTCCAAAGTTTCTTTCATTATAGGAAATTAGTGGATCACTAACACTTACCAAAGCACTTTCTGTTTCATGGGGCGCTTGCAGAGCCTGATGGAAGCTCTGCCCCTCAGAGAGTGACTGCACAGGAGGATGGAGGTGATGGCTCAGTACAGCGTGGTACCAAGTCCCCCAGCCTTCCTTTTCCCTTCCCTCCTGCTTTCTCCTTAAAGGAAATTACACCTGCCAAGTCTTCTCTTGCCTAATGCTTAACAAAAGGAGCGCTGATCGCTGATGGCTCAGAGCTGCTGATCCCCTCCCAAGAGCCAGAATAATGAAGCCAACCTGCCACTCTTTTTTGTTACTTGTAAAGCTCTTGGACACATGATGCCCGGTGCAGGGAAAATCTTTCATTCCTGAACATCTGCTGTTAAAGAGTTCTCACAGAGCAGGAATCCAACAGTTCATTACTTCTATCTGCTCAACAGACTTTTGACATAATTGTATTAGTGCCTCACTGCAGGGCTTGAAAAGTGAAATCTGGAAAGTAGCTTTTTGCCATTGGTTTATGTGTTTGCTGAAGCCCTGCTTATGTACTGAATACAAACCACATTATTTGCAGCTCGTATGATTTGTTTAATGCATTGTGTTCAGAGGCCACCCGTGCTAATGCATCGCGGCAGTAAGTGGGTTACTCTCCCCACATTTGAGAAAGGAAAAAAACATATTTTTTGAGCCAAATCCCTCCCTTGATGCACTTGTTTTCACTGAATTCAAGTCAGAGACGGTGCAGGATAGGGGAAAGGTGGAAGGGGGGAGAAGGAGGAGACACCAGCTGTGCTCACCTGGATGGCAGCTGCCAAGTTCGTTCGTTTATGTCCTAAGCATTCCTCTCCTTCCTGGACAATGCCGGAGGGATGTGCTGCTCTCCAGAGGAGTTCATGCATTAGAAGCCCCTCCAGGGCCCCCACTCCGTATTTCTGCCACATCAGGATGTTTTGCTATTGCCAAAAAACTCCCGCTTGGCAAAGAAAATGCGTTTCCATTCTTTTCTGAGAGCTCTTTGACTCGGTGGGTGTTCACGTAGCACTGCAAGATGAATGCACACTCTGTCCATTCTAAGCTGCTTTCATTTTCCATTCAGCCACAGTCATTGCATGTCAATGTATTAATTACAATCCCCAGTACCCGTTCATCCCATTACACGGAGGTATTCAATAAATACCGATTAACATATTGGAGTCTTTCCATGAGTGCATCTTGGAGTGAATGGGTTCATAAAAATACATCTTAAAACAAAATAAGGAGGATAATAGCAATTCTGTAACAAATTTAGCCTCATATACATCTCATATTTTAGCAGATGATTGCTTAGCAAATTGCATTAAAAGCCACACAACTCTCCAGACCTGCCAGAAGACACATCAGACCTCTGAGCAAACTCCAAGCCAGTCTGCCTAGGAGACACACTTGTATTCTTTGTGCTTAATACTGCACTGAATATATCTTAATGGTGAAAAAACCCCATAATAATTAGTATCAGAACAAGTGGAGATGTGC
Organism: Pomatostomus ruficeps; assembly: GCA_013400735.1. NCBI lineage: Eukaryota > Metazoa > Chordata > Aves > Passeriformes > Timaliidae > Pomatostomus > Pomatostomus ruficeps. Next base: position 51,810 of record VYZT01002769.1, read on the forward strand.
TAAAACAGCCAAAACATATGTGCATTTCATACCTTCTTAAGCCTGTAAATTACCGTATGGGCTGTTCCAAAGGCTGGAGATGAGTTTGGTGGCTACCAGTGTTACAGGAACTAAAGATAGACAGGGCAGACTTTTATGCTGTTTACTGTGGGAGAATCTGGCACAGAGCTTTTTTTTGTTGCTACAATGAACTGCAGTCCCCTGAAGAGACTGAAGGCAACAGCCTCCACTCCCCGTAATGACCAAAGGCAACCAGATGCTATCACTCGTTCTGAAAGAACCTTGCCTCCAGGTCCTACAGGAACGTAAACCCCACCTAGTGATGCCTGCAGATCAGCTACAGATGTCAGGACTGACAAGTTCTTGTTTGGGTATTTAGGGCAGAAAAAGGAGTTTTGGTTCCAGCTGGTTTAGGCTGGTCCCTGCTGCACAAGGATGGGAGGTCCATGCCTCCCACCCCAGACAAGGTGTCCTCAACAGCAAACCAAAGCATCTTGCTGCAGAACTAGCAGATTAAAGAAAAACACACCTGCATTCTTAGAATAATACAGAAATGAGATTTCTGTCCTGCAAATCAGGCCCTGGACAATGGTTATTTTTTAAGTCCACCGCTGTAAACTGCAGGAAATGGTAACTTTACATGTGGACCTACACCCCCAATAGTCATCCTCTAAAGGAACCCCTTCCCAGGTGTGTAAACCCTCAGGTTCCTGGGAAGGTGCTGAGTAGCTGGTGACACACATGTCATTCTGGTTCACCACACAATCATTCACAAATGCTTTTCCTCCAGCTCCCAATTGTGTTACAGGATGTGCTAAGGGACAGGTTAAATACCAACAACACCACTCAGCATGGACCAGCAGCAGCAAGATGCATTTCCTCTCATCAGCTTGCTAAGGGCTGCATGCACAGATCCTGAATTTCCCTGGCAGAAATGATGTCTTTTCTCCACCCCAGAAATGGGTTCCTTAGAGCAACAGCCTTTCGGGGATGAGCAGAATGTAAAAGGGAGACATTCGTGCAGCAAAATTTTTATGAGTCTATCTTTAAGAGCTATGAAATAATAGCTGTGAGATGTTATATTAAAATACATATATATGTGTATTAAATACATGCATGTATTGCTGTAAAGGTTGGACTTGATGATCTTGGATGTCTTTTCCAACCTTAATGATTCTGTGATTTTTCTGAAAGACAAACAGTGCAGTGACAGTCCCTGACCTTGGCCATACAGTGTCAGGACTGGTGGCAGCTCTTGAGTTTTCACAGATCAGGGTCAAACTAACTTGAGGTTTTTTTGCTCCTACATGTGGACAGCAAGACAGCACCCCTGGCTGCACATGGAGCTTCAGCAAAGGTGTGATGGATGACTCCACTTGTGGCAGCCCCAAACACTGGAGAAAGTTGAATTTTCTCCATGATTACAACAAAGTATGAATGACATGGAGAACCAGGTCACAGAGCCAGACAGGAGAACAAAACCACAGGAAGAGTCTGTCTGGGCAGCATCTTTCAGGAAAAACTTCAAAATCAGTCTGTACCTGAAAGCAGTTCCACCAGTGCCCTGCCCTGCCACTACAGGAAATCAGGATGTGGGAGAACCCTGTGAAACACAGTTCATGTCAAAATACAGTCTGAAAGGGTATTTGAAATGTTGCCCTGGTCTTTCAAGCTCTCAATTCTCTCATTTAATTTTGTATTTAAAAGGTGTATATACACCCTATGAAATCCCAGGGTGAGGATATTGTCATTCTCTTTTCACCCCACTCCTTTGTGGTGCTTTGCTGTGTAATCATTGCCGTTCCCCCTCCCTGTTCCATCACCCCCCACTCAGCAGTTTTTAGGGCTGTGATACGTACTGCTACCAATCAATGCTGGGTTCAGCTGGCCACAGAGCAGGACACTGCTGCAAGTGCTTCAGTGTCCAGGAGAGGACCTGTGATCTTTACTAGCCAATTATTCAGGTTCGTAAGATGAACAGAATGACAAATTATAAAGACATATACTCAGCATATTTCCTTTTTTTTTCTTCTCTTAAATCATGCTCACAAATTACTTCTCTAAGCAGCAAGTTTCTAATAACACTGCTGGAATATCAGTGTCTGGACTGTGGGGAAAGCTACAGGAATCTAAATGTGGCGTAAAGCAGGAGTTCAGTACTGCCTGTACTGGTTTGCAAAAAGAGAAACAAAAATTCTGCGGCTGAATTTTATATATTGCAGATGAAAAAGCTGACAGCAGGAACAGTGCATGGGAGGCACAGCAGGGCTGAGCTCCCCATTATTTATGTCTGTTGATGGCTCTTGATATTCCTTCTGAAGTTTTGATCATCAAGAATCTTGAGGACAAGTTTTTTATGGTGGTGCTAAAGACAGATATTAGCAACAGCTGAGTTTCACCTCAAATCCTGATGCCACTGAAGCATCTCTGAAGCTTTTTACTCTTTTCTAAAGGCTAGCACCATTTTTTATTCTTTTTGGAAGTATTAAAGCAGAACCAACCTTTGAGTTCAGCTTATTCAATTTTCTACTGCTATTTTTTTTTTAAAGTTTCTATCTGGGCATCCTGGATTTGTCAAGGAGATTTTCTCCCGTGAAGAACATGAAATAAAAACATCTCAGCTATGGCTCTCCATAAATTGTATCACTGCACTGGGGATATGTACTGTACTCGATAATTTTCTGATGGCTGCTCGGGCTCTTTGATTACAAAATTAGCACTGCAGCTCTGTAGTGCTGTACAAGGTGTCAGTAAAGTCTGTCCTGAATGAACCAAGAACTGGCTGATGGACAGATCTCTAAAAGCATTTCTCAGAGGGATCCATTCAAACGGGGCTGGTTCTAGAGCCATCCAAAGCCCAAATTTGTTCAACATCTCCGCTGAGATCTGGAATGAACACAGAAATTCCAGCTGACACTTTGGACACCTGAGAGTGATGGAGTGGGAGGCAGGACTGTTGTGCTGAGCCTTTGGGGTTGGCCGGTAACCTACATCCGTGTATAAGGCAGCATTTCAATCTAACCATGTACACAGTTATATATTAGACAGCAACCACACGGCCAGGAACAAGGAGAGCAGGGCAGAACCATGGAAAGGAAACCGTATGAGGTCACTAATCCTGGAAAAAGGGTCACTAAGTGAGAAAACACGCACCAGCAGCAGGATCTCTGCCAGGACGGTGAGGAAAGGTAATATGAGAGGGGAAGGGCAAGAAAGGAAGTTTTACTCTCTGCACCAACTCTGGTGGGACTGTGTTAGGTAATTTTTTTTTTGATACATCATGGAATGTTTTTGGCCTTAAAAACTCTGAATCTGCTCAACCAGTGGAAGAAAAGATGAAGAACAAGTAAATGGAGAAGCAATTCAAAGCATCCACAAGGTGCCTGACAAGGCAGAGAGACCATCCAGAGCAGCTCTCCCCAGATGAAGGCAGATTTTGAAAGGAAAATAAAACTCTAGCAATTACCCACTTGGAAATACAAGGAGAGAAAACAAGAAAGAAGAGGAAAACTGCAGCTAAAATGTTCTGGACTGTATGTAATATAACCAGATGTAGGAAAACTTGCTCAGGATGCTACCGTATCATGCCTTTGACTTCATGTAAAGTATCAGGTATTTTAACTGTAATTTTGCCCATTTTTAACAAAAAGAAATTTTTGCTTCATGAGAATATTGCATTTGCTTCAAAAATTCCTCAGAAAGACAGAATATGACGAAAAAGTAAAAACCAAACCAAACCAAACCACAACACAAAGTTTGGGTCTAATTTTCATTCAGAAATGGCCTCTGGTTTTGCAAGACCATAAGGAAGCCATAGGAACTTCTGCAATTCTTCATTCCTCATAGAAAATTAAAATTAAACTTTTTAGATCCCTTGATCTAAAAATACGTAACTTGACTCTAAAGATACATAACTTGAAGGTGCACAGAGAATCACAGAATCATTTAGGTTGGAAAAGACCCGTAAAATCATTGTCTGACTGTTACCCCAGCACTGCCAAGGCCACCACTGAACAACGTCCCCAAGTGCCACATCCAGATGTCTGTTAAATGGCTGATGGTGACTCAATGTGTGTCTAGGACTGTCAGCCATTCTATGATTTCACCATATTTGTATTTGCTGTTCACTGACATAATTCAGTGTTTGCAAGTAACCCCAAACACTATTATTTGTGCATGTGAAATTGCTTCAGTGAACATTGCCGGTGCAGATCAAATAATTTTTTGAGAAATGGTATTTGCCTGGTTTATGCGCCACTGAGTCACTCATAAATACTTATAAATATTTAAATATTCTAGTCCTGCATGACTGTGTGTAGACATCCGATATGGTTTGTACGACATCACCTCTGAAGCACTACTCCACATGGCAATTTCTTGCATTTAAAGCCAAGATTAACAAATCAATGCACCCTGAAAAACATTTTAAGATCAACACTACATTGTCTTCTAGTGAGTTTTCTTTGCAATTTGTGGACAATAGATTTCCAATAACAACTTGTAATTAAATAACTTTCTCTTATTCAGCTGTTGCATATTAAGCCTGTTGACATTTTGCAGATGGTATCTTTGGGAATGAGAGATATGAACAAGGGGGAATGGCTTTAAAGAAAAGATCCTGGGCTCAGATTGGATATTGGGAAGAAATTCTTCCCTGTGAGGGTGGGGAGGCCCTGGCACAGGTTGCCCAGAGCAGCTGTGGCTGCCCCATCTCTGGAAGTGTCCAAGGCCAGGTTGGAGGGGGTTTGGAGAAATCTGAGACAGTGAAAGGTGTCAAAGGGACAAGATGAGGTTAAGGTCCCTCCCAACCCAAACCATTCTGTGCTTCCGTATTTGAAACAATATTGGGGTTTGGCAATTGACACTTGAGTGTGCGGGTTCTGACATGGAAACAGCCAAACACCTTCCCTGGCTTTCCATGCAAAAATCTGGTCTCTGTTCTTGACATGAAACCACAATCATTCTAACCACATCTATGTTTACCATGAATTCTGCTAAAATTTTATTTGAGGAGACTCTTTTAATTGAAGTCTTAATGCCAAAATATATAAAGTGCATAGAGTGCAAAGCTGAGCAGCAGCCCTGGTTAAATGAATTAATGTCTGGTCTGAACATGGAAACATTTCTCTTTTTAGCCCAAGGCAAAACCATGTCCCTCTCTCCACTGGCAAGCACGCATCTGCATGCAACATAATTATTCTTGATCTGAGCACTTTTAACTTTTTCTCTGGAACCACATTTTAGCTTTTGAAGCCTTTTTGCTTAGATTAAACTCTTCTCTCCTGCTACAAATTAATTCTGATATTTTTCTTCTTCTGAGAAAATACCTTTTGCTTTGTTCAAAATGTAGCAAAACAATTGAGACTACACAACAAACCCGATTCTGACAGCTGTTTTGTGGAACTGCAAACAATGCAGGGCACTTAGCTGGAGCCCTGAGATATATTTTAGACTTGAAGTGCAAAAGGTTTTCACAATGAGAAGAGCTTTAAAAGAGAGACAGAAAGAGAAATCAACTTTTTTCTTTGCAGAATGTGTTTCTTTGATAGCAAGGGAGGAAAAAAAGAAGAAAAAAAAGAAACTCCAAGCAAGAAAATTTTCCACATTCAAGAAATAGCTGCCCACTAAAATGCAGTACAGATGATCTCACTGTGATATCCCCAGTTAGGCATCCTACCAGACAAAAATTACATTCCCAGGTGCAGCAGGATCATTTCTGGTGCTCACGCCAGGCATCTTACACTGCATTTATGAGCGAGGCAAGGAATTAGGTGCTTCTGAAAATGATCTAAAGTCAAAACATATTGAGCAGGGAGCTCTCAGGAGCTGATCAAAGGCACCTCCGTCCTTGGGCGTGTGTCCGGCGCCCAGCACTGCCCACTCACGAGCCTCGGGGCACTCTCCCTATGCTGAGCTGATGTGTCTGTCTCCAACACACCACTACCAGCCCCATCCTCAAAATGCTAAAAACCCAGCACGGGGCCATGGCTCAGCTGTGGAATGGTGGTGACAAAATGCTGTTGCAGTGACTTGGGTGCTTGTCGGGTTTTTCTGTCATCCCTGTTCAGCCAGTTGGCACTTCCTGCAGGAATCAAGCTGAATAGTTTTCAATTTTTGCTTTTTTCCTTGATTTTTTTTATATTTTAGTTTTGTTTCTGCTCTAAGATTCTGTTATTAAATTAGTATTAGTACACTAATAATGATAGTAATAACAGTAACAATAGTAACCACAATATTACTACTACTTAATGCCCAAGAAGTTGCCTTTATCCTCAGTAACACATCTGCACCATTCCTCAAGGCAATCAAGAACAGGCTGCTTTGGCCAACTAAAGGAAACCTCATTTCTTTCCTGAGTAGCTCCTCTAACACCGCCTCGAACCAAAAGCAGGGGCCGTCACTCCCCTGCTTGCTCAGCCGTGTTTGAAGTTTGGATATCACATCGCTCACAGGAGAAGCAATCAATGCTGGTAAGTTAATGAATTATTTCCAAGTTTGTACCAATATCTGCAGCAACATGAAAGAAAAATCACATAGCAGAGAGATTGCAGCAGGAGAGGCAGAGCATGGGGCACAAACTGTCAATATTTCAGGACTATGATTTGATTCTGTAGATAACTGTTGCTACAACACTGCTTAAGAAAACACTGCAAGCAAAACATTTTATCTCACAATATACTGGTTCAATATAATTATCTGGGCTTGACCAATCCAGTTGGAAGAAAATAGCAACAAATACCTGACCCTACGTGCTGTGCCATCAAGAACAGCTCCATGAATTTGTGAATAAACACTTTACCTGAACGTGGATTTTTACAGGTGCAATTGCTGCTGCAACAGCTGGTTTGCCACACATCTGTGAAGTGCATACACACACACACACACACATAGATAGCAAATAGGGGTATTTGTTTCCCTCAAACAGCATTTATTTACCATTATCACCTTGTTTATTATGAGATCATAGAGTTGGACATGCTGATATACCTACCAAGAACAGATACACTGCTGAAAGCTTCTCCCTCACTCAGTATCTTCCTCTCCCACTTTACTCCGCAGCCCCTTTTTATGTTCCATTCCCTGTTTCTCAGTGTAGAGCTTTGCTTTTCCCTGGCAGCACCAATCCCCATAATTATGGGACAATTAAAAGCTCTACCCTAAATTAGTTTCTAGTGAATCAGAAACGCACAACTCAAAAATAAATCTGTCTTCTACTCCACACTTCTAATGAGCCTCTGGAGGATGGTGGAGGAGTCAGGAATGGATTGCTCCCTCCTCCACACCACACGGCTGTGGGGAATACAACTCCTGGAGATTTTAGGATCACTGCAGTAAATCTGGAGCCAGTTCAACGCTGCTTCTCTGCACTGGCAGTGATTTACCTGACACCCATGCCCAACCCAGGCTCTCAATTCAGATTTTCACCCAGTTCATCCAAATTCACTCTGTTCTCCCAGTCCCTGTGGCAGTGCTGGGAGAGCCCCAGGGTCCAGGGCTGGCACCGTCCACCCTCCCTGGCTGTTATCCAGCATTTCCCTGAAATCCTGCTGAGAGTGTTTATGTCTCATTTTCATATTTCTTTCTTGAGGTTTTTTTGTTAATATTAAGGACATGTTAAAAAAAGGAAGATCTGACCTAAAACAGAATCAGGGAGGAAAGAAAAATATCATTTTATACTCCTTAACTGGAGTTAAGAGCACCTTAATCCTGCAGCCACTGCTGCATTCATTCCTGCATGAAAAATGTCCCTAAGTACTTGTATTCTTTAGATAGCAATATATCCATAAATGAGACATCTCTCATCTTAGACAAACAGCAATTTTCTGTCTATAGGTAATGTCTATGCGTAAGACCATGGCAAATAACAACTGGACTGAAAAATAATAATCCAGTGTTTTTCTTTCAAACTTCCTTTGTAGGTTGTTTTGGTCCAGATATGGCATCAGGAGAGTACTTTAATGGGCCATGAGCTAGAATTTAAGGGGATTTTATTGTGGGTTTAATAACTCCTTATTAGCTGAACAATGTTGACAGGATAAAGGCACTTTGATGGAATGCATCTTTTCCCTCTCCCTGACATAGCTGTATTACAAATTGACCTGTCCATATTGATGATGATGATACAGATCTAGAAGATTACACAGATTTTTTTTTCTTAAGCTGGGCTTTCACATCTGCCAAGCTGCCACCTGCCCATTATGGAAGACAACAGCAATGTCAGAAGTGACATGGCTAATTCCAACGACCTCCAGGCAGATACAGTTCCAGAAGTTATATCCAAAAACCACTGAGCATTGGTAAAAGTATGACTCAGCTGGGTGATGTGCTTGCCAACCCACCAGACTATCTCCCTGCTGATTAATTAGAAGCAGGCACTGCTTTAGCTCTTATGACAACGAAGCCTTTCATTTATTAGTCATCTATTGAATCTTTGTGACAACCTAAAGAAAAGACAACAGACAAATACACTTTCTAGTACTCTACTTTTGGCATGTGAAAAATCTCAAGATCATCATATCAAAAATTATATTTTTAATTATGGTTCCAAGACTCCTTATCTAATAAAATTTTATTAATGAGGAATTAGAAGACACCTACAAGTGGTTCTTACCAGAGCTGCCAGGAGAGGGTTTCATCTGTCTCATGCACTACTTGTGTATGATTAAGGCAATTTGAAGAGTTGACACTTTAATCCTGTGTTAAGAGATATTTCTAGTCATCCTCACAGATGCAAGAAAACTCCTAACAGTTCCATTCTTGGGATTAAGGAACAAAAGAACTTTCAGAAAATCAGAAGAAAGATGACAGATTTAGAAGGAAGGCCACTATTTCTGTCCATAATCCAAACCTGTGCATTACAATGTGTAGGAAAATTATTAGCAAGGTCAGCAGTTATGATTAAAAATAGCACCTCTTAGATGTAGTGCATGTACAGGTAAAACTACATTTCAGAACATGTAAGACATTGGATTTCTCTCATCCATGTACTTTTCATTCACTTACAGATGATCGACTTGATGGGGAAGAAAAATACCCTTTGGGTCCCTGAGGGTCTTAGAGAGAGAGGACGGGTCAAGGGAAAGCAAGAGACCCACACGGAGTGAGAGAAAGAGACCATTCTGTGGCTCTGTGAGTTCCAGCAGGGCCACGAGACTCTCTAACATGAAATGCAACTTCTAACGCAGCACAAGAATGACAAATTGGGAAGCTCTTCACATTATCAAGGTCATCTTCAAACCTTTCCAACACTGCGACACTCCACCAGAGCACAGAGCACCAAAACAGATGTGACAGAGATTTTGAGAGGATAAATTAGATCGAGACTTTCTGATGTCACTGAGTTCTGGTAATTATGTTACTCAGCTTGCTGAGCAGCCGTGCCCATATCTTGCTGCCAGCCTGTGGCAGCCACAATTCATGGCTTGGGCGAACTTCAAGCAACAAAAGGATCTCTCTAATGGGCAAAGAATAGGAGAAATGTGCAGGATGCTGTACCTTTAAACTACTGCTGCAAGCCAAATTCTGACTCATAACAAAGCAGAAATCTCATAAGCAAAATTTTCATAAACCAAAGTGTGCCCTTAAGTGCTTGACGTATTTTTGAGATTTTTTCCTACATCATTTAATAAAGGAAAGGGAAAAAATATACCTCAACCAGGGACTAAATTGCTTCCAAGTTACCCAAAATTTTAGAAGTTGAAATCAATGAACTCTGATTTCAAATTAAAAGCTGCTGAGCCATTACCTGCTCTTGATAAAAGTGGGGATTCTGGCAAAAGTGAAAATGGAGAAGTCAGTCTGGTTTTCAGCTTCAGAAGGTGAGCCTTTCTGTTCAGATACAAAATCCCTTTGACAAACAGTCATTGTTACACCTTGTGTTTAGTTTTACAGTTTATCAGTACTATCGCTATTAATTGCCTAATATTTTGTACCTTATTTTCATTGCCTACTTAAAATTCACTGAACTATAAACCCATGGAAATCTTGGAATTTAGGTTCAAGTTGATGTGACTTTGAGAACCCATTGATCCAAATATGCCCCCAAATAACTGCATGTCAAGCCCTTGTAGCTGGGTTAATACACTTAATGCCTTCTTAATGTATGAGTTTTTATGTTTTACTGTGTATCTGCTGGTTTGAGTGTGCTGTGTTGAATTAAATGCATGAGTGGTTCAAACAGGTCCAAGGTGACAACTGGGGCTAATCTTAAAGCACTTTAAACAGCCTTCCCGTGTTTAAAGGGGGCCTCCAGGAGAGCTGAAGAGGGACTTTTGACAAGGGCATGGGATGATAGGACAAGGGGGAATGGCTTCAAACTGACAGAAGGCAGGGTTAGATTGGGTATTTTATTAAGAAATTCGTCCCTGTGAGGCTGGTGAGGCCCTGGCACAGGCTGCCCAAAGAAGCTGTGGCTGCTCCATCCCTGGAAGCATCCAAGCGCAGGTTGGATGAGGCCTGGAGCAACCTGGGATAGTGGAAGGTGTCCCTGCTCATGGCAGGGGGATGGAACTTGATAATCTTTAAGGTTCCTTCCAACCCAAACCATTCTGTGATCATTATCTAAAATTGGGGTTTTTTAATGAAAAGCTGTAAATCAAGAAAACAGGCATTACCCTCTCTAGGAAAGAATCCTGCTTAAGAGGTAACCAGCTTGTAATTGGCCCATTTCCTGCACTCAACAGAGTCAATGGTTGAATCCTGCCTCCATTTTAACCACAGTATCTTAACCACACCCAGGTTCTCTGCAGCTCACTATCCTGATCACTGAATAACTCTGCCCGTTTCCTTTTTGTCTTTAGTATCCCAAAGGAACAGGCATCAATACAACTTTCTATCACCCAGATGAAGGAGACAGTGTGGGCCTCTTCCAGGGAAGAACTTCAACAAATGCTTAACTTAAACCGAGAACATAAACTTATGAAGATAAATGGGCTAATGTAAGTATTTATTATATCCCACTGTTTAAGTAGCTCTGTGATCCCCAGATCCTTGCACAGGATGCTGAGATTTGTAACACGATTTCACACTGTAATACACTTCTTAACATGGAAACAAAATGCAGAAAACGTAATTCCCAGGCAAAATATTCAGTAAAACACCTTCCCCAACAGCAAACTAACTCATATTACCACAGGACCTTTGGACAGGTTTCCATCCTGTTTCTTCAGGATTACACAAACCACATCCTCAGATCTACAGACCTGGCCAGGCCACCACCTCTCCTTTGCTTTCAACAAGACGCACAACAAAACACAGAAGAAAACTAAACCTGACACAGCTGTACCAACCTCCTGCTCCATGCTCACCCCGTGGAGCACAGACACCTTTGGAAACAAGCCTTCCAAAGTGTTCTCATGGCATTAGAGACAAAAAAGGGACCATCTTCACTGACCACGTCTGGGAAGACAGCAGCGCCCTCACAGATATTCACAAGCTTCCAACACCCAGGACAGACCAAAGCGGGACTCACGGAAGGCTGTGTAGAGCTCCTGCAGGGTCAGGCGGCCGTCGTTGTTGTAATCATCAAACTGAAGGAGGTCTTCAAGTGTACAACCCAATAAATCACCTTCCAGGTTCTCTTTCTTCATTAGCTGTAGCAAAGACAACAGGTAACCTTACATGGAATGTAATGCTACTCCCTGCTGGCCTGGCTCACCTGGCAGATTTTCCATGAAATGACCTCTGCGGAGATACAGATATGTATATATATATATATTGATATAGATACAGATATTATCATATCTATTATAATGTATTTGCCTTCTATCAAGATAGTCGTATTCCTGCAGCACTTCATGGACCATAGACTGAGAAGCCCCCTCCTTCACCAGCAGCACAGAAATGCATTTTCACTTTGAAAATGGACTGAAAAATAAATATTTAACAGGGAAAAAGGGAAGTCTGCTTCTCCTTTCTCCTCTGTAAGTAAGGACAAAATCGTATCCCCTGGTTTTAGGACTAGAATGGGCAGCTGTGGACGGTGAACTCAATAGTAAAGTGGTTTTCCGGCCCCTGACAATTTGTTTCTTTTGTTTTCTCAAAATTTCATTTGGGTTCTCTGAATTTATTGTAGAGCATGAAGAAAACTGCTGAAATGTTGCATCTTCCAGACAGGAAAGCTTTTTCCTGTAGGCCAGGGACTTCTTTATTTACTATTCTAGTCTTGACCCATTATGTTGAAGCAATTTAAAGTAATAATGCTAAAAACATGACCCTTCACCTAGCAAGTAAAAAATATTCAATAAAAGTGAGATCAACCATAACTTCCAAAATCAATCCTCTAAAGATGGAAATTTCCCTCTGTCTACCCTTTGTATTGAAAATTGATTAACTTTTCATAAGACTGCCAAGTTTTTACTAGTCCTTTTGATTTAACGTCAGGAAAAAAAAACAGTGGAAAACACTTCAGCTGTGACACACTTAGCAGATTTATGAACCTGACTTTAAAATACATTAAAGACTTAAAAGGAAACAACATTCCAATTACCACCATTGTTAATACCCTTTTATATCCATGGTTGCAAAACTACACAGGAATTTTGCTGTTGGATCCAGAGCAAAAATAGTGGATCGGGTGTGCCAGCAGACAGGAGGCAAAACAGTTCTAAATAGAAGGGGATGGGCCAACTACTGCCATTTTTTTTCTCAAAGCAATTCTTTGGTGGAGAACAAACAAATGGGCGCTGCATCGATGAAGGACCATCCCCCCTGGAAGAGAGACTCTCCTTTGGGGTGAATCCCTCTGCAATGAGCCTCCTAAAGATTGATCTTCAGGTCTGAAAAATTACTGTTTACTGCAGCTGTGCAAGTTACCTGCCTTGAGTTTTTCCTTGCAGACAAGGTTATAGTGCTCGAGAGACTATTTTTCTTTTAAATAAAACAAAGCAAAGGCACAGCACCAGCTCATCCAGCAGTCAGAGAGAACAAGATCTCACTGCATCACGTTCAGCTCAGCTTCCTCTGCCCATGGGCAATGAAATTCCCATCTTTGGGAGAAATTTAGAGTTGCAGAGAGCTTCAAAATAGAGAGCTACTGCAAATCAATCACAAATCTACCTAACGAGGCAAGAAAAGTTCTGTTAAGACTATAACCTGGATAATTAAAAATCACTCATTACCTAAAAAAATGTCCCTTGAAACCTGGGTAGATAAACTGGTCTTGTAAGAACACATAAAAATAATCTTGTTAAAGAGAAAAATAAAGAACTGGCATGGACACATAAACTGAATCCTGCTGCTGTGAGAGCCCAGAGCTGCCCCACAGAGGTGTCCCCAGCCCGGCTGGGACTCAGCCATGCCCCACCAAGGGGCCCAAGGCCAGAGCCACTCAGCTCAGGATTAAAGGCACTCATGGCTTATCTAAATTGTGCATTAATAAGCATTATTTTGTCTTTTGAGAGGTGATCCCACTGCCAGCTCAGCCATGCTGGTGGCCAGATTGTGGGGAGGATGGTTGGGTGAGAGGGCTCCTGGCTGAGGCTGAACTTGTTCTGGTCCATCGAACAGTAGTGGGCTCCAGATGTTCAGGCACATTTACTGATTTCAGTAACAGTGAGAAGAGAAGAATTAAAATAAGAGTAGCCAAGGCCTGTGCTTGCACTTGTGAGAGAGACCTGGGCTCCAGGCACATCTGCCAACAAAGCCCAGAGGAACTGCGAGGCAGACCTTACAACACTGAGTCTGTGCTCCTTTGCATTGACAATGGCTTGCAGGCTGCCAAACCTTTATTTCCATGAGAGTTTTAAAATCCCAATGAAATAAGTTTCATGTAAAAAGGGCAAAAAAAAAAAAAAATGGAGACTAGAACAGACACTTAGGTGCCACTATGCAAAAGCTGGCTTTGAATTCAGATAAAAGTTTTTTATTATAGCTACTGTGTCTTTATGAAGAAATCATTGCCTTCAGAGAAAATATTGGATATATTCATAGCCCTGAGACCTGAGGGAATTTACGCGGACACTTTGCATTGTGTGGAAAGAATTGAGCATCTCTGTCAACAGCCTGAGGACTAAACTGCAGCACAAACTGTCCTGGAGAGGAGTGAGCTCGGGGAGGAGCAGGCTCACACCTGCAGGGCGCTCTGTGTTCTGGGAAGTGAGAGTGCAGATGACACACCCAAAGGTGAACTTAGTCTGAACAACCTGGTCTAGTGGATGGTGTCCCTGCCCATGGTAGGGGCTGGAATGAGATGTGCTGTAAGGTCCCTTCCCACTCAAACCATTCCATAATTCCACGAAGGGACAGCTTTGGAAACTGGAATAGGTCCCAGATAGGATTGGCTTCCAAAAGGCTCTTAAAAACTCATTTGCTTCTAATTCTTCTCATGGATGACATAATGAAAGGAAAAGACATTTTACAGGACTTTGCATTGTGCAAAGAGCAAGCTGAGGACACGGAGACCCAGACTGAGTGCCTGGGATGGCTGTTTGGTTCACTTTACCAATGAGTTTGGTTCACTTTACCACTTTCCAACAGCACAGCATGCCTGCAATTAGAAATAAGTTTTTTCAAGCTCTCACCTTTTCTATCAAGTTCTGCTAATCAACATTTCATCATCTGCCCAGGGATTTTGGGACAATAAACCTATTGAAAAACATTCCAACTTTGCTGTCAGATTACTCTAATGTGCTAATGCGCAATCCACAAGGCAGGGAGGAAGAATTAAGAGACTTCTGCCTAACTTACATGCACCTAAAAATTCTAAATTAATTCTCCCCAAGCTGGCTAACTGGAAATACTTCAGAAGATGTCAGTTAGCAGAGCAAGGATTAGTATCTATTTTGAGGAGTATGGATGGGGCTGGAAAACTGCCACGTTTTTCTGTTTGGAGATGAGCTTCAAATGTCTGCGACAACCCTGACTCCTGGGAGATGCAGAGAGAGACTCCTTGGCTGTGTTAGATTTTCCTCCTTTACCTGCTGCTGGCTGGACAGGTACAAATCACCATTCCCACATGAGTGCTGCTGTGTTACATTCAATTCACACTTTGAAAGAAAATCCACTTCATAATTCCATTTTCACCGAACAATAAACCCACCTGGGCCAGTTCAGAGCTGCTGAGGTGCCCGTCACTGTTCAGATCCAAGTGCTTGAACAGATCCTCAATTAGGAAGCGCTTCTGGGCTGCTCTGTCCTTGGCCAGGCTGCTCGGCGGGCTTTGCCGGCGAGCCTGCAGGTCCAGCAGGATGCTCTTGAGCCGGCTGTAGTCTGCCATTGTGCAGGTGTCACCTGAGAGAGAGACAGCATTACTGGACCATGTGCATTTACAATCATCTTTTCAAAGGACTGAGGTCCTAAAGGGAAAAATTAGGCACATATGTCTGCAAGTTCAGCCCCACTCAACCCTGCACTTGAGGAGCTCCTGTAGTCGTTACCTTTTGTAAAAGCTGGCAGATTTTCTAAATCCTGCTGTCAGTGATACTCTCCAGCATGTTACCTTCCAGATCTTACAGGGCTTCAGTTACAGACTTGCACACTCAGTGTTGTAACTCCCACAAATATTAAATTGGCTCTATGCTTTTCTAGGTGAATAAATTCATCCTATAAAGTAAAAAATAAACCTGGGGAAGCTGATGTTTAGAAAGTTCCACTGATGTGAATGGTACCTCAGAGTGTCACCCTATGCCAAGCATGGGGCTGAGCTCAAGGAATCCTTAGAGGCAGCCTGGGGTGGTAGAAGGGCAGAGGAAGGACAGTGAGGAGCGCAGGGCTGCGGGGAGCCCCTGCAGCTGGGGTGTCACTGCTGCGTGCTCTCATCACCCCGCTGCAGGCTGAAATAAACACTGTCCTCAGCCCCTGACTAGGGAGAAAGGTTATTATCAGGGAAAAGCCCTCAGCTACTCTCCCTGAAGTGACTCTGGCTTGGCAGAAGTCAGATTGAACCCTCCCGACCCTGAAAGCTCAGGCTGTGCCCACAGCATCCTGGTCTCCCACAGCTCGTCCTCAAGGAAACGCCCAAAGTGGTATCAGATATGACCCTCTTCTGCTCGTCTGTTCTCTGGCAGAGCTCAGCAGAATGAGAAATGGCAGCTGTCTTTTTGTGCAGATCTGTCTGCTTTAGTGCAGAGCACAGCAGCTCGTGCCTTGCAGGAGCCTTGGAGCAGACCCTGGAGGACCCTCAGGCTCCAGCTGTCCCACACTCTGTGGGCATCAGCCCTATCCCACCAACAGCATCAGCACGCTCAGCTGTTCCCCTCAGATGTCCTTATGTCTGTAGTGTAATTTCCCTTATAATGTAAATAGCCTTACTCTCTGCAATACTGGTTTTAAAACAAACTTTTTCTTTTAAATCCCATCACTGATCCTGTTGGATTAAATCTAAGATTTAATCTTAAATCTAAAAGAACATGGTCCCACCTCAGTTTAAGGGACAATACCCTTGTAGTCCAGCTCCCCAAAGACTCTAAACATTATTCCTTGAAAAATAACAGAGGCCTCTGGCACAGTGACAGCTAATGTTCCTGTCCTTTTCTTGCTGAGCAGCAACATTTTGGATCTCTTGGTCCCACTCCAACTGAAACCCAATTAAAATTCCAGGTGGGAGGCATTTCTCTGATAGCAAACCCACCTACTGTCAAGTTTTTTTTTCACCCTTCATATTTTGTGCTCACAACTTCAAAAACACCGTGACCTGAGAAGGTGAGAGAGGACACAGAGGCTGAACATGTGCTCACCAGTCAGGTCAGTGCCCTCCTGCTACATGAACAAGAACTGCAAGACAAGGCTTATTTCCTACCCTGAGCTCAGACCCATCTAGTTTGGAGAGTTTCTTGCTGCTCAGGGATATTAAGCAGCTGATAAATTTTTCCTTCCCTCTAAACAACTTCCAAAGAGCACTTGGTCCCACGTGGGATCAGTCTTGTTTTACAGAAAAAGCAAGGCTATTCAGCTACTATTAGTTGTGTTTATTATTCTTGACTTCTTTATCCCCAACCATGTCATTTGATGGTTTGTAAAGGCAGTATTAAAATTTTTTTCATTCAATCACCAGCTTATTTAAGAGAAAAACTGATTACTGTATCCATTTAATCAAGCTGTTCTGTTGTAAATACTGTTTTAGCTACTGCAATAATATTTTTTCTCTGAGTTGGAGTTTTATTTTCAGTCAAAAGTTAATCCCAGAAATGTATCTAGGGCTAATGAAGTTAGGGAAATCTATTTAATTTGCTTCCACTTGTGTTTCTGCTTTGTGGATTCCATTAGAGAGCACCAGCACAGCTACAGGCAACGCACCCGGTGACCCCTGGGTGGGCTGACCCACTTACACTGTGCTCCCCACAAGCACAGGCCAGAGCAGTTCTTTCTTTCCACCCTCCAGATGCTTTGTTTGCAGCAGCCGGGACTTCTTTATGCAAATATTTGCAGTTACCTGGGCAGGGCTTTCCCAGCCTTCCTCCCTCAAACCCAGCGCTAACCCGTGTCCCCAGGTGTCACATCAGCATGGGGTTTTTCACACCTGCCAGGATTCTGACTCCACCACTATCCTGGGCAGACTGGAGTCAATCCTTTCAGTGAAGAATTTTTTCCTAGTACTCAACCTAAGCCTCCTCTGGAACAGCTTGAAGCCATTTCATCTCATCCTGGCATTTACTGCTTGGGAGAAGAGATCGACCCGCACTTGGCTACAACCTCCTCTCAAGCAGCTGTAGAGAGTGAGAAGGTCCCCCTGCGCCTCCTTTTCTCAGGCTGAACCCCCAGCTCCCTCGAGCACACTGTGAGCCAGGAGGCAGTGATCTCCCTTCACTGAATTACAACCCTCCTGCGTTCTTCTACACTCAGAAAACAAAGCCACCACAAAACTGCTTTTCTTGAAAAAGTACACGCTGATCTGGGCTGCAAGCCAGCCCAAGGTAAATGTGCCCATTTGGGGATATTCAGAGGGTCACAGCCGTGCTGCAGCTTCCAGGCAAGTGTGATGGGCACTAGGAGTGAAATAAAGGAACGCACAGAAGGACAGAGCTGGTGACAGCCGCTGGCAGCAATTCCCAAATCCTGCTATAAACTCACAGTACATTTTTCCCCATCACACTATTGCTGTGTCCAGGGTCATGGATCCAGCAGACCCCCATGCAGCACAGCAGGGTGAGGCCAGTCCATGGTAAACACATCAAAGAAAACCAGCAGTAAGACAATTACATCTCTTATTTAAAGAATAAGTCCGGTTTCACATGTTGCTAACATATGCTGCAGGCAGAAGGTCAGAAGGTGCTTCTGGCCCCTGTCAAAACTGGCCCAAAATCTCATTACCTTCACTTCCCTCTGGAGAAAAAGGCCCTCTCCAGCTCTGTTGGAAGTGGATCCCAAGCCCCTCTAGACGGAGTAGATGTGACAGACTGCAGAGGTCTCACAGTTCTGCACGTTTTCCCTGACATCTCAGACATCTGAGGGCTGCAGTGAAGCACAAGCAGTTGGTCTGCGCCCAGCAGTGCTGAGCTGTTTAGCAGCACATGAGTAAAAGCAATAAAATTCTGTCCCAGGGAGTGAGATTGATAATTTGCTTCTTTGACTGAACTAAAAGATCGATAGAAAAACGCACTACAGCTGTAATATATAGGTGCATGTAAGTATATATGTATAATTTATACACTTATTCTCACTGTAGTGGAAGAACAGAGGGAAAACTACTCCAGGTCAAAGGAAGTACTCTGACCGAAACAATAACTTTATACTAAGTCTGGCCAAAGAGTTAGCTCAGAAGTTATCCATGCTTGCGACGTCTGAGCTGATGTGTTGCTGCACAACCCAGATCTAATGCTGCTTATTTCCAACAAATTAAGACACTGCAGTGACCACTGCAGTGGATGCTGGAAGCGTCCTAGAAAAGAAGGAAGAAGCTCAGCCAAGAAAGGGAGGAGACAGATTCAGGCAACTCAAAACATCTGGGAAGCCAATGCCAAAGACAGTGAGATTCTTCTGTAGCAAAGATGCCTCATTTACCAGACATTATTATTTCATCTTTTAACCTGTGTTCCCTAGAGACTGCTGACACTGAGCTGGTTTATAGGTCTTGGAGAGCAAAGCTCTGTATTTTCTTTCCTTCCCTCCCGCCCTCTCCTGCTGTCCTGACATCTGTAATCTTCTTACACTGTGCCAAGGATCTACCAACTTTATCTACCACATGCTGTCTTCTTAGGCTTCTGCCACCTCTTGTTCTGTTCTTCCAGGCATTACAAACATGACTGTTAAGCAAAAAGAATGTCAGAAAAACTGTCTGTGTGCCCTCTCACTTGTTCCTGTTGTTCTCTCTCTCTGCTGACTGTCCCCAGCAGTTCCCTCTGCAACACAAGCTCATCATTAGCAGTTTATTTCAGCTCCCAGGGACTTGGATTCTGCTCACAATTGCAACCCGGACGGGGAGGTTTAGGTTGGATGTTAGGAAGAAGGTGGTTGGCCCCTGGAACGGGCTCCCCAGGGAATGGGCACAGCACCAAGCCTGGCAGAGCCCAAGAAGCATTTGGACAATGCTCTCAGGCCCATGGTGGGATTTCTGGGGTTATCCTGTGCAGGACCAGGAGCTGGACTCAATGATCTTTGTGGGTTCCCTCTAACTCAGGATTTTCTGATTCTATGATTTTAGTTGACCACCACCGCTCTTCAGAGATGGGTTTTGAAGGGCTCCTTCCCTTCCCTGTTTCTGAACATCAGAAATGCCACGACGTGCTCCAGGTGCCTGTGTGGTACTGCCAGCTGCCCCCTGTGTGTGCTCAGGCAGCATCCCCACACCCAGCGGGGGAACCAACACACAGAGACGCCCACGCAAATGCTGGGTGAGCTAAAACTGCTATTCTGTCATGCCCTAAACTGATTCTCCAATTCTAGTCCATTATTTCCCCCTTCATGCTGGGGAAGATCTCCAAAGAAACAAGCCCTTCTTATCAGTTTAGAGCATTTTCAAACCCAGTGAAGCCTCAAACTGTTTGGATTTAAAAAAAAATCAAAACAAACAAGGAGATAGGGAAAGAAAAATAGTAAGACAGAAGAAGAGTAAAAGAAAAATCCAGCATATGAACGTCTGATTGCTAAATGTGGCAAATAACTGTCACATTTACATGCTCTGCTCAGTCCAAGCAATGCTGCTTCTTGCTCTGTTTTGCAGCAGCAATGTAATTCATCCTGTTTAGCACTTCTGCATGCTTTGGCAGATAAAATATTGATCAGCCTGCCAAGAAACACAGAATGCCATTCCATTTTTATGTCAGAACTCAGTAATGAACTACATTTATCAAGAGCATCCTCCCTGTGAAAGGTCAGTGGTGAATGTGGCTAAATTGTGATGACAGATCATTAATCCAGCTCCCTCAATAACTGCCCTCTTTAAAAATTTTACTCCTGGTTTCTGTGAATTGCTGCAGGTTTTTACATTTGGATCCCACAGCAATCTGAAACCCAGTTCTGAGTAAAAGCAGACAACGGAGGAACAGCAAGGCTGGAGATGAAAGTGTCCTTCAAAAGGAATGCAGGGTACAAAATAAAAATAAACTGAGGAAGTGCAGAGCTTGCCTTGATAGGAAAACTAATCTCCCAGTGAAATATTACCGTGCAAGGTGCCTTACAATGCAATGATTGCTTGAAATGTCAGTACTCCTTTAAATATCAAAAATGATCTGATAACACCTACAGAGCACCAATCTCTGAGACCTTGGTGTGCAGATCACCTGACAGTAGATGTGAGCCTGAACACACAGAGAAGTCTTTAGAGGATTTGAGACCCACTGGTTCCTGAGCTACTTTTCAGCAAAACTACATGGGCTGCAAGAATGGCAGGTGGCACCTGCAGCTCTTCCTAAAATCCCTGAGAGAAGCTGTGCAGCCATGGGCAGCCAGGCCAAGTGTAAGTGTGTGATTATCGAGACACACACAAGAAGGCATAATCAGAGATTTAAACGTCTTGTGACCTGTCAAAAACTCTGCAGAAGTTTCCCCTGAGTGGCATCTCCACACAGCTGGAGCCCTGGACTGGTACCCAGTCCATGTGCTCTCAGACCCGGGCTCCAGCCCTTGAAAATCTGCAGCTGTGCTGCTGATCCCAGTACAGGACTAGACTCAGTGTGTTAGCAGTGCAGATGAGATGGGACATAACACCCAGGCATCCCACACAGCGCTGCCAGCCCCAGCTGGCTCCTGGATCCCACCATCCCCTGCCTGAATCCCACCCACCACGGCAGGACAGTGCTCCTGCTCCCTGTGCCCACGGGGAAGGGTGGTAACAACCCAGGACAATTAACCCACCACGGAAGGGGGATCTTCAGTGGCACTAATTTTCAAGGCAACCCTTCACCACCACCCAATGTGGTAATAAAAGTAGTTTGGAGCAGGCTGAAGAGTGTCATTTCTAAGGCTGGAGGCATCGGGGGTGCCATTTTATTTGACAGTTCCTCTCAGACCATGCTGACTATTTTCAGCCGTTCCTATGGCAGTTTTCAAGCTCCAGGAAGAAATTCAGTGCAGGAGATGAGAGCACTAAGCTTTGTTTTCTCATCTGTATCCATAGGGCAAAAAAAGATATGGTTACTGAAAATAACATTTCTAGAAAAAATTAAAGGAGTTGGAGAAAAGTTCTGTTTTCAAAACAGCCCTCCCTTTCCTGTGTTGCACTCAGGCTTTATGTGGCACTGTTAGAGGGATCAGAAAATGACTAAACTAAAATGTAACAAATTTATTTCTGAGTGTGGCTCCTTAATTTTTGTGCTATTTATGGCAAAATTCCTCATCAGCACCAGCCCATTTTCCTGCATACAAAATGGAAGTCTTGGCATACTGAGCAGTGGAAATGTGGTCTCAAACCATCAGACTGCTGAACCTGAGTGAGACATTATGTGAACTCGTGACCCCAATGATGTGGTGCCTCGTGGCCTGTTTGACTTGACAGAACAGGTTTACATGGGGACAGGAAAATGAAAGATGACTTCAGTTCTTCAGGGGTCTCCTTGCAAATCCCCGTTCTGCCATGCAAATTTTTTATCTGTCTCTTTCTATCTATCTTCCTCTTCCTTTAATTGCTTGTTTCTGCATTTGCATGGAGAGGTTGGCTGGACTTTCCTCCTAATTTTCCTGTGTGGTTGGAAAGAAGAAAATAACTGCATTTTTTAAAAATTTACATGAACAGACTCCTCTGAGCAAGTGCAGCTGCAGGAGGAGAACGTCAAGAAACCTTTTTGAAATTGACAATTTCTTCCAATTTAGAGGTATCAGTGAGTTTTGAATCTTCCCAACTCTGATTTTTATAGGCTGTAAGTATTACAGGATGGATATTAGGAAAAAATTCTCCACTGAAAGAGTGGTTAAGCCTGGAACAGGCTGCTTAGGGAAGTGGCAGAGTCATCATCCCTGAAACTGTTCAGAAAATGAGCAGATGTAGCACTTAGCAAGGGATAGTGGTAATGGGGGTATTTGGTTGATATTTGGACTTTATGATCTCGGAGGTCTTTTCCAAGCCTAACGATTCCACGATTCTATACAAGGTCTGAGCAAACCAATTTAGGATGAAGAGAAATTAACCCAAATCTTAATCTATAAAAATTGGTGATAACCACCATTTAACTTCTGATCATTCAGAGAAAGCTTCCTATAAAATACCAGGCTGTGTTCTGCAGCAATTACACCGCAGGTAACCCCACTGCAGTGTTCCTGTAACACCTGATAATAACACAGGGAGCGTTCTGCTGCCTCCAAACATCGCTGACGACCATCACTGTGCACAGAGGAAGCCAAACACCACAGATGGGGCATCTAGGCAATGCTGCTAATTACATCCTGTTCCCTCACAGCACTACCTGCCCAGCCCCTGCACACACAGCCAAGCCCCGCAAAGCTCAGTACCTGTTTTACTCCTGATTTGAATTTACAGGTTGAGTGAAACTCTGGTTAAATTCCCACCAAGAGGAGCAGATGTTTAACATCATGCAAATTCATGAACATCCTTCAGCTGCCTCTGCTGAAAAAATTCAATTAACAATAAAAATCCAAACCAACTTGCTTATCTTAGGGATGTGTTTCTGCTAATAAGATGCACATTTATCAGGTATCCATATATAATTTTGCAGTAACTGGGAGCTCACCAAATTTATCACAGAAATGGAATGGAATATATGCCATGAAGTAGATACTATTAAACAATAGACATTTACAACCTGGAAGAGTTAAAGCTTGCCTTAGAGTATATTTGTTTCAATATTTCATTTTATTACAAGAAAAAGCACCCATCTATTACTCGGTGAGTTTTAAAAATATATTAAAAATTTACAGCATGAGAATATTAATTCCCAGTTTTATAAACAAAATCTCTATTCCTATCTTAAACAATTACCTTCCGAACTGCAAAAAGCTAAATGAATCGCACGCCGCAGCCCCGAATGCACAGGAAGAGATGGATGGATTTGCAGCCTTTCTTGGGAAGCCCAAGAATTACAACTTGGTTTGCCAAGTCCAAAGGCAAGTTCCAGATTTGTGTCCTGCCTGGAAGGGAGCAAGAGCAGCCCCAGAGAGGGAGGCAGGAGGAAGCCTGCAGGTAGGAAAACACATGATAAATGTAATTTATCAAGTGCCTATCACCACCTAGGCAGAGTGCCACAGATTTATAGATTTGTAAAGCCAGGAGGGATTATGTGCACACACTGACCTCCTGCACCGAATTCAACAAGATTTTCCCTGCAGCAGGTCCATAATTTGTTTGCTCTATAGCACACCGCTCAGGAAGGCTTCCAGCCCTGATTTAAGCATCTAAGAGCAATTTTTTCAAATGATTACTTAGTCTCAGTGGGCAAACATATTTTATTTTTAATTTGTTTAGCTTCAATTTCCATCTACTGAATTTTGTTATGCATATTATCTGGTTCATCAAACCATAAGTCTCATATTCCACATGTCACCTTCCCAGGTCTTCTCTGCTGTGCTCATCTCACGTTAGACCTGGCCTCTCCCAGGAGCGGTGGGATACCATGGCTCTCACTAAGGCAGCTCACATTCTAAATGACAGGGTTTTCTCTCTTTTCTGGGAATTTTATCATCCTGTGGTTGGCAACAAAATGACCATGGCCATGTTTGCAAGAACCTTTGGCTTCCAGTCAGCTGTGGGTGGCTATTCCAGAATTCAGTGCCCTCCCCCCGGGCTGGCTCAGATCCTCCCTGGTACTACAGGGTGATGCTGCACTGCCCACACAGAGCCCAAACACATTCCCAAGCCAGGGATTTCCAGATGATTTGGTGGATGATTGCTCTCATTCCACCAGGACATCTCTCCCAAAGATCCACTCAGACAGCATTCCCAAACACTACTTAGCATAAAGAAGTTGTAACTAAGAGCAATGCCTGAGCTGGGAAAGCAAAAAAAACAAACAAGGCTATTCTGATGATATTTGCTGCCTGCTGAGTATTAGCTGTTATTTTTGTGTTAAAAAAATTAAAAATTATTGTCAAACCAGAGGGGAGAAACAATGTCATGGACATCAATGCAGATGAAGAAGGAACACCACGCAGTCAAGGTAAACAACTTGTGAGTAACTCCTATACTGCTTGTCTCAACTGTTAGGTGAGTGTAAATATAACAGAAATCCTGAGTTAATTATGTATGAGTCCTCTACTGAAAACTGGCTGTTTCTAATGATTAACTTACTCACAACAGAGCCTGCTCTGCTACAAATCTATTGCTCCACACAGAGACGTGATCTTACACACACTCAACTCTCTGTGACAGCTGTGTACTCTCTCTAAATTATATTTTGTCTTCAGATTGTATTGTTCTGCTTTTTGAAAGCTGTTAAGCTAAATTAGTGATGCTGCATCCTAAGGTGCAGACAGGGAAGAGGGGAGCAGGAGAGGAAAATGTCCCTTACACAGGTCTGTTAACAGTAACAACAAAATTAGCTTAAGAATGTCTAATTACTTAAGATCCCAACCCAAACCAAACAGTGTAATACTTTGCTTCAGTGACTGAGAAACACTGCATTGAAAGAGCCTGGGAAGACACTGAGGTTTTTGTAAAGGGTAAGAAAGAGAAGAAAATAAGACAAGAGAGGTGACTGGGCAGGTGCAAGGTGAGTGCTGGGGATTGTCAATCGTACTCATAAGGGATACTTCATAATATTGCTTTCCAACATGGAAAACAAAACAAAGCAAAAAACTCAACAAAACAAACAAACAAAAAACAATGACCAAAAAATCCAACCAACCAACCAAAAAACAAACAAAACCCCCCCAAAAAAGTAAAAATACCTGTTTGTGAAAAGACACACTCCCAGACAGTAACAGTCGAGCAGTGCTCCTGAAAACGGGGGTGTTCTCTATAGATCCAGACTTGAATTTCTGTTTCATCACTTCAGCAAATCAAAGGTAATTAAAGGAAAATCTACAGTGTACGACTGACATCTCCATTTGCGTGATTTGTACTTCTTGGGGTCAAATCATCCATCCCTCAGCCCTGATGTTCCATGTGCTGTTCCATGGCTGCACAATGGGACACTCCAGGAACCCCCACACTCTGTACAGAGTGGTAAGACTAAACCCTCTGGTTTTAGCAAGAATTAACTGGATTGTATTAATCTTACATATTTCCTTGTGCTTTTGCTGTAAGGATGGCTGGGTGACAGGTTTCTTTCCATGGGCTGAACCTTTGGGCCACCAGCAATGGCAGGAAGGCTCTGATCAGCGTGGTTTCACTGTGATGGGCTATGAAGGAGTATTTGGGGGACAGCTGTAGGTCAGCAGGGAATTTTGGGGTGTTGGTGTCCACATCTGTCCAGTCCATTTAAAGGCTCTGAGATCAGGCTCTTGCCATGCTTTCAGAGAGCTCCTGGCATGGGTTTAAAGCCTCAAGTACTGCCAAAACACAAACAGTAGAATAAACACGTCCGAACAGATCTGCTGGGACCCTTCTATCTGCACACACAGCAGCATCAGATGCTGTGTCAGTGATGGATTACAGCCTCAAGTACAGAGGCAGCGAAAGCAGGAGATGGACAAGAAGTTAAGAGCTATCACCCTTGGCTGGATGCACATAGGCAGAGACAAGGGAAAACCCAGAGCAAACAACAAGAGGAGTTGTTTGAAAGCCAGTAATATCTTTTGCAATGTACCTGCTGTAAGCACCAGTTTACACCCGAAGCTGTGCTTTAGCTTAATTCTTTGCACCTGAGATTGCTATTTTTAAATGAAGGGAATTAACCAGGCAGACCGTTAATGTTTGGGAAATGCTGCTTTGTTAACACTGAAGCCAGATCTTCCTGAGAGAGCTGCAGGACAGAAAAATAAGTAAGTAAGTAAGTAAATAAATAAAGATCTGTCTGGCCATTTGAAGCAGCTGAAACCATATGTGACAAAACCACCTGTCACCAGGAACTGGAAGAGCTAATTACTGTACAGTGATGATTAGCTTCACTCACTCTTCACTTCAGCAGTTTTGTGAGGAAGAGTCTTGGCCCACCGGTCTGGGTGTGCAGGAAGCCAGGCCTGCATTTCACTGCAGCTCTTATTCCTCATTTCCATAAGGAAAATGTCTTCACTACTTTTATGCAGATACCCTTTAATTAAAATTAACCAAACCAAACAGGCTTTTATTAGATAAACAGGATGTTTGCTCATTGTGCCTGCTTCAGTTGGTGATGCTACACAAGCTGCAGTTTGACATTTTACAAACCTCTACCTTATTCCTATTAGAGAAAGCAAAATTGTCTGCATTCCTCTGGGAAGTAACCAATGCTCACTTTTTTATGGCTGGCTGGTACATCTATCAAATACTTCTAGATAGCAAATGTGTTATTTGGAAGCTTTAATAAACGTTGAAATCCTCTGGCACGAATGTAAATTTTCCTGATTCTGTTCTGCTCTGAAACACTTACCTTTCCAAACAATTCACGGGCTCTGCTGTCAGAAGGAATGCTTCACTATCACTCAGTGCTTGAGATTTCATGAATCTGACTGGCTGGTAAAGATATTTTTCATTTTTACTGTCTGGTTTCTTATACGTACAGTGTGCATGGGAAAAGTGGCCAGCAATGTGTATTACAAAGGCTACCGCACACCATCCTCGGCGATGGATGCAGTCAGGAACATTTCTGCTTTTTCTTGGGTATTTGTGTGCACAGGCTTTCCCTAATGCCTTCTTGGAGACACTCTTGCTTCTATCATGAGACCACAGGATCTGCCACAGGACAGCTTCATCCTCTATCACAGTTTTTTAAGCAATTCTGAGCCCATTGTCTACGGTTACCAGTTCTCTCAGTAGCATCCCTACTCAGGAGTGTGATGTTTACAACAGGGAGAGCAGAGGGTATGTGCACACACAGGGAAATAGTTCTCATGACATTTTCAATCCAAAAGCAAGAGGGAAACATCATCATTCTCCCCAGACTGTGTGTCCTTCCACATCCTCAAAGGCATTCAGAGAAATCGGCTGATTCACAGCACTTCCCCACCTCACACTTGAACTGCCGAGTCTCCCCTATCCTCTTGCGGAGCACTAAAGGACAACACATGTAATTACAGTAAGCAGGAGTATTTATTATTGTTAAGGATGTGTGTAATGGTCTGATAACGATGTGCTGTGCCTGTTGTTCAGATGTCATTAGGAGACCTCTCAGGCATCTCATTAGTAGACCATAACATACACCCTAAAGGGCATTACTGCAATTATGAAATGTTAACTTCTGAAGAGGAAAACATGCACAAGGGAGAGAAAGTGCTTCTAATGGGAAAAGACAGCAGTAAAAAGGAGTAAGAAACTTCACACAGAAAACTCTTAAATTAGTCCAGAAATAACAGATTAAAGGGAAACATTTACAACATGCACATGCAGACATGAGTGTACCTACTCCTCCAGAATTTAATATGGTCAAAAGTACTCCATTTAGTAGATATAAAGGTTTCCAAAAGAATAGCTGGATTTTTGTTATTGTAATCATATACATATATATATAGCATCATACACATATGGCACTCCAGAAATCAGTGCAGTCTCCCGTTATGGAAAGTCAAGTTGTGCCACTTAATGACACAATGTACCAGCTACAGAAAGTGATAAACCCAATCTTTCCACGTGACAAACAGTGCAGATGAGGACTCCAATTCCTACTGCACCAACCTGCCCAATCAACCAGAGCATTCAACCCAACCTCTGAATACGCCTTGACCTGCCTATACAAGGCAGCTGCAGCATTTACAACTCTCAGGGCTCCAACAGAGAGAAAAACACAAATTCCTCTACTCTAACTTCGCATTTACACCATGAGCTCACATCACTGCTTCTTGTCCTCTCCCTTCGGAGCCCAGGCAACAGAAACAACAAGATTTGTATTTCTACTCTAAATCCATGTTACGAACAGCAAATGCAGCAGGTCAGGCAACAGAATGAATAAATAAAAGCTCACCAATGCTACAGGCTGAAGTCTGGGGATAAATTCCTCTCCTCTTTCTTTGTGGGATTTTTAAAAAATATTTTCTCTTAAGCACTATAATGATGGATGATGAATGGGACAGTTATCTGAGCCCTGGAAGTGCTTTGCTACTGACAAGTCAAATAACCTTTCCGTGGTTCAGGGTACCAGTTCTGAAGTAGATGTGCTGGAAGCCTGTCAAGATAACAATATCCCCACACCAACTGTTGGCAGTGGGATTTTTCATTATATGTGTCACTAAAGTACAGAGGGAAGCTTCTTACTGCAGAAATAAGGGGATGAAAACATGTTTTTCCTGAAGATTTTCAGTGCTGAGAATGACATATTCCAGGGTAAAGCATGAATGGCAAATCACTGTGTTTTGATCCACGAGAGCACCGCACCAAGAGGGAATTAGCAGAGTTTAAGAGTTGGGATAAAAGGAGCAATGGCCCCAAGGGAGCTGCTTGCCCAGGCACAGCACAGACGGCCCTGGCACTTCTGTCCCTGTCTTGCAGGGCTTCAGCTCATACTCTGACTCAACAGGCTCCCTCTAGACCTCCCGAAAGAAAGGGGCTCTCCAAATTTACACCTCTCATATGGATGAGAAATTCCTCCCCCATGGCAACGCATCCCCAGCATCAGAGATGATTTGGGGGCTGGAAAAGAAAGAGGGAAGAAGATGAAAGCACGTATCTAGATTCTCCCAAAAGAAGATGTTTAATCCATTTACAGGACAGCCTTCAAAAAATTTACTATCTTAACTCCTTCCTGCCCAAACAGCACTGCAGCAGACCCCCAGCTATAAATTTGTTTCACATCCCAAGAAACCTTTTCTTTTCATTCTCTGCTCCACATTTATAACACTCAGTGTTTATATCAAATGATTAACTATAACACAAGTGACAGATCGAAACAATGCATCCTTTGGCTCCCGGGGCTCTGATGAACTGACACAACTCCGTGCCCTTACGCTCACAGGAACCCTAAGGTGTCACAAAGGTTTGGGCTTATTCCCAATTTGCAGCCAACCTTCAATCCCACATATCCCATCTAGCTGCGTCCAAGCAGCACAGGACCCAAATGAAACTCAAACCCCTGGAGAGAATAAAACTCCGAGGTTTATTACAGTGGAGACTAAAATTCAGTCTTGCAGCAGAGCACAATGTTAAAATGCTGCACAGCTTTAGCTGCTCTTTGCTCCAAGAAGCAGTTAGATAACATTAAGTTGGGTTCAACACAGTTGTATTGACAGAAATTATATTTGTTGAGGGCTCTGAAGGAAGACTCGGTGCTAATGCCTTGCAATCCCAGAAACTGGGTAGCCAAAGGGATTTTCTCTCCTTTTCAGGAGACTAATGCAGCTCAACCTGCAGCACAAGGCACAAATCAGTCACTGCATTGCTGAGTGCCTGTGCTGGCACTACAGTGAGAGCAAAGCTCTGGACACCAAGTGTGCTGAGGAAGTGATGCAGTTAACTTTGATGTAAGGAAGCCCTTCCCTCATGGCAGGTTCTGTAAGACAATAAGGCTTCTTGATAACACGCTGGTTTTTCAGTGAAAACCTTCCCATATCATCTGGGTCTCTTGCTAACACACCCTGCAAAGCCTCAATGATAATGAGACTCAATTCAGTTCATACATGGTCTTGCACAAATGCTTTTCTCCTTGTCTTTAGCACCACATAGAAAATGAGTGGAAGTTCCTGCTCTGGAGGGTGGGCCAAGGAATTTAATGCTGGGCCGGTCCCTCAGCCATGTCAGGCCTTTCTCATACACCACATGCTTTTGTGAGGTACAAATGAAGATGTATCATTCCAGGTTTCTTCTGCTAAGCTGCTTGAAACGTGGCAAAAAGTAAAAATAAGAATCAATCTTCAAGCTTTAATTAAAAATTTAGCCAAACCACGTGGAGGGGATTAAATCAACTTGTGCACCATTACCCCCCATCAACTTACAGCCCTGCCCAGATTTTATGCATCTCAAAACCACAGCTGGCAACCAAAACAGCATCAAAAGTCTCCCACGTCTCTGTCATTTTGCCTTTAAAGGAAATGAAAGTTACATATTCATGCTGCAATTACAGGGTGATCATGTGTTTCTCCCCTTGTCTGCCCTTTTTAAAGAGGATTGCTCCCGCTCTCCTCACCCCAGTTTTACCACAAGGGAACATCATGGAATTTGCTGGACTTAAGTCTTCATTTGCAGCACAGAAAAGATGACTGGAATCAAGATCTGTGCTTATTTATTTCAATCTCTCTTTCCTGCAGCCCTTAAAAACTAACTAACTAACTAACTAAAGAAAACCATTTTCTATGTTTAATTTCCAACCCATGTAAGATACAAGTTCAATAATTTCATCTCCCTGGGCTGGAATGACCTCTGTAAGAAAAACAACACAACATTCAGACCATTATTTGATAGCTTTGTCTGCATCCACATCAACAGAACAAAAACAAATTAACTATTCCCTCTGTTGGCTGATGCCCTCTGATAAGCAGTGGCCAGTCACATTAATGGGACAAAGCTCCCAGCTCCAACATATCCAAGCGAGTAAAGTAACCTCTTGAGTTTTGTTCTTTTTAATACAATGGCAGCCAAATATATGAAAACTTTTAAAACTAATATTCTAAAATTTTATGCTTCATATGCTAGAATTTGCAAAACCACAAAATGTTTTGAGCTGCAATCACTGAAGTAGAAAATATATCTATGGCTGTCAGATAAATTTATTTTCAGCTGTGAAAAAAATACATTGCTATCTCACAAAAGGCAGTATCCTGGCATCCCAAATATACCAGCCAACAGCCCATTGGTCTAATTCATATTTCAAAGATATTGCAAGTGACCCATACATGAAATGTGATGGTGGTATTTGTGAGTAGATTTGTAGCAGCAGTGTAAACCCATTGACTTTTATAGAAAAGAAATAGAAAGTTTACACATCTGGATCTCTGCTAAGGGGTGCAGAATGTCACCAGCAACGCCACCTATGCAGTGGGAGATGTTTGTGCCACAGACACACTGAGAAATTACAGAAATGCATCCCCCCGCAGGTGTTTCCTTGCAAATCCTGTGCCCGCCACTTCTTACCTCCCCCATGCATGGAAAACACAACCCACACCAAGGCCCTGAGCAAACCAGCAAATGTCAGAGGAGCAACATCTTTACTGATGCTTGTTAAATTCTCATCATTGTTTCCTACGACACACAAAGAACCCAGACTGTTCTCCGGCTGTGCCACTCCTTAGGTCACCTTTTTCCCATGTCTTTGAAAATCTTATTTAGTGCCTTTGACTTCCGGTTCATTCACACCCTTCTGAAAGAATCTGCTGTTCCCTCCATACAGGCAGACTTGAGGAAACTGTTATAAGAAACCTTGGGTATTTGAAGCTCCACAAGAAGAGCCTTCCAAACCCTGCCCTGACCCTGGAAAAACCATGCATGGTCTCCTCCTGCTAATGAACAGCCTTTCCCTGCAAGGCTTTAATGGGATCTTTGGTCTCGGGAGCTTTGTGGCACATTATGGCATAATTGCTTTCTTATTGCTATTCAAATGTCAGAACTTTAATTCATTACATCTTACAAAAGAATTCCATTTTCATGTCAGGTAGAAGATCTCCATGGTCTTCCAGGTTCCTCACCCATGGCAGGCGGTTGGAATGAGATGATCTTTAAGGTCCCTTCCAACCCAAACCATTCTGCGATTCTTTGATTCTAGGTTAAAAGACATTTTAAGAAAGCTAAGCCTGAACTTTAACACAACACCCCAACTCCTCTGTCCCCATTATTAGAAACTAGAGAGACACAGAAATCAATTTGTTTTCCCAGTTTTAATTTATTAATGCCTCAAAAGCCATTTAGGAAAGCTTTATCTGAGAAAGGGGTATGCTCCACGAGCACACTTTTTCCACATATTTGGGCACATATTTATAATTGAAGGAGATGTAGCCAACACACCTCTGGCTAATGCCACATTCCATGGTACTTCCCGCCCCACATGCTCCCTTGGTTGTTCCTCGGA
This sequence comes from Pomatostomus ruficeps, assembly GCA_013400735.1. Taxonomy (NCBI): domain Eukaryota; kingdom Metazoa; phylum Chordata; class Aves; order Passeriformes; family Timaliidae; genus Pomatostomus; species Pomatostomus ruficeps. The sequence continues at coordinate 84,197 of VYZT01002769.1, forward strand.
GAGGGAGAGATGAAATGAATACTTCAGATTAAAACCAAATAGCACCATTCAGGATGGTGATAATGGCACATATAAAACAACACCTGGCAGAAGTACCTGCAGATGGGACCGAGCCATAAAAGGAAAGACTGCAGCTACAGTATTTCCTTCAAGGAGTGAAATGCTGACAAAGTACAATTGCAGGAGTCTTGGCACTAAGAAAGTTGACAAATCAGGACACTTTCTAAGGAAGGATATCACCAGCAACATCCTCCATTATTCCACCACGATGGCACTGCTGTGAGACAGTGTCAAGCCTTGTGGCGGCTGCAATAGTAAATAAAAAATGGGAGCAGTCCTCAGCATGGAGCATGAAACAAATCCCTTGGCTCCAAAGTCATCAGCTACTGCTTATCTGCACCTCAGCTGTGCTAATACCCTGCCTATGAGCTTGAGAATATCCCAAATTAGTGTCAAGAGGTAGAGGGGAGAAGGAGTTGAGGCCGCTTTTTAACAGCTTTTTTTCACAGCCTTTAGGAGACTGCCTTGCACTGTGAGACTGCAGTTGAATGTTTTGACTATAAAACTTACAAAAATGAAACAATCAGCTGCATCTCTTAGATGGAAACTGGAACGTACATTGATCTATATGGCTGGGATTATTTTTATTCCTTAGAAGTTTAAATATGAAGTTTAAACATCACTCAAACACACATCATGGTTCAGACCATTAAGACATTGAATTCCATTATTCCTCCTATCTGCTAAGGCCAGAACTGGGGTTGGGGAGCATCATGACCTAGAAACTCCGGAATTCTTTAATCTAAACTATCCTGACCTTGGTGGCAACACATGGCCCCAAATTCAACCAGCTCAGCAGGGCATGCATATTATGATAATACCTTTATATACATTTATGTACACAATGCACACACAAGGACACAGTGCAGCAGCAGTAGGGCCAGACTGTCCGTGGGTCTGAGACAGGAGCACACAGGGGAGCTGCCTGCTGGCCAGTTCAGCACTGGCAGCCTTACGGTCAAAAATCGTGTCCTAAACTGCATCACCAGGTCCCTAATGGGTGTGAAGCTTGGGACACACATCTGCTTTTGCAAGTGAGCACCCACTGCATGGGAAAGCTTATGCTCTCAGAAAAACACATTCCAAATTAGAAAATAAAAATCCTAGCAATGGAACTGTATTGCTCTTCCCTTAATGCTGTATTACAAGGGAAATATTAGTATTTTCTGCAGAAATAAAACGGCATCTAAGGAGTCAGAGCCAACAGCTTTGAGAACATCCCCAGCACCTGGTTTGGACTTGTTTGCTTCTTTTTTTTCTTTCCCTTTGCAATGTGTAAATGGTGTTCCTCAGCAGGGATCCATCCCTTTCAGCTCATTCAAGCATGTAACTCTACTCATGCCATGGAGAGATGGTCAAACTGTCACCTTCCAGCCTTAAACCCTCCTAACCTGAGTGCTGGCAATACCTGGAAATGGATGTCTCGGCAGAAGAACTATTTATGTTTGACACTTATTTTGAATGCAGAGCCAAAAGAAAATTTCTTTCATTAAAATACATAATTAGAGGTTCTTTTTAAACATTAGGAAAAATCCTGTCTTGTTTTAGATGCAGAGTTTCTGCTTCTCTGACTTGAAACAAAAAGCATCTGTTTTGGCAATCCCCCACCACAATCATACATCAGCTGTTAAAAACATCTTGAAAGGCACAAAATTAAATGAATCACGTCTGTAGCCAATTTGGACATGTATTTGTTTTCTAAATAGTACTAAATTCAAATCAGTATCTTGGAATGATAATATAAGCACATCAAAGTCAATAGAAATAATGAGAAATGGCCTTATTCATACTATTATTACTGTCTCTATATTCTTACCAAAACAAAGGTAACTCGTAAATAACTTAATGGAGCTAATAGATCACAAAATCAGACTTAAATTAAAACTAAATATAAAGGCAAGTCCTTCAGTGACTCTATCCAGCCTACCTGTAAGAAGTGCAATACTTCAACGTCCACCCAAGTCATGGCTACTTGGAGCAGACAGGAAACATCCTTTATTTCTGTAAAATCTATAGGCTATTGATTGCTCTTTAGTGCAATTATTCAGACATGGCAAACATGCTAATCTGTAAGATGCAGTCCATAGAGCCGTGTTTGCAATCCCAAGCTCTGATCTCTGCACAGTCCCCAAAACATGAACCAGGTTTTTATTTGATTCTGAGCACGGCACAAAGGCAGCGGCTCAGGGGCAGTCCTGTCAGTGTCACCGTTCCCACACTGGACACTCGAGGAGACAGGAGCGTTCATTGCTCCACATCAATTCCACTCTTCTCCAGCACCCTCCCCCACACTGCTCAACAGGCTCATGTGCTGAGGAGGAGGAGGATGCAGCTGGGGCCACAGCATGGCACTGGGACCCACCACCCACCACATTGACGTCCACATACACAGCCCCTGCTTCTCCCAGCTTGAGCCTTGGGGTATCTTCAAATCATCAGGACCTTTGCAGAGAGCTGCCCTTGGTTTTAAATGGTCATCAATTTTGGAGTGGAAAAAGCAGAACTCATGGGTTGAGTCAGTCCTGGTGGTTCAAGGGAAAGGTGAGACGCTGTCAAATGCCCTTTCAAGGTGCTGGAGATGTGGAAAGCATAAAACAAATCAAAGCATCCCCCAGTAAAAAAACCCTTTCCTGTGATGATGGCTTCTGACGAGGTTCAGAGCCAGCCAGGGTGCCAAACACAGAGCAAAACCTTCCCTCTCAGAGTCCCCAGATCACACTGGGCTGACTGAGAAATTAATGGAGATGACTCAAGTTCCTAATTTGCTCTGCAGAAAACAGCACAGATAAAACAACAGGACCATCAAGAAGGGCAAAATTGCAGGTGAGATAACAAAGCTTTGGAAAGCATGGTCGGCAGTATAGAATAAAACACGACAGAAGTAACTAATATTTCCAGCAACACTCTCTGGTGGCTGGATGCCTCCTGCAGTGCTTTTCCCCACTGCTTACAAATAAAACATTAAACTAACAGAAGAAGAAAAACACACAGCTCAATTACATGTCTCTTCATATTATCCAGGGAGTTAAGACATGTAGGGAATCAGACAATCTGTGTGGATCACGACAGACATTTGCCAGCACAGTAGCTGGAATAAAATTTATTTTAAAAATGCTCTAGTCTTGCAGGGTAACAAACTTCCAACAGTCTTCTTATAGAGACTTTTTCCTCCCAATTATCCCCAGGGCTTTCCCTGGTGCAACCAGCCACCATGAAAAGATAGAGCATCCCCCTGCCCTGGCCCAGCATCCACCCCCCTCTGCTGCTGGCACATTCGTGCTAGAGCAGAGGGTTTTACAGATGCCAGAAATGAAGCAAAGCGAGATCAGGAAGATCTAGCCCACATACTGAAAGTCTTCAGAAATGTCTGCTGTTCCTCCACCTTTATTCCAATTCAAGAGCATCTCTTTTAATAAGAGAGCTTTAATAAATAAGGAGCCACGTAGTAACTCACAGCCGCCCTTCCTGACCTCCGAAACAAATCTGCCATTAGAGGAAATCGGATGCTGAATTCCAGGGCAGAAAGCAAGAGCTTGTTAGAGGGTAAGTATGAAGGACGCAGAACCTGGCAAGCTTTGAAATGACCCTGTCTCACTGCAAGGAGGCTGCTGGCACAGGCAGGGAATGCTGAGCCCAAGGAAGAGCTAAGGCCAATGTCACATACAACCTCCTAGTGCCCCCCATGGCATCCTCAGGGAAACACGCCCCATGCAGTCACAGCTCCCAGAGGACTTGGTATTTCTCTCATTTCTGGATAGGAAAAGTGTTAAAAATACAGAATATAAAAATATTTTTTAAAGATATATCCACTTTCTAAATATGTAACCAAAATGCTGTTTCTCTGGGGCTCACAGGAATCAAGGAGCTGATATCCCCAGTACAGGCAGAGGATCTCCTCCTCAAAACCCCAATGATAATGTCCGCCTTTTGAGAGAAGAAAGAGCAACATCCTCAACATCTGTTGAGGATGAACTGCCCATGTCACAGGCTGACAAAGCTCTGTGCTGCCAGTGATTATTGAGATCTTAACCCTGGCCCAGGTTGCTCAGAGAAGCTGGGGATGACCCACCCCTGAAAGTGTTCCAGGCCAGGCTGAACAGGGCTGGGAGAAACCTGGTCTAGTGGAAGGTGTCCCAGCCCATGGCAGGGGGTGGGAACCGGATGGTCTTTACATGTCCCTTCCCATCCAAATAGTTTTGTGATTCAATGATTAAGAGTACAAAAAAAAATTACACAGCAGCAGGACAAAAAAAGGTGCTAAAATGAACAATAAAATGCAGAAGGGAAACCTGAAAGACATTCTTAAAAATCTTAATTAATATGAAAATCTTAAAGCCTGAAACACCATAAATCCACGCTTTATAGTTGTCTGATTAAGGTTTGCTGCATTGTATCCTGCAGAAGAATGGAAATGGTTATAGTCTGCAAATACATTCAGAAGATGATAACACGGTTTTGCTTTTGAAGATAAAGCAGGAAATAATTCAATTTAACAATCAAACGGGAGCTGGGCACCCATGCTGAGGCTGTCGCCAGGGACAGAGGCGCCTGGCTCAGGCACTGATCTTTTGGAAAAGAGATAAAGTAAAATAATAATAAAAGATTCATCCTTCTATGCCTTTAAAAAAGGGAGCATCCGTATTTCCTCAGCTACTGCTGCTGACATGACAGGTCTCCTCTACAAGGTGTGCCCATCAGATCTAGACCAAAATTATAGAGAGGCAAGAGGGAACAAGGAGCAAAACATCCATAGGTCAGGAGGGCCAGCACGTGGCTTCCATCTGTCCTTCAAACTCCTTGGGACCCAACAGCCATCACTCCTCCTCCAAGGGTGGACAATCAAATGTGACCCAACTAAGCAGCTGTGCAGCAAAAGCTACAGCAGAAACTGGACCTAGGACCAGTACACAATAAGTGCTGTCCTTCACTGGGCACATCCAAGAGAAGCAGAGGCCTTCCATCCCTCCTCCAAGTCCTGGCACCAAAGCTGGCTGGCTCCTCCTGTGCAGTGGCACAAAGAAAAAGTTGTTCCCAGAGCACTGGACATACAGAGCTAATGTCAAAATCTTTACACACACAATGGCTCTCTCTTATATCAATTCTCCAGTGTCTCACAAAATTCAGCTCCAGTCTTGACCTCCTACAGACAACCACAACAGAGTCTCAAATTTCATGAAAACCACCCTGCAGCTCTGCACCCCTGTTGTGCAATTTGGTTGAAATTAGTCAGAAAGTTCATAACACATTAGGGAGCACAGGCAACTGGCAGGGACTACACTGCATCGGTGCCCAGTTATTGAAAACCATCTGTGAATGATCCACAATATCAGGGAGACTTTTACTTGACCGGTAGTGAGGCACTGGCACCTTACCCAGAGAAGCTGTGACTGCCCCATCCCTGGAATAGATCCAGGCCAGGCTGGGTGGAGCTTGGAGCCACCTGATCTAGTGGAAGGTGTCCCTGCCCATGGAAAAAGGGGTTGGAACTGGATGGTCTTTGAGGTCCCTTCCAACCCAAACCATTCTAGAATTCTCTCTACCTGGCCATTGAGAACCACAAACCAAGGTCACACTACTGAGTCCCATCTCCCTGTGCAGAGCAGAGCACAAGTTATCAAGGGACTATTGTCTCCAAGCTGTTCCTTGCACTGGTATCTCTCCTGGCAAACCAGGGAGATAAAAAGCTGATAAGGATGTGGTTTCCATATCAGTGTGTGCATTACCCTGTTCCTGCAAGGAGCCAGCTATTGCTTTGTTTTCCACTTAATCCGGAGATATTATCAATAACTTCATCTATTTGTGGCCCCGGAAAACAATGGAGGGTCAGCCAGGGCTAACACTGAGCCTCTTCCAGTGATTATCTATTCATGGGATCGTAAAGAGAAAGCCGCGCAGACGGGAAGGGAGAGCACCTCTCTGGATGTGAGGACAAAGATGCTGGTTTCAAATGACTATAAAACTGAACAGCAAGAGAAGATTGTACTTGATCAAAGAAATAAAGGAGATGCTACTGTGTCCATTCCCTCTGTGTTTCAGAACTCACTTCATTCACAAGAACCCACACTTTGTCCAGAGGTCATGTGTGCAGGCCTTACATGTGCTCAATTCAGATAATCCGGAGAGATCTTTCTTAAAAACAAATCCAACCCAAGATTTTTTCAGAGTTTTCCATTCGGTGAAAGCAGCTGCAAGCTGGCACCACAAGAAGCACACGAAAAGCTACCATTTTCCCCTGAAACACAGAGCAAAATTCACAATACTGAGAGCAAAGCTGAGTTAAAACTGTGTTCCTTGGGAAATGCATCATATGCATGAGATATATCTATTTTTACCCCTTGCATTCAAAGAACTGAAGTGTTCCAATCTCGTCAATAAAACTAGCTTTGCAGAAAATGGGTGGGATTTCCTTGAGGACTATCTTCCCATTTCCTAAATGCGTGTTTCTGTTCGTTTAAAATCACAGGACAGCTCCAAGGCAGTGCACATCAAGAGACAAGGAGCCAATCAGAGCAGACTGAATTTTCAATGTAATATTTTAATTCACCCATAATTCTTTTCAAAGTTTTTTTAAAACCATGGGATAGCTTTTTATGAACGTTACTATTTGTAAAATAAAAATATCATCAGACTTCAGACATATGCATGAATTTCACTAATGAAAACATATGCAAATTTTAAAAAAGCTATCACAAAACACTTTACAGGGTCAAGTGCTCTAAAATGAAAAGCATTTTGAATCTTTACTTTGTTTTGCAAACAAAGGCAACATAGCACGAATACAGATGGTTTTGCTATCAGTAAAACCAGGCAGAGTCCTACAATCAAACCAACACAGTTCTTTCCTTTAAAAGATATTAATTAATAAACACCCCAGGGCTGCCTTACTGTTCAGATTCACAGAGCAACCCATGGCAACCCAACAATCCCCACATCAAAGAGTACCAAGAAAGGCATTAACAGTTTGGGTGTTGATTAAGACAATCAATAGATGGGACAATTGATGCAAACCACCGTGTTTATAAAATTATAGAATAGTTTGGGTTGGAAGGAACTTTTAAAGACCATCCAGTTCTAACACCCCGGACAGGGCCAGGGCCACCTTCCACTAGACCAGGTGGAACACTCTCTGGTGGCTGGATGCCTCCTGCAGTGCATTTCCCCACTGCTTACTAATAAAACAGCTGCTCCAAGCCCCATCCAATCCCTACTGGAACACTTCCAGGCATGGGAAGTCTGCAGCTTCTCTGGAAAATGTGTGCCAGGGCCTCACCACCATCACAAAGAAGAATTTCTTCCTAATACCTAATCAAACCCTGCCCTCTGTCAGTTTGAAACAATTCCCCCTTGTCCTGTCACTCTTGTCCCAGTTCCCTCTCCAGCTCTCCTGTGGCCCATTTAGGTACTGAAAGGTGCTCTAAGATCTCCCCAGAGCCTTCTCTTCTCCAGGCTGAACAACCCCAATTTTCTCAGCCTTTCCTCAGAGGAGAGGCAAAAGCCCATCTGGCTGCTGGCAGCATATTCAGGTACACTTGCAGGGCTTCAGTGCCAGCTGGGAAGCCCAGCAATGTGTGGATTCATGGATGGAGCAGGGATGGAACCTCCCCACGTGATCAATTCACCACCAATACACCGCAGCACTCCAAAACAGCTTCCCATTATTTCACTTTTGCCCTATTAGACTTCAAAAACAAATGACAAAACTCTGAAATAAAACAGCCTCCACCCTCTGCCCACAAATACAAATGTATTTAACTGAAGTCAGAGTTGTTCTGATGCTGAAAACATCCCCCCCGACATAACCAAGAGCTCCCTGCTCCCATCTCGCAGGGACCGGAGCATCAGTGGTGCCCTTTTCATTTGGATAGGCCTTTATTCAATTAGACCTAAGAGCCAGGGATCAACCTTTTTCATTTTGCAATATGCTCAAACCAGCATTTGCCCTGACACAGGTTCGGAATGTTCCCGAGCTGAGCAGCGGGCAGGGATTACGTGCTAATTGCAGCCACTCTCTCAGACATGTCGAAAGACAAATCTCTGGGACTAAAAGGTTTATTTCTGTCGGTAGTCTTGAGAGGGCTCATTATAAGTGATCACCAGATGTCACCAATTCTTCATAAAATACAACAGAAAGAACGTCTTTTTCCCAGTAAACAACAACTCACAACCATCAAAGTGTAACAAGAGCCATAAATACACTGTTCTGGAGTATCTTTAGCCAGAGCATAGATTCCCTTTTTCTGTTACATATCTAAAACAGCACCTACTGAAAAAGGAATGAGGCATTCTAATAATGGCAGCGCTAATGACAAGCTCTCATGAACAGATACAGACTGCACCCCCGCCTCCAACGCGATGATTAACAGATCTACAGCAGCACACACAGCTCCAGCCCCCAGCACCGAGAACGAGCCCCCATCCATGGAAACGGAAAGGACCAGAGGAAATGGCCTCAAGTTGCACAAAGGGAGGTTTAGACTGGACACTGGGGAAAATTTCTTCATAGAAAGGGTTGTTCAACCTTGAACAGGCTTCCCAGGGCAGCGGTGGAGTCACCATCCCTGGAGGCATTTAGAGACATGTGGCACCTGTGTCATGGTTTGCTGGTGGGCTTGGCAGTGCTGGACTCGATGATCTTGGATGGCCTTTCCAACCTCAGTGACTTTATGAAGTAACACGACATTGCAACCCAAGAGAGCAAAAGGACAGCTTTTGTTTAGGATACATCTTCATCTCTCTTTAAAGAAAACATCCAAGAGGGTCCAGAAAAAAGAAAAAAAAGGAAGCTTGTCACACAGACCCCTGTGTGCTTTACCAGGGGAATTCCCCAAGATGTATTTATGTCACAATGGTGCAAATTAAGGGCAAACTGCCTTCCAAACGTTCACTCTGCACCCCCGGTCACATCCCAGCATCTCCTGTTCCAGGGGGTTAAGCCGAAGACTGGAAGGTGTTTTCTCTTGCTAACTTTCCCCTGGCAATCCAGGCGAGGAGGCTTCTTGAGGTAAATGATACACTTCAGCTGCCATATCGCTTTTCCCATTTTCAGATCTCAAATCAGATTTGGGCACTGTTTTCATTATCAGCACAGAGAAGTGTCTGAGCAACTGCCATCCCAAATCCATCAGGACATGTGTCACTCATCTCTGCACGCAGTGACACATGCTGTGGGTATGCAGGCTGCCGCTCCAAGCATTTCATCTATTTCTGCCTCTGGGTTGCTTCAAATGAAAAATATTCTGTGCACAAATGGTGCATTGCTGCGTGCAGAGCTGTCAGTTTTATTTATTTCACACGCAGTTTACGACATGACGTGAACTAAGTTGCTGCTAAGATTTTACTACAAGCTATCAAAGACTTAAGCAGACACCATCTATAACTACTCGCTTTCATCCTCACCCCCACTGACTCACACTCCCTGTGCCAGCACAGCCACAGCTTCCAAATCCCCCTGGCTGTCTGCAGAGCCATTACTTGGGCACTGACAGAAACCAAAACTCACCAGGAGAAACCCAAACTCGTGATGGTCAAGAGACAAACCCAGAAGGAGCTTTCACTTCACAGGGACACCAGACCCAAACCCGTGCCCTTCCTCCATGTGGCAACCTTTGGCCATTGGAAGAGTAACAGATACGTCAGTCTGAGGAAGTGCTGAAGTGTCCACAAGAATTTGGGAACAGCTACTAGAAGCCGTCAGTGTACTGGAAAGCCATGAGCTCCCAGGGCTTACTCCTGCCAAATAATTCCATTTTAATAGAGGCTGATTTGGGATAAGCCTGCAGAATCAAAAGGTAAAGCTCTGTTGTTATGCTGAGGCTTAGAGAGATATTAGGAATTATCAGTACTCTGAGTTCAGTGGGCACTTCGCATTGATTTCCAGAGCAAAAGAGGACACATCAGCTACTTTTGTTCAGGCTGCTGGGACTTGGGGTGCAAAACCCAAGGGCTCCTCCATGAGCATCAGCCCACAGCCCTGGCCTGCAGCTTGCTTTGTTGGAGCTGTACTCCTACTCCAAATGCAGGGAAAATGCTTAGCAAATGTGTTTTAGCTTAGGCTATGACTCCAGCAATTTCTGAGGATATCAACAAGTCCTCAGAAGAACAAGGACAAACTGCCTTCAGCTGTGGCCTTCAGCTGGGGGTGTATGAGCAACTAAACCAGAACGCATTAAAATGATGAGGCATTGGACAGAGTGCCTGACCCTGGAGAATTTGTATTAAGAATATGTTTGGCTATTTCTACAGGTGAATCCAGTCTGAAGATAAAGGTTTATTTATTTAATATTAAGGGATTTCTGCAGATGGTGTTTCAAAGCAGCTCCTTAAAAATGTAAATTTGCCTGCAAGATATGAGGACACATTTTACACAAATAAACATATTTGCATTTCATTTGCTAAGTTCTATTTACATTCACGTTTCACATATTTACTGCAGTACAAACGTTGCTCTGCAGTAAATATGTGAAAAAGTGCACTGATGAAACCTTCAACAATCAAAGTTTCATGCAATAATAATAAAACTCAGAAGCAAAAAATGAAATCCCAACTTTTGCTAAAGTTGTGTAAGGCCCCAAAAGTCCAAGTGCAATAAAATCCCTACATCCTTACAGTATGCAAATATCTACTTATTCATACTCCCTCCTTCACCTCTTACTCTATGATGTCTTTAAACACGTGCTCAAAACCAGCACCTGAGATTCCTGTGGGGTTATTTATATGAAATGTTGGGTGCAGTCTGTGTGTGCAATAGATGACGGGCATAGGAAAGAGATACTCTTCCTGAGGAAGCACGAAAGCATCATCCTCTGTACCACCCCACTCCTGCCCTGCGTGTCTCCTGCCTGTCCCAGGATTCCTTGCTCCCTGAGCATTTTGCAGGAGACAGGCAGGCTCTGATGTCAGAGGCAGCACAGGCATCTCCCAGCACCCCACGGATGAGCTCCGGGTTTCCCTGGCACGCTGCTCCTGAGGCTCCCCACAGCCCTGCCGCTCTCAGCACCAGCCACACATCTGCTGCTGCTTGCTGAGCACTGACAAATTCGGCTGTGCTGAGCCTGGCAAGGAGCTTTGCTTCCAGCTGAGATGTCTTCAATTGCTCCTCACATCACAGATTGGATTTCCTGTTGCTCCACAGTCAGCACATCTCTGCTGTTAAGCTTCCCCAGAAAACCTGCAGCATCTTGAGTTACAGAAAAAAAAAATTTAGAAGCAGTTGGAAAAGAAGGGGAAGAGAAGAAGTGAGGAGGGAAGACAAGAGGGAAAAGAAGGAATCAACCATGTTGGCTCCTCTTCCTTCTCTACTCCAAGCACCTTGGACACAGCTTCTTGTAGATCATTTCTATAAATCAGAATGTACAAGTAATCTCTGAAGGACTCAAAGTGACCCGAGACACTTGTGCATGGTCTGTGGGAGCTCTGTCCAAATCAGCTGGGGTTTGGAACCCACTGGAATAAGCAGTTGCACACACATCGCACTACATGGCATTACTCTACATCCAGTCATTATATTACTCTGATTTCCCACCTGGAAACTTCTACAGAGGAGGTGCAAGTTTGGACTTTTGGAGGTTATTTCCAACAGATGGCAGAAAACTGGGAAAATGCCAGTGTTTCCTTTTCAAAAGCTGGCTGCTGAAGCTTCCAAAGACAGCTCTGAGCATCTTTGCTTGCAACTGTCGCAGCAAGGAATTACACAAAAGGTACATGAAGGTGGTTATTGAAGCATGCAAGCTTTGGAACTCACAGAGGAAAACATGCATGCTTTTAAAAACAATAAATAGGACGTTTTTAAGTTGCAAAATTCACAGAGCCGGTCTGGAATGCTCACCTGCGGCTTTTAGAAGCTTTTTCATTGGCATAAAATAAATGTGCCTCCTTCTCTTCCTCCTCCTCCCTTCTCCAAAAACCAAGGGAATTTTGATTTTTGCCTTAGGAAGAGCTGTAATGCCTCAAAGACCCCAGCAGGGCTGGGGATACTTCCTCAGCAAAGCACAGGATGCTGAAAAAAGTGGCAAAAGACAAAAAAAAAGTGGAGATGGGGAAAAGAGGTCAATGAGGAAGAAGGAAAGCACGGGTTTTCCATGGCGAGCAGCAGGCCAGAATCCCACCTGCCGACCAAGCTGCTGAATCCTTGCCACCTGTCTGCTTACATAACGCTCCTCCAGCTCACATCTAACAGCTTGAAAACTGGTATAGAACATCAAACTCTAAATCAGTGCTTCATGCTGACACACCATATGTCAACGTGCACTTAGGTAGTCACCAAAAGTGTTAACAGCAATTATTTAAAAATTATTACAGTTTATTCATGCAGAGAATTCCTTCTTGAATTTACTCAAATTGTCCAAGACAAGTATTTTTTATAAGCTGCATTTTCCCTCAATTTTCAACCTGATTTTTTGGTCTTTAACCATTTTAATTTCATTTTTGTTTAAAACAATGTACTTTATTACTGAGGTATTCATTTATAGTGCTGTTTTGAGGGTAAGTTACTTAATGAAACTAAAACTAAAACATTTTCCTCCCAAGCATGGCACCTTCTCAGTGTTCCCTTGGTTCTGCAAAAGCAAGAAGGCTGTCCTGTCTCCTGGTGCTGCTGTTTAGAACATCTGACCAACACACCTGGGACCGCATCCACAGAAAACCAGTACAGAGGCCTCTCAGTGCCCTTAGGCCTTTCCCACAGAGCCAGGTGGAAAAAAACCTGCACAAAAGAGCATTTTTTTTAGCGTGCAAAGTCTCCACCACTCAGCTTGATGCTTAGAAGACAGTTGCTAAAGAAAAAAATTTATAGTGCATAAATCCACACAAGAAATTGAAAATAAAAATAAGGGAGCAGAAGGGAAAGCCCATTCCCATGGGTTTTCTCCAGTGGCACAAGCAGACCTGGGAAGCTGCAATCAGCACTGACACAGGCTCTCCCTTGGATGAAGACAGCATAAATAAAGAAAAAGTAATTAGATTAATCAAGTAGGGAACTAATTAAAATACTCAATTAATCATAATTTCTTCAAAACAGTCTGCAAAAAATGGATCAATAACACCCAAGAAGAAAAGAAACAGCCTATTTTGTGTTTGTTTGGTGCCTTGCACTGCACACCTAAAGCCACCTGCCTGCCAGGGTCTCCATGATCCAGATCCCTGAAGTGGATCCCGCATCCCTCAGACCGAAACTTCAGACCAGCCTCGAATCGGATCTGCTCATCCCTCCTCACACAAACAACATACAGAAAAGTGTAAATCAGTCTAAAACAGGGGCAGGGCAATTCTCCTCTCTGTTTCACACGAACAAAATCTATTTTTCCATTTGTCTGCACCTTTTGCTGCATGGCTCAGCAGTGCAGGGCTGGGGCAGAGTGAGATTTTATAGAAGCCAGTGGGAGCAGGGAGCCACACGTGGCACTGGCTTGGCAAAACCCTGCTCGAGTCATCTGTCATCCTCCCAGCTCCTCACTGCTTCTAAAATCTGGGGAGAATTCACAGTACTAAAAGGCACAGAGGGAAAAATACCCCTTCCAGTTTCTATCTGTTACAGGTACTAAATTCCTACAAACAGCCCTTACTGACAAAAAGCTCTTTCCATCACTGAGCTCATGCTTTCCTCATCAAAGATAGCTGTAAACTGATGGTGGAAATATAACAGCAATAAATCAATACCTGCTTACTTACTCTGTGCTTTTTGTTCCGAAACATTCAGAGGGTTGCTTTTTCCTACTGTAACAAGCATCAAGCCAAACGCAATTAAGAAGGAAAATTAAGACCAACATCTTCCAAAGTGCTTGGGAGTTTCCTCACATAGAATCACAGAATCATTAAGGTTGGAAAAGACCTCCAGGATCACTCTGCAGTATTTACTATTCAAGTCAGAGTAGAAGATATATAAAAATAATAACCTTTTGTTTTAAACATTTAAAAAACACAAATTTGGGTCCTAACATATATGTTAGAAACATGCACAGCTTCATGCAGAATAGAAAGGCAGGACTTATCACAGAAACTAATTAATAAATAAAGCTCCTGTTTACTCAGTATTTGAACTGTCTTGAGAGGGATAAACCTCACCTGGCTTGGCTTTAGACAGCAGCTGTTCACTCACAAGCTCATACACACCAGGACTGTAAATTAGAACATTATTTCTACAAGACTCTTAAGTATTTTCTTCAACACACTAAATCAGATTATTTTTTTTTTACCTTCCTTTGAACAAGTTTTTAGAAGGTTTTCCAGCTCCATCATTCAAAAGCCACAACAGTCCTGCCAAAGGATACAACAAACTACCACCATCTCCAGTGCTGGAATACAATTTCCAATGCCCCTAAAAATGCTCTTTGTGCATTTTAACTAAATACTGGTAGTTCATTTTTGAAAACAACAAACATTCATAATCCTATTCCCAACTTCCTTTGACCTCACTGACTGCGGATGCCTGTAGCCATCAGGCACATTTCTGAACCTGGGTAAAGCCCCTGTGGGTTTTTTACGCTGCAGGACACAACTGAGGAAGACCCTAAGCGACCTGATTCTCCACTGCTGACGTTCTCCTCTGCCCTGCACTGATTTTTTAAATTCCAACTTCTGTTTGCAGTTTGTCTTTCGCGACCGGGCAGCAGCAGCACTGCTGAGCTCTGTGTCCTGACTGACCGGCCCCTCTCCATAGGCACCTGAACTATGGCTAAAAATACCTGTCAGGATCCCTGCACTTCTCAAGGGCTGACTGCAGCTTCTGCCTGGCCAGGAAATCCCCTCAAAGAGCATGGCAGCCTCCTGCCTGACACTGGGAGTATGGAAATGTCTGCTCGGTGTCCAAAAGGAGGAGAAAATTAGAATAACAAACAAATGGGGAAAACCACAAAAGCTTAAAAAAATGTCAAGAACAATGATATCTCATTTGATTATCGTATCAATAGCCTATACTTTATCCTATACAAAGATTTCACATTCCCAGATCAGAACATTTCATGAAGCATTTTGCAGATGTGGCTCCAGGCTGTTTTCTGATCCAATGAGCATTATGAGCTGATGTGAATGAAATGTCAGTAAACAGGTTAAAGATATCTGGAGATGCCGTAATTCTACCTGATTACTTTCAAATGTCAGAGTTCTCCAGCTCCTTGTTGGGGACGATGGCTTTCTCTGGAGCCTTTCCAAGGAGGAGGAAGACAAGATTGGGGATTCTATGCTGCTTCTTTTCTAAGTATTGTTAGTTTTTTATGTATGTTCATGTCAGTAAAAATAAGTTATCCTCCTGAAATACTAAGTTATTGCAAAAGAACATTTGCCAATGGGAACCTAACTTCAGGATAGCATTCCCTGAGCTCAGGTTATCACAGATTTTCACTTGTGTGAACAAGGCGGTACAGATGAGATGCCAGTACAAACTAGATCCACATTCATGGCTGTAACAGTATCAAAGAGGATAATGAAGTATTTCGTTAACACTTCTCCAATTCTGCATCTTTTACGAAGGTGGCTGCAAGGAAGTGTTAAGTTGATAAATGCACCAAGATGGAAAAGACAAAAGAGAATAAAAAAAGACGTGTCTGTTCACATAACATTATGAAAAACACCTCAGACAAATGTAGAAAATCTAAAAAAAAATTAAAATAAGACACAGTGTTTATAAAAACATTAAAAAAAAAGTGATTTGAAGAAATTCAATCTATTAGGAAATTGCCATCAATATAAGAAAGTGGTGAAATGTGACTTAGAAAACCCCCAAACCTGCCAAAAATCCCATCAGGCCAGAAAGAGAATGGATTTGGGAGAGAACTGCTCAGGAGAGCAGGGCTCCAATGCTTTTCCTGGGCTGGTTGTGGCGGGAGCAGCCCTGCTGCCTGTGCCACCTTCTGCAAAGGAAAACAAAGCATTTCTGTTTTAAAGGAGCCAGAGGAATTAGCTATAACTGACGAGCCCGGAACAGCAGCCTTCAACCTGTTCATATTTCTAAAGAGAGCCCAGAGTAGCTGCACTCCAATTTTCCCCAACTCATTATGTAAAATAAAAGCCAGCTGAAAGCCAGTGTGGGGCCACCAAATGCCTTCATTAGCTTTCAGTTCTGTTCCAGTAAAAATGCAGCCAAAATCTCCTGGGTTCAGAGAGGCTGAAGTTTTTGCCTTAACAGTCTTTTACTTCCTCAACACTGTACAGCTTCAGCAAGATTTTCTGCCACTTAGTTTGGACCTAACAAGCCATTTCCCCATTAACACAAAACACAATGTGTCCAGGAGTATTAAGGATTTTCCACAAGGTCCTGTTTTACAGTCACTCCCAGAATGACAATGCCAAATTACAAATCTAAGACAGATGTTTTCCAGATGTGCTGAGCATCTTACTTAAATGCTGGATGCAGAGCTCTTCCAAAATTCTGTAAGTGTTGTACCAGCTGCATATAGATAGGCTGACCCCTGAGTTTCTGCTTAGGAGAAACTATTCTTAAGAAAAAAATTCTGCAGAAAATGGGCCCATCTCTCACATGCCTATGGCAGGGTGAAGGGCGAAGTCTGATGGTAACCACTGAAGGGAACAAATGGAAAGGAATGGGAAGCTGTGGATGGAGAGGTGCAGTGCTGTGAGTACAGCTTCATAGAATCATCATAAAATGATTTTGATTGGAAGGGACCTTAAAGCTCATTTCAGCCAGTTCCAACCCCCTGCCATGGGCAGGGACACCTTCCACCATCCCAGGCTGCTCCAAGCCCCCTCCAACCTGGACTTGAGCACTTCCAGGGATGGGGCAGCCACAGCTTCTCTGGGCAGCCTGTGGCAGGGTCTCACCACCCTCACAGAGAAGAATTTGTTCCTAATATCCAATCCCTGCCCTCACTGATGGCACTGAGTCCACGGGAAAGAGCAGCTCCCTCACCACACACCCCTGTGATGTGTCTGTACAGCTTAAACCACGCAGGGTTTGAGACTGAGCTGATGCTCCACTCTGAGTGGACCAAAATCTCTCCCCTCTCTTCAAGCCCCTGCCCAGAAGCACCTGAACACGTAACACCCACCCACAGTCCCACTCTGCCACAGCTCCCAGCGAGCTCCCAGCACCCGAGTCCTTGAGCTGAGGAGGTATTCATGCCACTTCACTGTTTTTTCTATGTAATTCTAGAATTCAAGTATAGATACTCGAACACTGGCCATATGAAAATAGCACCACAGGAATTTTCTTTTTAGACGGTTTTACAGCTCAAGCCAGAAGAACGCAGCAGAACCCAGAGTACAGTTTCCCTTCAAAAACTCACACATTACATGGGACACTCCAACAAAAAATATAAATTTATAAATCTTTCCCTCAGCACAGCTCTGATCTAAAAAAAAGGACCAAATATCAGCGATTCCTGCAAGCCCTCAAGAGATGCTGCTATTGCTTCCAGTTTACCTGCAAGGGACCCAGGTGCTGTGCCAAGAGTGAGCTGCACACAGCTGATCCTGCTGTCTGTCAGTCTTTATTCAGAGATAGAACTCAGCATCAGATTATTCATGGGCAGGTTATGAGAATCACATTTCCAAACAAGATTTGCTTTAATTGACTATGCTGGTCCTCCCAGAGGAGCGTTAAGATGGGACTTAGATAATGCTCCCACAGCAAGTAACGGCAAATCCAAAGTTAAATCTGCTTTTCTACAAATATTCAGGAACATTTGCTTCCTGGCAACATTCCTGTTAGTAAACCAATTTGCTAAAATATTCATGAATAGCAAACTACAGGGCCATGGATACAGCCATACAACAATACAACTAAATATTCACCACAAATGTCTTCACAGTGTTTGGCTTGCTCTAGATTAAATTTAAAAAAAACACAAAAAACAAAAAACCCTCTAACAATGACTGGCATTCAGCATCATGGAAAACCTCTGGTGAGGAGATTGCCTGGTGTTGGACAAGGACCCCCAAGATTGCCCTGAGGGTCCTTGCATGTGTCCAAACACTGCAGAGGGACCATAAGGCACCAACATCTCCAAACCTGACACAAAACCTCCTGGTGAGCTGCTGTGCCAGAACAGGTAAAGAAGGATCAATAAATAAAACCCCGCCAAAATTTCATATATTACTCTGAAATAATTTGAAAAATAAAATCCCCCCTCATTATTCCTGCAAAAGAGCAAAACTCTCAACTAAATTGCCAGTGTGGCAGACTAAAAGCCAGGAAGAGGAAAGCCCTGACAGATCCTGACAGGAGACTGCAGTCACTGCAGAAAGAGACAAATCCCACACAGCACATGGGAAACCTCTTCCAGGTGAGCCTTTGTTCAGCCCATCAGGCTGTTTGCAGCGCAAACAACCCTTACTCAAAAGGTGAACAAAAATGTCTTCCTTTGGACACATCACACCAATCAACTTTCTACTAGGAAGGTTACATTTAAATATTTCAATACTTAGATACATTTCAGTTGTTAGCTCCCTCCCCATTGCATGGCTCATTCCTTCTCAATTTTTAACCTAAAGAGCAGCAGAGACTGAGCTCTGTTCTACTCCATCACAGGGGCTCATTACCATGGGGATATTTTTTTTTCACCAAGACTGTTACGAGATGAGGAGGCTGCAATTGCACTTGTATAATTGCAATATTTCCTTTCCTTTCCAGAGCTGCAAATCCAAACCCGGCTCATCTCTTTATGCCAGGACAGCAGTCAGATGGGTTTCAAACCCTGCTGTCCTGTGTGCCAAGGACAGCACAATCCCACACTTAAAGACACGATGCTCCTTTTTGGACCACTCATTACCAGTTCCATCCCTGCTCAAGCACAAGGATTCTGTGTTCTGTAGCCCTGACCCAGCCATACCCCTCCTTGACCCCTGCAAAAACCTAGAAAAAACCAGCACATGCCAGGAGATTTTATATGGACAGGGTACCTAGAGTTGGGATGATTTAACAAAAGTTCTGATGCCTTTTTCTGTGACCTTGAGAAAGTCACTGGCTCTCCTCTAGACCGCAACTCCTTCTGTGTAATGGGTAGATTACTATTTTCCTGGCATGCAAAGGTGTTGTGAGGTCTAATTCATTAATCTTTGTAAAGCATTCTAGGACACTTTGATGGAAAATGCAAAACATTATCAGTAAAAGCCTTCCATTTAAATCTCACCTGGAAACCTTCCTCTTACTCCATAATTTGTGATTGATCCCCACTCAATTAGAGGTAATAGGATTTACTTGTAGACACCAGCAGTGGAGCAGACCCCACAGGAAGATGCCAGCAAGAGCAGCGGTGCTGATCCACAGCAAGGAGCCGGACAATCGGTGCCTGCCCTGAGTGATCCACAGCTCAATGCTGCACCCCTGGACTGCACCGGGAGCACCTGGACCAGCTCTGGGCAAAGGGATGGGGCACAGAGGCACCTGGACCAGCTCTGGGCAAAGGGATGGGGCACAGAGGCACCTGGACCAGCTCTGGGCAAAGGGATGGGGCACAGAGGCACCTGGACCAGCTCTGGGCAAAGGGATGGGGCACAGAGCCCCCCCCACCACAGCACACGTCCCTACACCAACCCCATCCCTACACTGACCCCCGTCCCTACACTGACCCCTGTCCCTACACCAACCCCATCCCTAAACCAACCCCAGTCCCTACACCAACCCGTCCCTACACCAAACCCCATCCCCACACCAACCTCCATCCCTACACTGACCCCAATCTCTACACCAACCCCTGTCCCTACACCAATCCC
>VYZT01002771.1:0-17638 GCA_013400735.1 Pomatostomus ruficeps
CTTGGGCAGACAAACACTCCAAATAACCTCCCCTTCTCCCTTCTTCCCCCCACTTTATATACTGAGCATGATGTCACTGGTGTGGGAATGTCCCTTTGGTCAGTTTGGGTCACCTGTCCTGGCTGTGTCCCCTCCCAATCTCCCATGCACCCCCAACTTCCTCCCCAGCATGGCAGTATGAAAAGCAGAAAAGGCCTTGGCTCTGAGCAAGCCCTGCTCAGCAACAATGACAACTTCTCCACATTATCAACCCTGTGCTCAGCACAAATCCAAAACACAGCCCAACACCAGCCACTGTGAAGAAAATTAACTCTACCCCAGTGAAAACCAGCACACAGTCAAAAAACCTTAAACTTTAGACAGAACAAGAAAAGATTAATCTGAACAGCCAACAGTAAAAGAAATGATTGTTGATAATGCTTTTGAAAGCTGTGAAGTCCTATTGAAATATTGGAATATAAGCTCCTTAGCTATCTAGCACACCACATTTTTTCCCCTTCAGTGTTGGCAACATGACCAGTTCCTGTCTGCCATCCTTTTAGAAATGGATACAAAAAGAGCCATCTAGTGCTGCTGACACCTGACTACTCCTAAAGAGAAAGACAAGTCATAAAAAGTAAGAAATATCTTAAAATTCTTAATTCTGAATATATATCACCGGTTTATATATAAACACTTGTCCAAATGAAGACAATGCTTTTATTAAGAAAAATATGCAGTGGTCAGAATAAAATTGAAAATTGACTTACTATTAAAAATCACTGAATATTATAATTATTAAGTTGCTACAGTCATCTCTTTGTACATTGTCTATGGTACATTCAGAAAGCAACACATTCTTCTTCCTGGAGATTGGTTCAATGGAGATGTGTTTAGTGGAACATCAGAGTACTCTGTATATGTCTTACTTTTGTGATAAAAAGAGAAAATATGCAATATTTAATAATATTGTGCCCCATGTTGAGGTCTTTATGAAGACTGTCAGCAGACACATGTTCTGTCTAGATATGTGCAATAAGGCTAAAGAACATATGGGGTTAGCCCCTCAAATGTGTCTGTATTGTGGATGAAAAATTGACACCTCCACTTCTGAGCACTTAAAACCACCAAACAAACTTAATTGAATGTTAAAATTCATGAGAAGATCATTTCCATATGTTTATTTTTCATTTGTTCCAGGTAACATTATGCAAGGCTAACACATTCTTGCTTGACCCTTTAAGATTTCCTATGTAAAAAGAATTGCTTACAAAAATAGCCCTTTATTTTTGTGGCAAGTACCATATGGCAGGGAATCTTCACTGCAAAACTGGAGCTGCTAATTTGCAGAAGAGAGTTATGCCTTCCAGTGCAAAAATGTCTGGGAAGGTGTTAATAAGTAACCAGTTTTTCCTATGGGGGTCTAACATACCACCAATTTACCTGGGGGACTGTAGGAAATCTCTTCTCACCCCCATTAGATGCATTTTCTTCTGCATTTGTTACAGGGACTACATAATATAAAGGTTACATGAAATCTTCAGTCTGCCTTGGAGGCTGGCAGGTCTACCATAATTTTTTTCAGCTGAGGGAGACCCTGGTTTTGGGAAAACATCTTCAAAAAAATACCAGTTTGTCAAAACCAGCTGGAAATAAAACCT
Organism: Pomatostomus ruficeps; assembly: GCA_013400735.1. Taxonomy (NCBI): domain Eukaryota; kingdom Metazoa; phylum Chordata; class Aves; order Passeriformes; family Timaliidae; genus Pomatostomus; species Pomatostomus ruficeps. The sequence goes on from VYZT01002771.1 coordinate 1,641, forward strand.
GCCTTTTGAATATGCATAACTTCTCAAAACATGGGTTATCCAGCAGGTTTCTGACATTCTCCATCAAGGAAGGCTGATTGTAGTGAGGTGGCTAGAAACAAGGGAAAGAAGAATATAGTGTTGTGGGAAGAGATGCTGGTGGTGACAAAACAAGAACAAATGTTGATAGTCTTGTAGAGAAACTGGACTAGCCTTCTCCATTACCATCTATTTACAGGGACACTATTAAAATACTGTAAAATTTTCTCAACTGAGATACAGCTGCTGACATTTTACTGGGGAGTGACAAAACACCAGATCTTTATAATGAACTCTGATACTTTGGAATCAGAATAACTTGGAAAAAGATAGTGAAGGTCAAGATTATTTTTGAAAGGTTATTTAAAAGTTTGCTCTAAGTACACCCATAAAAGCATTCTAAAATCAGACGAGATTTACGGAATATTCAGTTGTAGCCAAAACCAAATGACATGTCTTATGATTTACCAGCTTACTGGGTGGGGAAATAGGATCAGCACCAGAGCTGGTGTTCAAAGGTTTTGTAATGTTTCTTTGTCTAGTTCTTTCAAAGAAATGTGTATGAAAAGTGACCAGAATCTATGGACTTCTGTTTTCTGGTCACTGGATCAGTGACCAGATTCTATGGACTTCTGTTTTCTAGGTGAAATTCTGGCCCCATTGGGTTCTATAGAAAGCTGACCCATTCCACTGGTGTGGCTTGGCTTTCACTAACTGTAGCAAGTTCCTCCTTCATTTGTTCACTTGTGTGGGATGGCTGAAAACATAAGGAACTAACTGTGAGATCAAAATGTATATCACAGCCCTAGCAAAGATGAGAGGAAGATATGAGAGAAAGGAAAGGAAAGGAAAGGAAAGGAAAGGAAAGGAAAGGAAAGGAAAGGAAAGGAAAGGAAAGGAAAGGAAAGGAAAGGAAAGGAAAGGAAAGGAAAGGAAAAGACAAGACAGGATCGAATCAGAAAGGAAAGGAAAGGAAAGGAAAGGAAATTCCAACATTTCTCCAAGCAGACCTTTCTTCAAGCAGAACTTTTAACTTAAGATGTTAGACAAAGAGGGAATGGAGATTGGAAGAAGAACTCAGTGGAGCTGGACAGAATTAAATCCATAATTTGACGTGTTAATTTTCTCTCTTTTTTTTAATCTATACACTTTTTTTTTTCTAGTCTAGGTTGAGTTCACACACTGGAGGGAATAGATGTGAGGAACATTTTACTGAAATTGTCTTTGAAGCACAGCCTTTAAAGTAAATGATTTGTTTGTTGTTACTGTTCTTCTATCCCTTGCTGCTTTTACCTGTCACTTCATTCTTGGCAGTTCTTGCAACTGTCTAAACAAGGAAAAGCTGACTTCTATGCCATGACATCATCTGTTGTAAATTATCATCATTTGCTAACTTAAAGCTGCTGGAGGATCTGGTGAGCAGCCGCTTTAGTGAATTATAACTTGATCAATCATGTGCTGTGGAAATAAAGGAGATAATTTTTTTAAATCTTCTTGGCTATTTATGCAGCATAGGTATATTCCCGCTCATTAGCTCAAGAGCAAACTGAAGCAGAAAAAAGAAATGAGATACCATGAAAAAGGTAAGAGAGTGGCTGTGGAACAAACAGTCAGAGAAGTACCAGTAGAAAAAAGTTGCTGAAGGAGTAAATGGCAACATGTATAGAGAGAATACAGCCTTTGGACTCACATACCTGTAGCTTCCTAGTTATCTCAGTATATCCTAAGTTCATAATGGGTATGTTCTAGATTCGTGTTTGTTGAATCTGCTTATTTTGTTTCCTTGTGTTTTAATCTTATCAAAGCATAACTTAAGTCAGGTGTGTTAGCTGCAAAAAATGAAATAAGGTGTAACTTTAATATGGTATACTGAAAAATAACTAGTCCCATGTAAAGTAAGACATTTACTCACTTCATAGGATCTATCTTTATTAACAGTTATGTAAAAATGTGATATTACAGAGATTAACTTTAGCTTTCTCCCTAGGCCTTGCTGCTCCTATGGTTAATGATTGAGGGAAGCTTGACTGAGAGCATAAACCCTTCTTTGTTATCTCAGTAGAGAAATGAGCCAACAGTGTCAGTGAGTCAGCAAGGAACATAAAAAAGCTCTTGCTAAATAATAATGATAATAAAGGCTGTTGTATAGCTATAATGCTGTTACAAAAATGTTGACGTTTCTCTGAGTCTACCTTTTTCTTACCTATGTTTGCAGCTAGCCTGTCTTCAGTTCAAGGGCATTTTTTGTTTGCAGAAATTGCCAGTTACAGGTAGTTTTTCCGGCTAGGTTTTTTTGGGATTTTTTTGTTGGGTTGGTTTGTTGATTTTCTTTTTGTTTGGTGTTTTTTGTTGTTGTTTTGGTTTGTTTGTTTTTGTTCTCCAGATGTTATGTCGAGCATCTTTAACATTAAATAAACCTATGTGACTTTAACTTTGGTGTCCACACGCTCCGTGCTTTTACCTGCCTAAGGAAGTAGCCCAGATTAAAAGGCAAAAGATCCTGCTGTATTTTGTATTTATTTCTGTGATATAGATGACTTCATAACAGCAGTGGAATGAAATTTGATTTGTAAAACTGAACCTAACACTGATGATTTATGGGGAAAATTCTAAATATGAGTGATTATTTTTATTATTTTTTGTTAATAACAGTTTGAAATCCTCATAGGTCAGAATGCAGATGAGTTCAAAGTAAAACTCAATTACTTTTGTTCTGGCTCATATGACATTCAGCTGTACATGTAGTGCTAAGCACATCTTTATGATTTCTTTCATAATGCTTGAAGACATTTTCTGTGCAAGAATATAATGATAAATAATTGATACATATTCTATTACAAGGGAAAGACACGTTCAGTGTGAAATGTGAACATGTAGCAAAACTCCTGGAGTGGGAGCAGGGCTTTCCTTTAATCAATATGGACTTGAAATTGTTGGGGTTTCAGCCATTTGAAAGAAAAGATTTGTCAAAATTTTCTACATTCCAGTGACAGTCACATATTACATAAAAATTTAGGAGGGGTTTGCACATGCAGAAGATGGATCAGCTCAGGGCACCTCAGCTCCACAGCCAGGAGATTGCAGCCCATCCCTGTGCATGCCTTTCCAGAGTACCTTGTGACAAACCAGTGCCAAACTGAGACTGTCATCGTAGCCTGGGATACTCAGCTGCTTTTACTCCAGGAAGAATCAGTCTGACAAGCTCTGCAACAAATACCTGTGCAGGGGGAAGAGAAGGTTTCTTTGTCCTCTGTCACAAATAAAATTGCAATATTGTAAGAGTATGTGTTTTAACCAAGGTGAACAGTGAGACTGTTACTTTGTGTGCTCCTTCCTTTAGTGTGTTTTGGAATTATATTGAATGTATATGGAGTGATATTTGCAGAAGTATGTATACCAAATATCCTTTCCTTTAAAACAGTATTAAAAAAATAGCAGACAGAAGACATGTATTTCAGGGAAACTCTACCTTTCAAACTTAGCTAGGCTAATTGTCAGAGCTTTCCCATTTTTTATTTTTTGACATTAGCAATAAAGATATATAAATATCTTTTTTAGTAAAACAGTAACTTTAGATTTAGTGAACTATCAGGAAAGAAAGAATTCAAAATGTTCATCAAAATGCTAATTAAAATACAATATTTTGTTTTCATTCAGAATCTAAAAAAGGAACAAAATGTAGTTAAAAATGTTTTGATCTTGTTTCTCTTTCTCTCTTAGCAACAATTAGAAAAACTCTCTGTCCATTTGCCTACGCATCTAGATGGTGCTACTTCAGCAGAGGTTTCTGGTGACTTGGTCAGCCTTTCTAAGAGAAACTTGATGATTTTAATAAGCTATGTGTAAATTGTGGAATGCAGGATATACCAACAACTGAAACCCAGCAATTTGCCAATGATGATATTTACAATCATGATAATGTTGAAGTATCCTCTCTCCAGTGTCCATTTCTTTGGTCTAGCTCTTTTAAGGGTGTGTGTATCATCCTTATCACACTACATTAGTCCCATGCTTTCCACTGAACAGCAGGACTGAAGTTCATCCTCTGCCTCTCCCTTGATTACAGGTGAATTGCATGTGCAGCAGAGCCTAGGTAGGGCTTTGGTTTGTTCCTTTTCTTCGTAGACACATTGTTGTACATTTCTCTTTAGAAAAATTGTATTAAATGGGTGATTCTAGGTTGTTCCTTGGGCAGAAGTTGATAAGTTTTATGGTAGTAGACATGACCTCTTGCAGTTCGGTAGACAGACTAAAACAAAAACTTTGCACTTGCATGAGGACAATTCAGTTTTCTGAATTCCCTTCAAGATCCTATATATTGGGTTTTTACATTTTTGTCTTTTTTTTTTTTTTTAATATAGAGAGAGAAGTGAGCCCATATTAGAAAGTATGCAGAACCTATCTCATGAGATATTAGAAGCCATAAAGGGGAACTGCATAATTTTCCATTCCAAGTCACTGCTAATTCTTCAATCCCTTCAGTATAAAAGTTAAAGTATGTAGAATTATGACCTTATTTTGCAGTGTAGGACACTTCTAGCTTAAGCTGTATGAAAGGAGGTTGTGATGAGATGGGGAGTTGGCCTTGTCTCCCAGGCAACTAGCACTAGGCCAAGGAGAAATGGCCTCAAGTTGCACCAGGGGAAGTTCAAGTTAGTTATTAGGAAAAATTTCTTCACTGGAAGAGTGATTAAACATTGAAACAGGCTCTCCAGAGAAGTGGTGGAGTCACCATCTCTGGAAGTGCTCAAAACTGTGAGTAGATGTAGCACTTTGTTACATGGTCTAGTGGCCACGGAGGTGTTTGGTAAAGGTTGGACCTGATGACCCTGGAGGTCTTTTCCTACTGTAGTGGTTCCATGAATCCATAATAAGAGCTGATGTTCATCACTTTATGGGAAGCATGACTCACTTTCCAGTAAAAAATTTTTTCAACATAACTCATCTGGATATGAAGTTTTATGGCCTGTGCTGTCAACAGATAATCTTCCCTTTGCCATATCAGGTGGCTGCTTATCTAGTGACATGACTAGGAAGACTATGTTTAATTTCCCATGGCCAGACTATTTACTTGTGAAGCACATCTTGTCTGTACAGTGGTTTCCTGTTTAAAGGTACGGCTAAAATGATGTTAGAACTTGGTAACAGCAAGTTGCACTTGGGTTCCTTTTTTCTCTTCTCTGTTTTCTCACAGTTGTCTAGAATTTGATTTTTTTTCACTAAGATTTGGAACTGAGAACATGTCACAGCCTGGAGAGCTCTGCAAGTATTTAACCACTTGGAATACACATTTACAGATACATTTTCATATTCACAAGCATATCCATATGCAATGCAAGTAATGTATGTATAGTGCATAAAAATAATATTGGAGTAAGTAAGGTGTGTCAGAATTCAAGCTTATTGTATCACTAAAATGATGAGGTAGAAAAGTGAATTTTCTTCAGAATTAGTGGCAAATGATGGAGGTTCAGTTTGACTCATCTGCTTATCTCAGGGGTGTAGAGAAGACATAAAGTCACTGGATATGGTCAGTAGTGAATCCTCCAATGCTGTCAAAAGACAATGAAAGTAACATATCTGCTTCTATTATTTGGATAACTGTTGTGGTTTTAGTAGTGGGGAGGGGGCCATAAAGATGGCTCCTGTGAGAAGTTTCTGGAATTCTTCATCATTTCCAGCAGAACCAATCTCGGATGGCTCTGAAGATGATGGACATGCCACTGGCCATGTCTGGGCCAATTAGAAAGGTTGGTTGTGATGACATATTTAAGGAAAAATCAACACAAAGTGTGCACTCAGCTGCTTTTAGTTAGAGAAGGAGGAGGATGTGAGAACATGTGAGGGAAAACAACATGGAGACACCAAGGTCTGTGGAGAAAGAGGGGGAGGAGGTGCTTTAGGCTCTGGAGCCGAGATTCCTCTGCAGGCCATGGTGAGCCCTTGGTGAGGCGGGGTGTCCCCCTGCAGTCCATGGGATCCACAGGGGATGCAGAGCCACCCGCAGTCCGTGGGTGAGGTGCCAACGTTGGAGCAGGGAGATGCCAGAAGCNCTCTCGTGGGAGGGACCTCATGGCAAATGCAGAGGAAAAAACTCCTCTCCCTAAGCAGGGAAAGAAGATCTTGGAAATGGACTGACCTGAACCCCCACACCCTGCCCCCCTCGCACTGTTGGTGGGAGGGAGGTAGGGAGCGGTGGGGAGGGAAAAGAACGGTGTCTTTTAAAGGTTTAGTTTATTTCTCATATCCTCCTTCTAACTCTGGTAGTAGTAAATTTCACTTTGCAACTTAAGTTGAGCCTGGTTTGTCCTTGGGGTGTTTTCTCCTGGTTCCTTATCTCAGCTCATGGACCCTTGTGTTAATTTTTTTTTCTTTTCTTTTTTCTTTTCTTCCCCCTCTCCTTCCCTCCTCTGTCCAGCTATGGCAGAGGAGGAAACGAGTGAATGGCTGCTGTGGGTGCCTGGCACTTAGCCAGGGTCAAACCATGACAATAACCAATAATGGGATATGCATGCTGATTTGATCTTATAGTCCCATATATATTTCCTCAGTTGAATCCCTCCCTTTATAAAACATTGTTATACCTGTCAACACTTTGATATCTTATAACTAGCTCCAGTTCTATAAAAGCTTAAAGGAGAAATTTTGGAAACTTGTTTTATGCCTTGTAGCATCTGGACTCTGTAGATTTCACCCTTCTGACTATTTTAATGGTGGTATTTTGCTGGTAACTTAATATGAAGGGAGCATTATGATTTATCTGCTTCTCTGGCTGCTTAAAATATACAATGGTATGAATTAAAAGGCTGGATTATCTACTCTCCTTCATTTATTGCCGTTATCCTAGGAACAATAGGTAAAGTAACAGCTGACATAAACACATACTTTATAGTTTTCTCAGAATGCAAAAAGAGTCTGTAATTATTGGTATAACTCAGTCTTGTGTTTTTATATATACTTTGGTATCTCAAAAGGAAGTCAGTCTGCCATTTCTCCCAACTGAATGTTTTAAAAGTTCCCTCCTACATCAGTCTATGGTGTTTTAATACAAACACATGGTATTTTTTTAAGGAGCTTGGGACAGCCTATCAATTTGGGCTCCTTGCTCTCCGCTAAGCGTCCCAAGGTTAATGTACACATTGAAATCAGCAAGAACAGAAGCAGCACCCAATTATTTTTGTATTCCAGTTTCCATTTCTTACCTCTCTATGTTGCATATAGCCTATTGTGACCAAAATGTTTGTGCAAGGTCTTCCTGGACTGAAACTTTGCAGCCATATGAAGCTTGACTGAGATAGCTGAGGCTTCAGATTGACACCAGTTTTGGCTCTGCTGCTGTACCTCAGATGGCAAATTTGTTTGCAGGTGGTTGCCTTCTTTTGTATCTGACTGAGCAGATCCTACATACCTTGTACAAAAATACATAGCTGGTGATGCTTTTATAGAGAAATTGCTACAGCCAGGTGCACTTCCGAGGTATTTTTTAGAAAAATCTGTTTCCGTTTGACCCAGTTTACAGATAATTCTGTGTGCAGCCAGAATTTTTGAGCTACTACTATAGAAAATTATACCAAATGAGCTACAAGAAGGAGTGGTAGTAGGATACATTTGTTGGAGGAATAAACACCTTCGTATTTATATTGTGAGAAATAACTATCTGGGTCTGGTGAAAGCTGTTCTTTTCCTTGAAGACAGCACAGTCCCAGTGTTAGCTCATTTGAGGGAGGCAAATGGATAATGACACAATGTAAGAACACCTACATCTCATGCAGCCAGCTGTTGGATTTAGATGTTGTTTTAGGAACATATTATGGTCTGAAAAGCTTCTTGACACCAACTAATTCATTAAAGTTACTCTGAGCTATCCGTATGCATCTTTTCAGTTTGGCTTTTATGCTAATACTTTAGTGTTTATATCATATGTAGTACCTATATTTGCAAATGACCAAACCAAAATTGAAAAGCATAATAAACTTTGTATTCCTACAGTACTGACATGCTCCAATCAGCTGAAAGGGCAATGTGTATTCTGCAGCAGTATGTAATTTCCATTTTCAATTAGTTTACATTTCAGGCAGTGGGTGAAATTTGGTTTTGCAGATGTCTACTAGAGATCTAGTTATGTTCCTTGGTTTTGACCTCTGAGAGGAGAAAGTATGTAATAATAGTAGAAATGTTTATTCAGGAGTCTCAAGTTTCCCAATGCCCACAGAGGTTACTCATTTTGTTTGCCATGATCTTTACTTAGGGAATTAACTTAAACCAATATGACAATATTTTTCTATTTGACTGAAATCAGAGAATGGCATTTTAATTATTTTTATAAGGGAAAGAGAAAATTTGGTATTAATTAAAGGATGTATTTATTGAAAACTTAGTATAAATAATTTTGGGAAGTGCATGAAAAGAGAATTGAATTGAAATAGAAGCAGTTGTTTAAGAGCTCTGTCCATACATGAGCACTTTGGAAAAAATTCCAAACAAAGACGTTGTCATTAATAAATCTTCATAAATACAATTATATATATTTATTAAAACATCGGTGTCATCAATAGCAGGCTATTTTACTTTATAACCTCCTGACTTTATTGGATTTTTATTTATATTGGATTATTGTTTAATAAAGTTATAGGACTCTTCTCATTATTCTGGATAAAAATCCAAGTTTATGTGAACAGTCATGTCACTGCATGTGTTTTGCTTCCTATCTTCCAGGTTCTCTGCACTTTTTGAATAGTTAGGACAAGGATACACATCTCCAGCTTCCAGGACACAATCCCTTTGACATTCCCTAACTGCTTAGTGAAGCATTTGCACTCACAAACGCATGGTCCAGTCTAATGCCTCAGAATGAATCCAAATTCAGGACAATGTCACAAGAGGGAGCCCTTGTCAACATCAAAAGTTCAGTACCTGATTTTGCAGAGCTGCAGAAACCACCTTCCAAGTGAAACGTGGGTTCTGTGCACTCGCAGTGAGAGTAGTTTCACTCTAGAAGATAACTTTCTAAGACAGGATATATACAAACTGATTTTTTACGCACCAAAAAATCCAGGAAAGTATGGTGGGGCAGTTGAATAGATTTGAATTGTGATTTTTAAATTACTGCTTTTTCTGTTTTTGGATAGCAAGAGATATGAAGCTAGAACATTATCACTGATTTATTTTTAGAGACTGTTACTTTTATTCTTGTGAAAATTCAATATTACTCTCTTGTCATTTGCAAACTATCAATGGGAATCTAATCTTTGTCAGTTTAAGGTATTAATACATTCTGAATTATATTTCTTTAAAAAACCCTTCAGTTATGTTTTTCCCCTATTTTAGGCACTGCTTTGCAGGAGAAAATATTCAGTCTGGTTTATATTTAATTGTTTTGCTTTAAGTGAAAAAATGATGTCTTACAATGTTATGGTGCTATCATGGTGAAATTCTAGATGATGTTGACTGGAGAATAACCTGATAATAGAAACAGTTTTAATTTGCAGGTTTCTTAAACATGTGCATCTAACCACTTTAATAAAAGAGGTCTTATACTAAAGATTTCAGGTGGATTCCAAGTATTTTACCAAGAGTCAGAGCACTTCCAGGCTAAATTAATAATGATTCTGTGTCTCCTCTCTGTCAGTAAGTAATGTTTCTTCATAATTGAGTGCTGTTTTTATTCAGAAAATTAAGGTGAGGTTCCTCTTTATCTAGACCAGAAAAGAAAATGGTGCTTTATCTTTTTGAATATTTTGATGTAGTGTCAGTGTAAAAATAAACACAGAGAAAGGGAAAAAAAAAAAAGGAAATGTTCTCCAGAAGTCCAGAGGTTTTGTTGTTGTCATTGTGGTTTGCTTGTCTGTTTTTCTTCAAATAATGTTTCATTTAAGATATCTGAGGGAATGATTTTCTCACCTAGACAGGCTTCGAAATCACTGTGATGGTGAATGGACCAAAGTGTTCGTGCAAAAGTCATTGATAATGGAACACACTGGCACAGTCTGAAACTGGTGCATTGCAGCAGCTCCTGAGGAGACATTATGCTGCTTTCTCCTCTGTTTGAGGAAATGATGTTGTTAATACGGTTATAACCTACAATATAGATTTAAATAAATTTAAGAGTTACTCTGTATATACAGTAGAAAATTTAGTTTCAAAACTTCGATTGCATAGCAACTTCATTTTTCTTTTCACACTTTCACACAATACAAGCAAATTTAGAGTGTTGACTTTAGTATTAAATATTCATTCTGAGGCAAGGAGATTTAGTGATACAATTTCTTTTGCTGTTTATGAGAGATTATGTGGTTAGCCCCTGTTCAGGTGTCATGATTAATTTACTTTTGTGTTTCTGAAAGGATCATTTTTAGCCTAGGAGAGTTAAAGACTACAATTCATTGAATTGAAAAAAGAAAGAATTGCAAGTGACTTCACTTAGAGATAAAAACATTTGGAGAAAAAATTGTTTTGACATTCTCAAGGAAATGCTGAAGCCAAGTAAATATTAAATAGTAGACCATTTTAGCTAAGCTTCTTGTGTGTAATGTTATATTTTTTTCTTCTTTTCCAGAAAATACGTACATTTCCCCACCAGTTTTTTTTAAACATGGGACTGTTTGGATGTAGAATCTGATTCTTTTAGGTGATGGTTTGAGGTTGGACTGCAACATTAAAATTCTTTCACCTAATTTTTGTGAATTATCCTCAATGACACATTTATTACAAAGATCTAGAGCAGAGACAGGTATGGAATAGGCAGCTATGCTACTGGTAAATCTTTTGCTTCTTCCTTCCCTTTCCCAGGCATGGACTTTATAATATGTATGATTTTTACACTGAAGATTTGCAAGCTTTGGAACCCAAACATTACCTAAGTGCCTAGTTTCCTGCTTTCAGATGGGATAAAGTTAATTTTCTTCTTAGTAGCTGGCACAGTGCTGTGTTTTGTATATAGGATGAGAATAATGTTGATACCACACTGCTGTTCTAGTTGGCACTGAGCAGTGCTTGCTCTAAGTTAAGGATTTTTAGCTTTTCACGCTGCCCCGCCAGCAGAGCGGGTGAGGGACACAAGAAGCTGGGAGGGGACACAGCCAAGACAGTTGGCCCCCACTGACCAAAGGGACATTCTATACTATATGTCATTGTTCTGAATGATAAAACTGGGGGGAATAGGCTAGGGGTTGGGGGCTGCCTGGACATCGGTCAGCAGGTGCTGAGAAATTGCACTGTTTTGTGTATTCTTTCATCATTTGTATTATTTTCATATCCTTTTCTGTCCCATTACACTCTGTCTTTCAATGAACAAGTTTTACCCTTTTTTTGCAATTCTCTCCAGCCTTGCACTGTGGGGAGTGAGTGAGCAGCTGTGTGGTGATTGACTCCCTGCTGGATTCAACTGCACCTCCAGATTCAGTAGGGCATAGGTTGGCTTTTAGCTGGATTTCGTATCGTCTTACCAGGAAGGACAGAAACTGCCCTAACTCCCCTTGAGTGCCATATCCTCAGACATGCTTTGGTCACAACACAGACTGCATGGAACAGAGACAAGTCCTCCTTTCCTCAGCACCAGGCCACCAGGAGCAGCTCTGTCACTCAGCAAAGCAGTGACTGAGAAAGTGGGTCTCAGCCATCCTCAGTTTGTCTCAAAAGCCTGCTTAGAAACAAGACTGGCCTTGTGGCCTTCTTCTCTGGAAGCTTATGATTAAAGAATAAATGTGAGGGAAACTAGCTCTGTGTCCTCAAATGGAGCTCATGATCTCAGAAGCTGGGCTATGGGCTGTGGAAGAGGAGAGCTGTTTGCCTTGGCTCACTGGCTCTTGATGGGAACCATGTAGGAAAGCAGGAGGCCTTACACACTCTGTGCCATTGCCTCAGCTCCACCAGAGAAATGTACCCTTGAGCAGTGGGAATCAAGAGGTTGAGTTGATAACTTCTAAGCTGCCTAAGCTCTCTGCTTATCTCTTTCCTCCCACATACCATAACAGTACTTAAAAGAACAGAGGTCTACACTGTGTTCTTAAATGTTACAAATATTTTTCATGAAGGGTACAAACTTTTCATTTGCTGCAACTGCTGGAGTAATGGAACCATATTATAGTCTCATATGTGCACAAGAAAAAAGAGAAGGAAAAATGGTGAGGTTCCTAACAGAAATATTTTATATTTCTTCTTTATATCTGTGCCTCTGTGGAGGAATTTTGCATGTGTGGGAGATTACAGAAATATAATATAGATGTTCAGCTGAAGGTCCATGACCAAACAACATCACAGAACATCACAGAAATAAAATACAAAGATTAATAGTAACAGAAGGATGGAAAGGTCTAACTATTGTTATTATAGTTAAACACGAAACATTTTTCTCTCAGGTTTCTGTTTTCTGAAGACAGGGGTGGTAACTCATTCCCTAGCCACTGTCACAATGGATAAAATGTTCTTTTTATCAACTTCAGATCCAGTCAATATATCTCTTGCAAACTTGCTTCTTGTTTGTGCTCTGCACAAAATTATTTTCCAAAAGAATGACTTCTGGGAAGATCAAGTGGGAGTTGCTTTTTTGCAAGTTAGAACAATTCAGCTATCTTTTTGTAAGCTAGTTCAAAGTCATACAGTGAAAAGCATCCCTTTAGAAAACTTAATTTTTCTTTGGATAAAGACTTAGTTAAAATTTTAATTGAGATGGCTTGATCAGGCTTACAAAGTACTTGTCAGAAAAAGGGAGAATTAGCTACATTTTGGGCCATATCTTCCATTTGATTTCATTTGTGAATTCCATGTTTGGTATTTACCCTAAAGGAAGGAGTAAAGGATTTTCCCCAAAAGCTGTTGATTAAAACTCTTAAAAAATATATACTTGTAAACCACACTTTTCAGTTTATTTTTGGAAAATTGTTTCCAGTTTTATGAACACATCAACTCCAATAAATGAGCCTGAATAGTGTCTCACCATTCCTATGTAAATCAGAAGGTTAAGCTACTAAATTCTATCATTTGGTTGCCTATGGTAGCTAGTAAAATAACTCAGATTGAATTAATTTCTTTACTTATATTTGTTCTTGGCTTTACTAATATAGGTTTTCCAAGTTACTTATTTTTTACTATTACACAAGGACATAAAACTTCTCTAACAATGATGAATTTAATTGAATGATTATAACCACATTAGGCACCAGAGATAGAAGATTTCAGTCTCTTAAACTCTTTGGATGCTTAGTTCTATTTGGTTTTATGGTCTGTACCACTGCAATACTATTCACATCCCACATTACTCTAGCTCCACTGATCTGACGAATTACACCAGACAAAAGGGAGATTTTAGTAGTTGTGGATGAATCTCTGAACTTTGTGAATAGAAAACTAAATTTAAAACTCTTTATGCCCCCAGGTTCAGTTGTATTTTTTACTGTAGATTCCAAGTATAGGAAAGTGGACAATTTTCATCACAATAAAGACAATGGCTGCTATTTCAGGTCAACATGAGACAAGCCTGTAGAAAAGTCCTTTTGTCTCTTGAAATATGGGAAGTAAAAATGATGTTTACTGTATAATTTTTACTTTTAAACATATATTATGAGATGCTCACAGTCTTAGGAAGTGGTGCCTAATCTTCCATACTAATCTCCAATAGTAAATGTATGCTACAGTGTCAGGTCTTAAATGGCAGGATGCACTTGCCAGGTGATTGCTATACCCCAGGGCAGATAGGACTTCAAGAGATGATCTTAATGCTCTCCCCTGACATTAAAGTATGAGTCTCTAAATTATATATGAATCTCTAACCCCCCCTCAGAATGATGTGAACATCTGACTGCACTCACCAGCTACTAGTGGAGCAGAGATACATTGTATAACTAGGCTTAGTTATTAAAAGAAATGCACACAAGGGAACAGAATATAATTTCTCTCATTTGATTCTCCCCGAATCGTGACTGGTAGCAATTCAGAACTTTTCCTTCTAGTGAGCATGATCAAATGTTTCCAGTTTTCAAAGCATTGTTTTAAAAATAAATAATAAGGGGGAAGAAAAGGAAGAAAGATCTGTTGACTAAGACATGAAACACAAAATGATTGAGGATAAATCTCCCTGCCTACTGAGTCCTTGCAAGTTGGTACTTGTCCTCAGTCCAGCAGCTTTTCAGTAGCTTCATGAGCTGCACAACTCTCACACAATGCTCTATGGGTCCTACAAAGAGCTTCTTTACAGTGATTCTGGTTTGTGAGTTTTTCCATGTCACAATTAAGCCTCCTTTCTGTCAGAGTATCCTAGGCCCAATTCTTGTCCAGTTACCCATTCCCCTTTGCTCCACATGCCAGAAGTGTCTCCAAGCTGTGTGTACTTTTTGTTTGGTTGCCTTGTTGAGTAACCCTGTTAATATATTGGGTACAACACAGAAACCAGTTGAATTATTGCACAAGAAGATGTATTCTGCAGATGCTGATACTGATTAGAAAAAGGCATTTAGAAAACTGTAATTCGACTATTCCATATGCTCTGCTTACCTAGAAAGGAGAGTATGCAGATTAGGGAGGTTAAGGCCAAATGCATGACAAAAATATTAAATCCCTTAACTGAGATAATCTCTTAGCCACTGTCTGACGGGGCGGGGTCTTGGTGGTATTGTCCACGTTCTCCCCAAGAGCGCCTCCTCTGAGGGAAGCCACCTGGGTTGGAGCTGCATCCCCTGCACACAGGCAATCGATTGATCTTAAGATAGAGTGACTAGCAAGATCACCAGAAAGCAAGAGGCAGGAATGGTCTTCCTATCAGGTTCCACTGGCGAGGTTTATTTCCAACTCACATGAAGGGGTTGACGGATGAAGACGAGGACAAAGGCTGTGCAGGAGATTAAGTATGGGGCCGGATAGGGCGGGGAGAGCAAGCAGGACCAATGAACTGAGAGTTTTAGGGCAGTCCATAGGAGGGGCCAGGGTGCAGGTACCAAGGGAAGAAACCGAGGGGAGTGGCTACAGAGGGTGGGCCAATGGGGGACCGAGGGGAGCAGAACTTTCTAGAACAGGGGAGTGAACAAGGGAATAAAAGACAGCAGACAACTGGGGTGGAGAGGCCAACGGGCCAACTGGGGTACAAAGATTTACATAAACAAATTACCAACTCAAGGGATCTTGGGAGGAGGTCTTTTCCACACCCTAAGCTGGGAAGGTCTGATCCAAATAGGCCTTGTCCCACCAGTGCACTCTCCGTTGCTCAGGCAGCGGAAGGTGCACTGGCCTCCACAACTGTCTCAAGTGTGCAAGGAAGGACTGACAAATATAGTGCTTTTGGCAATTGAAAGGGAGTTGATCTCCTCCTTAACAGCCAAATCATAGAAAAAAATAATGCTTTTCAGTAAGATGATAAAAGGCTTCTGACGGACAATTACAAAACATAGTCCAGATTCCTTCCAACCATTTAAAAAAGGAAAAAAAGAGAGTCTCTGTAAGAGAGAAACTTTCAGTATTATATTCTCTTTCTACCTAACATAAGGGAGAGGCAGTATGTATGACCTTCCCCTTTCAGCATTTTCTTGGCTGTTAATGTCAATCCATACAAAGAAATGGAAAAACCCCATGAAAAATATTTCAGAAGGAAAGATACTTTAAATCTTGTATTGTGCTGATTGTTTTCTTTGATTTACTTTTCCCATCTGCCTCTGAAGGGTTGAGATTAACAATGCTCGCATGTAAGAGGCCAGCTTTGGAAACACTTCTAACTCTAATACACATGGATGTTCGTTGTTACCATGTGTCAAGGTTTGGGATAATTTTCTTTTTTTTGTTTGTCTCTCTGTCTTGGAATTTTTCCCCATTCTAGTTGCTTGGGGGGGATAATGGGCAAGTGATTAGTTGCTGGGAAACCTTAATGGCTCGGTGATTAAGAAGGGACAAAGAGTTGGCTCTGAGATGAGTGCGGCTGGCTAGCCCTTATCTGGGACTCCCTGATAGCTGGGATTTTTCCCCTCAGAGGTGGGTAGAGATACTGGGCAACTGGGACT
>VYZT01002773.1:0-20634 GCA_013400735.1 Pomatostomus ruficeps
CACATACAACTTATGTGCTTAAAATTAATGTTTGTACTAGATCTCAATCAAAAGGTATAAGGAAATATACCAGGAAAAAGGACTTTGACATTATAGAAATTCTAAATCTGTCTCTCTTCCTATGCTATTTAAGCATAAATGACCAAGCTCCCTTTATAAATATTTTGTTGAGCACATTTCTCTATGGGAATATCAGCCATACAACTGGATGGCATACTGATGGTTAGCGAGCCCTATAGCTCTGTTCTTGTCATTTCCTGGGCTTTTGTTCTACATTTTTAGGTGATGTTCCAATATTTGCAGTGCCTGTGGAATGTGCCCAAGTGAATGTATTCATTCTACTTTTGTTCATACTCCTCTCTTGCCTCTACTCTGAGTGACAGAGCACCACTTCAAGCACCACTTCATCCTTGTGCATCCTTGTGCATCTTCATCCTGTCTGCAACTCAGCCACCACTTCAGAAATCCTTTATCTTTTCAGATTTTTTCTGACTAAAGATAGATTTTTCTCTATGTTACTCCATCCTGCTCTTTTCATAGCCTATTGCACTTAGACTTTGGCTTGAGGCTTTGTCTTTCTCCTGAGATCTTGTCTTGTGTCATGGATCATAAATGTCTCTCTTGATATAGACACCAACTCCCAATTGAGAATAGCTTCCTACAGATTTGAAACTCTTTATTCAATGTATCGGCCAAGAAAACAATTCTAACAAATATTCTTAATTCTACTCTCTTTGATAAAACATGCCCCTCTTATTTCATGAAGATATTTGAGTCTAAATTATACTCTCACACCACTAGAAAATTTCAGAGGAAGATAGTCCCTGGGGTTCCCTCCTAATAAAAATTTCTTTCAAATAGAGACTTATTAATCAAAGTGAAGAGAATATGAAACTATGGAAGCCCCTAGCACAGAAAGACAGAGTTTGTTTTTAATGATACAGAAACAATTTTAATTTTTTATGGGTTGAGATGTAGATGATAATTCAAGTAGAAAATGGAAGTTGAAATCTATCCATTTTTATGCAACAATGAAAACTGAGCTTGGGTGTTATTTTTCGGTGGTGGAACCTGTCCACATAAATGAGATTTCCCTTTCAGGTTGTGTCTGTATCAGTCTTAAATGAGCACCATTCCCTCACTTTTCTTAACAGTTAAGCAGTTCTTGTTCAGGTTGGTAACATTTTATTGCATATCACAAACGGGAGCTAGGGAAAAAAAAAAAGTGAATGCCATTCACTGAAATAAAATTTACTTTGTCAGTTTGAATAACATCTGCACTTGCTGCTTCAATCTTTCTACCAGTATTTGACCTCCATTCCCTCTCCTATCTCTACTGATTATGAGTTATTATTTAAGCTCTAAACACAAAAGTCTATTACTGGTTTTGACCTTGGTCATTCATGTATCTTCTATATCAAGGTCTCGCACTTACCTGTCCTCTCATAAATTAAACTGGATTTCATATTTATCAGGCAGTCAGAAATACAGCTACAGCACAACTGGCTCTTGACTTTTGACAGACATTAAATAATCCATAATGAAAAAGGCAAAGTATTTACAGAAAAGACAATATAAAATACATTCGATTATAGGAGGCCTCTGGTTTTACACCTTTACCTTTCGGATACCTTCCTATGAATTTGATGCAGGCTCTCTTGA
Source organism: Pomatostomus ruficeps (assembly GCA_013400735.1). Taxonomy (NCBI): domain Eukaryota; kingdom Metazoa; phylum Chordata; class Aves; order Passeriformes; family Timaliidae; genus Pomatostomus; species Pomatostomus ruficeps. Next base: position 1,663 of record VYZT01002773.1, read on the forward strand.
ACCAAGAAAATGTGTCACTTTTACAGAAGCAACATTCTAGTGAAAATATACAAACAGCCAGCTAATCCTCAAAATTCAGGACCAGGTCTATGCTATTGGAAGTAGATTTTTCCAGTGTTGTTATTTCTGGACTTGGAAGTACATTTCCAAAAAGTAAACATCAGCCTTAGAGCTATGGTAAAAGCTGTAGCTATTGAACCAACTGGAATAGTCTTAAGTTGTCTTGGAGCTCTATGGCAGAGGGGCATATGGAAAGAGAGAAGAGCTCAGAGAAGTTCTCTAAACTTCTCTTTGAGGATTAAATGTATGAAGATTTTGAAGTGCTCACCCTCAAAGAGAGGATGAACTCTTCTTGACAAAACTGAGGATGACTGTGGTTGTGGGAGAGGCATCTGAAGAGACCAGGCACACGAACCCAGCCGTTTACAGACAGGTCTGTACTCTGTGTGTTTGCACTCTCCCCTCCAGGTATCCTGTGGTTTGGGTACCAGTCGGCCACTGGTTTTAGCTTGCCCAGGCAGAGGAAGCTGGGAGCCTAAGTCATCTCTCATTCTGTTGCAGAGCATGTGCAAGGCCCCAGGAACAAAACTCCTCCCCCTTCCTTTCTTCCTGGACTCCCAGCTCCTGAAGTGGGAGAGAAACATCTAAGCAACATGAAGTCAGGAGATTTGGAAATTGGCATTATTTGTCAAACAAAATTTTTGTATCAGTTTTATAGAAGTAGTTTCACTCTCTGATACATGAAGGAAGTTTGTACATTTGGTGGTTTCTCAGGACAGCAGATAGCTCTTCTGCCCTAGTTGCAATGTGCAAGTAATCTACTCATTAAGGTTTATCCTGAAAAATCACCCATCCTCTTTTTGAAGTGTCATATAACAGGCTTGCAATGTTCATGTGAATGATTGAAAGCCATCTTTTGAGCATGCTAATGTGATTTCATACATTAAATTGTCTCTTAATAGCAGTAAAACCGTGTTTTCTCTCGCGCAGGGTTTATACATGTGCTTTAAAAATTGTAAGAGCAGGCCATTTCCCAGATAATTGCAAACATTCACAATTCACATTTAAGTATATGCATAAGGATGTTACAGGTACTGTAAATTTCATGATTTATGAAAGGTTCCGTCTGATACATATCTTTTATGCACAGCCATTGATTGATGTGCCAGAGACTAATAAATTTTGTCTGAAGACTTTCACTGCAATCTGATTCCCATCCATTTGCATAGGACTTCATTTTCTGAGCGCTGTGAGAGTGCAACTATTTCTCAGTAGCATTAAAGTGACCTAAATCTGACATGGAGAGATTCCTCCTGGGAGGTGACAGAGCAGAGGTATACAAGCACCAATGACAGTACTGAGAGGACTCAGGCATATCTGTGTGGTGCAACTGATTTTGTAGATAATACAACACCACCCATAAAATAAGGCATCATTTGGCTATTCTAAAATCAGAGAATACTTTTATTCTTAATCTCTGAATTCTGGTGCTATTTCCAGCTGTAAAGATGTGTTGTAATACGGTTTATGAAGTACTTGGATGTTAAACTAAAGATCAGACCAGAAAAACTACACAGGGCACTTAATATTTCTGGTTTCAGAGACGGATTTGTCAGAGTACAGTAAATAAATCCTTGAGATATGTAATGGGCAATAATGATTAAAGAGATCTTTAATAGATGCTGATTATGTGGATGCCATAACAAACAGAACTCATGGAGAAAAAAGAAAAATATGACCATGACATTTAGACTGTTATCATATAACTTATGTCAAAATACCTGAAATTTTCACCAGGAGTTTGTACTATTACTTTCTAGACTTTAAATGCTTAATACTAAAACCTTAATAATGTTTTTAAATTGTTTTCATTGCAACTTTTCTATGGTTTATTGGGGGGGAAAAATTGAAACCATATTTTTCAGATGCCTAGTTTTAGGTCAGTTTGGGTCCTGCAATCAACAAATAAATAGAGGTAACAAATGAGAGAATCCTCCAAAAGTTACTTCACCAAATTTATATTAGGCCTAGGATACTTTAGCAGGTAAAATCTCATGTGACTCTACTGAATGTGCTCAGACAGTACATTTAGAGGGACTATTTATTTTAGTAGATTTTCTCTTCTCTGGAAACAGCCCAGCAATATCTGCCATGGTCCTAAATACTTATTAATACACAAAACCTCCAGAGAGGAGAGCAACAATAATGTAAGAACTCAATATTTATTAATGTAATAATATGCAAATTGTTATCCAAGTTAATAGAAAGAAGTTAAAAATTGGTATAAAAAGTGATGGAAACCAAATCACCTTAATAAGAAGATCCTTACAACGTACTTATGACTCATTCTGCAAACAGTACCTCTGATAAATATATGAAGAACAACAAATGGTTAAATTGTTATTTGAATACAAGCATTCTTTAGGCTAGGCCCATATCTTTGCAGATAAGCTACTTTCTAAGTACTGGCAAATATCTATTCCTTACTTTCATTTGGTGAGGTTTGCTTTTTCTTTTTCCTCCCAATCCTTATATATAACATTCTTAAGATTTGGATAATTCAGTTGTCAAATTTAAGTATAAGAGTAAAAATATAAGGCCTCTGCTCAACTTTATTGGATGTTATCAGGTTAGAACTGGGCAGGTTTTGGGCAACTACTGTAATTTCAGTGTGAGGATCAATTCACCTTTGTCCATTGTCATGATGAAAGGAGGTTAGTTAATCTTAATGCAGTAGTTTTATTAAAGGAAACTATCTTAAATTAACTGAAATAATTATTCATCCCACTGCAGTTTAATTTGTAACATCATTGCTTCCGTTCACACAACTGCTGAAGATGTAGCTCATTTTCTTTGATAATTTAATTTTAATCTATAACAAGCAGCCACCCCTCACTTTGCTAGCCACCCCTCACTTTGCTAGACTGTGCACTGATTTATGTGTGTTCCTGCCCCTCCAGTTCCAAATGAGAGATAGCAATGTTTCTTAACAAAGAAGATTCTCTCTGCTTTGTCCTTCCTAAAAACATTGTGGCTAGTATTTTTGTTTAGTTTTGGTTTTTTCCACTTTGCAACCATACAACCCTTCTCACTGGCTTTCAGCATAGCGAGTTAGAACAGATAATCTCTCTACAAGGAGAATATCCAGTTCTTTGCACTTATTACCTTGATGTTTAGAACCAATGAGTGAGCAATTAATTTCCCTGTTCTTTTCCATCTCTATACAACCCTCTTGTATCACATTGAGTCTGACACATATTTGTCTTCTCTCCCTCCACCATAGTTAGCAGGTGATGGTTAATAATCAAAACAGGAAATTCAGGACTGAAACAATCTTACAAAGCATAAATTGGGGCAAGAATGGACCAGGTGATTACTGCAATGAATCTGAAGGACAAACCTATGAGAATAAATCCTCTTCCTGGGCTTTTTTGCCAGGACCACGTTTTCCTTGCAGGCTGAAGAACAGGGAAGAAATGTGGTGGTTGTCTATTTATGAGTTTCGTCAGAGGAAGTATCACAGCTCTAGTTCCTCAGGCTCTCAGGTGCCCTACGTATCAGTGGCACATGAGCAGTGACACTGTGGTCACTACAAATGCACAACACAGAGCCACTCACATGGTAAAATCTGGCGCCAGGTTCAGAAACCACTGAGATATTCTGTTCCTTGTTGGAGGAATATGTTATGGGCAAGATTTCGTGGAACTTGTTTAGATTGTGCCCGTTTTCCTGCATTGGAAAGCAATTGTGACTACAGCAAAGAAATAGGCAAGGAGGCAGCACCTCCTCTGGTGCCAAGTGAAAAAGGACCTGGAGATCCAAGGAAACATCAGGAATCTATGGAGGAACCCAGAACAAAAAAAACAAAAGTGGTATAATTTTCTAGCTTCATTTAACACACTGCTTATAAAGAGAACATTACTTTATAACAAAAATACCTGCTTGAAAGCTGAGTAGGAAAGTGTTGTCTCCAATTTACACCTAGGACAGGGAAAGGTTATGATAGTTGTCAGGGATCACAGTGTATGTGACAGGAGGAGTCTGGCTTTCCTTTGATAGACTATCCTAAGCTGTTAAGGAAAGTGAACCCCGGGAATTCAGTCATCTGATGAAAAAGGATACCAGAAATCCTTACTTAAACCAGATAACACAGCTCAAATGTCACACATTGAGGCCTTGCAACGAAATGCTCTGAAATGAGATGCAGGCCGGGGTTGTTAATAGGAGCTATTCAACAGGTGTATTTATGAGGATCATAAATAACTCACAAACAGGGAGGACAGAGTGAAATTAACCCAATCAGCAATTCATTATGAATTATTTGTTCACTCTTAAAGGAGAATAACAAGGACCCTCCAGTCTCAATAGCAGGTGAGGTGCAGTCAGTCAGCACAGACAGCCTGGGGAGCAGGAGCTGCAACAAGAGCAGGCACTGTCAGGGATCTATTCCAGCCTAGTTTCCTTGTGTGGGACATAGAGAAATACCCAGAAAAATGGGGGAGAAAGGAAGCAAAAAGTGAAAGGTGAAAACAAGCAAACTAAGAAGTAAAATTCAAACTCAGACCAAAGTGCCCATGGAATTATTTTCAAATATTAAGGAGGTTTTTTTTTTTATGAATTTTCCCCCTGACATTTTAGTTCAGTGTCCTTTAACTTCATGAACTCCATAAGGGAATGCTCAGTCTGAATATTGTTTTGCCTCTTGCTTTTTGGACAGTTGGGGTCAAATTCCTGCAAAATAAATTTTGGGGAGGGAGATGTTATTTGCTGCATATCTTATGACAAGTTCTATAAATGTTCCATAAAAGTTCTGAAAACTTTTACTGGTATCCAGTTCTGTACAAATCCTTGTTTTATCCAGTTTATTCTGCAGAGCTAAATGCAAGTCTGTAGCCAGTTGATTTGGATGTTAACCCTCAGCACTGTCTATTCACTAGAGGTCTATGATCTTGAGGCTCAAGCAAGTTAATAAACTGATTTAAAAAAAAAAATTCAACAAACTAAAATACTGGAAGTTGATGAGGACCCTATTTTTTTCCTGTTTTTCTCCTTACATTAACGTAATTAAAGTATTTTCTACAGTTACAGCCAGCTTCTGAAGAAGATTCCAGTCTTGATATAAAATCAGCAATAAGTGAGTGTTCACCATTTTCACTGCTAATTTTCATTATTTTTTACCTTTCCAGCTAAAAATATCTATTCTATTTTTTTATTTTCATCTTCAGCTTTCAGTCATCAATTCCTTCTACATTTCTTTTTTTTCCTTCCAGTAGATTAAAGGATCCTTTGTTTCCTGGTGGTTTTTTTCCAATGCATATGGTTATAAACCATTATCAAATCACCTTTCAATCTTTCTTTCTATAAGCCTAACGAAATGAGTGCTTGAAATTTCCCACTGTAAGTCATTACATCTCCAGCCATTAAATACTTTTTATGGCTCTTTTAACACCCTCACCAACATCCTTTAAAAATCCGGAGACCAGAGCAGCACAGAGCATTGCAATAACAACCACACAGAGGTGAGCTCACCTCCTTCTTCTACCATGTTTGTACACTCATGGATGGCATTAACCCTTTTCCCAGAGCTCTGCAAAAATCCTTTTGGAGCCGTATATCTACTGTGACCCCTAAATTCCTTTCAGAGGCACTGTTTTCCAAGGCAAACTGCTCCATTCTCTAGGCTCAACTTGTACTTCTCAGTCTGTTATCTGACATTTGGTGAGACAGAATGAAGCATGTTTTGATTGAAGGGTACCCATTTGCCAAGTAAAGGAGCTCCTGCCGTCACATTTTTTTTTTTCCATGCCATCAGTCCTCACCTCTTTTGCAAGATTATCAGAAGTGATTTTTTATTCACTTCCACATAGTTGCTGTAAATGTTTTCAAAGTTTGGTGCTAAGATCCTCCTCAAATCTCAGGCAATACAAGCAGGGAAAGGTTGGCACCACAGGCTAAGAGTGGTTTTGTTTCAGTCATATGCAACTTAGCTATTTACAAATGCCTCCCAACATCCCTCAAGTATATCTTTGCTTTCCACACAGCTAAATAAAGGAAGAACGAACAATGTTGCTGGAGGAAAAGAGGTGTAGAGAAGCCAGTGGGCTTGCCCACAGTTATGCTCAAAAGTGAGGAATGGAATTCCCATTTCTGTGTCTTATTATTTGTACTTCTTGCCTGACCAGCCATAACCTGTACAGAATTTTTGGCTCTTTCTCTGTGTGTCTTCCCTTCTCCTCAGACGTGAAAAGAGAAAAAAAGAAAAAAAAAAAAGAAAGAAAATAAAATTGCCATCAGTTTGTTCCATCTGTCTGGCTTTCTAAAGGGAATATGCTACCTGAGAAAGAATTTACAGTAAGTAGTAGTTGTATGTTTAAATTCTGGAAGTTGCTTTAAGTAAACAATAGTTACTCCATCTGCCTTTAAAAATACATTTTTTTTTGCCTTTAAGGAGTATTTGGATGCATTTGCTAGTGGTCATTTGCTGATAGTTGTGGGGATTTTTGCATGTTTTATGTTCTCTGGTCCACAGCAAAATAGACTGGATTGAATATAAAGCCACCAGGAGTTGTATGGATATCCAAGCACTGCCTGTGCCAGCGTCAGCAGTGTTTTTTCACAAATAAAGAGAACGAGTGGTACATCTGACTTGGAGCCAGGTCTGCTGGGAGATTTAGGGGCGAAAAGTAGAAAAATTCCTGGGGAGGATGAATCATTCGAGGCCAGGAAAGAGGTAGGTCAGCCTCTGAGAGGAGGTCCTAGGGGAAGAAAGGCAGTGCCATCTAAATGATGGGGCAGATATCCCAATGGGATTAGAGGGCCAGGCTCAGAAACAAAGGGGCTAAGATTAGATTTGGTGCTGATGGGCTCCCCTCCAGTATGGAGTTCATTAAATCTGCAGGAACTGGTTCAGTGTGTGGAAGTTGCCTGACCCCAAGGTCAAACAATAAGCTTGTTTCATAAGGCAGATGTGCTTCCCATCTCTGCTTTCTCAGTCACTTTCCCTCCTGCCCTCTCCTTCCCCGCGCTCCTGTTGCCTCCAGCCCCAGACTGTCCCCTCAGGACCTTTATCACATCTCACTGTTCTCATGTCTTGGGCTTTGTCCCACCATCAGTAACCTCAGAGGCCCGCAATCTTCTGCCATTGCTCCCTGAGAACCACCATCCTTTCCGCACAGGACTGCCATTCCCATTACTGCCTGTCCCTGTTTGACCCTGGCATCCTTCCTCTCATCCTACTGCCAGACTTTATCTTCCCTGTATTTGGATCTGGGAGGTTTCCTTCTGCGTCCCCCTTGAGTCCTTATCAGGATGTCACCGAGAGCACCAGAACAGACGCTCAGATTTTGGGCATTTGCTGCACCAGGTATGACCTGAAGTCTCTTGGAAGACAATCCAAAGCCATTCTTATCCCCAGCAGGAGCATTGCCAGTGTAGATGGAACCTTTTAGGAATATGTAACTGTTAAAACATTTAACAAATCCCTGCCAAGAATCTGCAGTGATTTCCCAAGGATGTAGCAAATTTGAGTAGACTTTTACAGGTAAGGCAAATCTCTGACGAAGGCCACTCTATCTCTCTATCTAACTTCCAATTCCGAATAATGAGAATGCTAGAGTTTTAAAATTACATGTTTTCTTGTTTAAAAAAACCCAAACCCTGTGGCTTTAGAACATCTTGGCCTTTCCTTGTGCAGAAAAGGTAAGAAAAAGTTTTCTTAAAGGAGTGATAAGATCAGTTCACCTAACTTGATCTGACTTTGCAATAACAATTTTGAAGCAAGGCAGAAAAAAGTCAGTATTTCAGGATAAAATTAGTCATATCTTTTATTCTACATAGCCTTTAATGTAACTAGCTGTTTGAAATGATGCAGGAAACCAGAATTAACACACTTGGCTGCTGAAGAAAAAATAAACCCAGCACACAAATCAATAGTATTTTCAATAACATCTGTGAATGCTGACAAATCACAGCTCCATGGCATCCTCCCTAACCTAGCAGGGCATCTTTGTTCTAGTGATGTCTCAGAGGGTCAGTGACTCAAATTTCCTGCAGCTTTTCTTAGAGCTCTTCACCCAAACATTGACAGGTCCAAGGCCTGGTTAGTTATTGATACATGATTTTAATTTCCAAATCTTTATCTATCTCATGTAGCACTTCCCCATTTAATGGAGACTGGTTTTTGTCCTCCTGGATTTATCATTGTTCTGTAACAGTGTTTTAACTGCATTTCTAATCTGTTAAATCATATCTTGCAAATACAATTTATATTGATCTAGAATTCAATTTTTCTTAATTTTGTTTCTGATAGCATTGTATGAAAACATTTGCACAAGCAATTTATTATGTATTACAAAAGGATGAGGTATCAAGTCTGATATTTCTTTTGTTGAATAGATAAATATCTATTTTATTCTCTTAAATTATCCTAACAATAAGAAACAATCTTTATTACAAAGGATCTTTAAAGAATTAATAGTGGATACCATTCTTTCTGCATTTATTTAAAGAATTAGTAGTGGATACCATTCTTCCTGCAGTTATGCCATTGCTTCATTCTCAATCTGGTTATTTAGTGTATGTACAGGTAGCTTTAATTTTAAATACTTAGAGGCTTGATTTACCTGTTCTGATTTTTTATTCTGAACGCTTATGAAGTGAGGCCTAAACTTCATTGTATGGCAAGTGATACAACATATAAACCCTACGAAATCCCAATCCTAAAGCTTTGTATCAGGCTACCCATGGAACAAGCAGTAAATTCATAATAAATATATTGATTTCAAAGTGTGTGTGTTTTGGGCTGGCAGACTTACATGAAAAAACAGTGTTTGGCCTATTGATTTCTGCCAATTATTTATATTTGCTATGTGTGATCATTACACCAAACCTGGAGTTTAAAATAAAGTTTCTCAAGGCTGAGTTATTTAAAATAAAGTTTCTCAAAGCTGTTATAAAGTATTAGAGTCTAGGAGGTCTCCCAAGTATTAAGTGTACTTTAAAGTCACCAGTTAAGAAATGCTAGACAGGGAAATGAGAGAAATCAGGTGCATTTTCTAAAGTCCACTTAGATAACCAAACAGCCTGAGAGCAAATGGAAACATCGAAGGCCCATCAAAGGCCTATCAAAGATCTATGGTAGACCACTAATATTAATTTTTAAAAGCAAGTTGTGTCCATGGATGTGAAGCAAGAGACTGCTAAGGTAAAGAATGTCCCCAACTTGTCACCTTGGAGAGCAGTTTGAAAACTGCACCCACTTCCTGTGTTGTTTGCCAAAACTAAATTTAAGTCAAATATAACCTTAAAAATACCATCGATTTCCCCTTATCACTTACAAGTACTTACATAGATATCTTTTCTGTGACCAAATTTAACTCTAAACGGTCAGTAAGTAGAATATATGCAGACTACATAAAGGTCTTTTTTCAAAACTCTGTGACAAGGTTGTTCTGAGGGTCCAAGTTCTCAGTATTCAGTTAAAATTTTGATTTTCCTTCAACTGCAGTATATACGCAACATAGCCCCCCATTATTTTATTTTGATGAGCACAAACCCACTGCAATGTGTATGACCAGAAATGTATTTTGTGAATCAAAATTTGGAAAGTAATAAAAAAGTATCCTGAAAAAAGAGCACCAATAACTGTATCTTCTAATCAAACTTCCATGGTTCAGAATTTCAGAGGTTTATTCCAGTAAACCAGCAAGAGTTTCCAAAATTTGTTTCTCCTGAGATTTAACTGCATCACATTTCCTCCACGTCTAGAGAGGTCTAGTGTCTGAAGGGCAGCTGATTTTTCACCACTATGACAATTACCAGAAACTGAGGCCATCAAAACTTGTGAGTCAACACCTTCTACCAGTGTTTCCTGAAATGTTCTGAGATGCACCTGGCTGCCCTTGGCCCATGGGACCATTCCAGCTTTTAGGGATCACTGGAACAACACAGTTCCTTGTGCTCATAACATTTTCCTGGGGTTTTTCAGTTAAATATCAAGGGCTAGAACTCTCACCATATCTATGACAATTTAGGACACCCTATAGACAAAATTAACTGTCAGGTTTCCTGTCAAGTTTGACTCCTCAGCAACTGTGCAGCTGGGGTGGTGAGAACTTGCCAGATTGCAGGAAATAATTATAGTAAAATTTCACAAAAATGCAAATATGTAAACCAAAGCTAATTAAAATAGAGAAATGCTCATAGTAATTGACTTTACAGAACTCATACAGTATGGACTTCAAAGGGGAAAATAAAGACAACCAGGTGATGGTGATGAAACAGTAAATATAATTCCATGGTAACCCTCCCTTTTTCTGCATCTCATTTTAATTCTGCCTAAACACATAACAGACATTGTGCTTCCAGAGTCCTTACAGAGAATTAAAGCCCCAAATCCTCATTGTAGGTTTTTTTGCCATCTTGGGGTTTTTTGGTAGGGTTCTTTTGTGAGTTTCTTTGGGGGAGGGCACAGGGGGGGCCTGTGAATTTTTTTTAGCAGATTAAGGAGAAAATCAGCATCTAAATTCTTTCACAAACAATTGTGAAAGATCTCAGGCTGATGTGAGCTTGCTTCAAATCCAGTTTTTTCTTTCACCTATCCATTAAATAATCCCTGTCCCTGCCCAGGTTGCTGTGCTTCATTCCCTGTTGGAGCTCACTAACATGGCAGAAATCAATCCACATCCTGTTCCCAGTGTTTAGGGAGTTAAAGTGACTCACACAGTGGTCTGTAAGTGGCAAAAGTGGACTGGCCGGACTCTGCAGCCCCAGGGGGTGCTGGAAAAGGAGCTGGCAGCAAACATGAGATCACATCTGCTCAATCACAAGGGTTTGCACAAAGAGCCTTTTGGACAAACTGCAGGAAGAGCTCCACAGCAACACCTTTGCTTTTCAGCTGAAAGTTGTGTGGTCTTTTTAGGGCGAATGTAGCAGTGCTCCAGAAACATTCTGGGCCTAACAAAGGAGCTATCCAGGCTTTGACCCCTGGAGATCCCTGTATTGTGTCCTGAAAATTAAGTGGGTCATGTAAGAATTTGCAAGGCTTAACAGCAAAGTGATCCCTCTCATCCTATGGTGGGGGTAGAAAAAGAGTAAAATATCGAGTTCCAGGATGTGACACTTCAACCAAGACTGTTCCTCACATCTCTACCTCTTAATACACAAAGGTAGTGAAAACACCTGGGAAGAACTTCTCCAGTAAAGGAGTGAAAGGTTTCAGTGAGACAAAATGCTGTCTTGAAAGACGAGTGCTCTAAATACCTTAATAATGAGGGATGAAATCACAGGATTAAATGATATATTAGCTAGCCATGTTATTTAGTAGGGATCAAAAAAATAAAGAAAAGCAAAAGCAAAAAAAAGACAAATGTTGTGACATGGCCAAAAAACCCATACTGAATGAACTTTTTTATTAGTTGATCTGTCTTTGCAAGTGATATTTGGTAGTTAAGTGAATGGCGAGAGACACAAGGTCTACAAGGAAAGACTGAGAAAATCATGAAAAGAGGAACAAAGCTGCTAAAACTCCACTTAATTGCACATTCAGATTTGTTAGCAGCAGCAGGGGTCTGCCCTGAGCAATGCTTCCAAAATATGGCAACAAAGCACAAAACCTTAAATGAGCTAACAGGTGAAGAGGGAGTATACCTTTCTTAATAATGTGGGGCAAATAAATTAATATCTTTAAATGTTAGCATTGCATAGCTGAGTCAATGCCTTTGGAATGACCTGCACTGTAAGGACTCTGTGTATGAACACAATTCAGTGGTCTTAAACATAATTTCTGAAGTCCTGGCTGGAGTCACATATCTTTGTTTAAAGTCATAGTCAGGTGAGTTTGTTCTGAATCATCTGTTTACACATGCGGTCTCTGGACTTCTGGCTTTTGTAGAAAAAACCCTCACCATAATATAAAAAATACCATCTCTGTTTTTTCTCCTCCTTGCACAGAGGGTTAGACTAATAGAAAGTTTATCTTTTTTAAATCAGCAAGCTTTTGTACATTATTTTAATCAGAACAGTCATCAAGGCACTACAGTAAGTTTCTGCAGCCTGATTTCTGATATGCAGATATTGAGAATTCATGTTTATTTAATTGCAGAGAAAAGAATGTTTTGCCATGTTTCTCTAGGAAAGCAAGAACTAACACAGAAATGCAACAGGCTGTAAATTTGATAAGATGTCTTGTACTGCAATTTTTTATTTATCCTCATGGGACTCTTTGAGCTTTCCCAGATCTACCTTTTACCACAGAATCGCCTGATGTTCTTCATCAGCTTTTAAAACCAGAATTGTTACAAATGAGAGCTTACAGTGGCAGCCCTGGTTTATTTTATGTGATGCTGCCACATAATAATTGTATTACATAAGTTTGGCAGCATTTCACAGCTGCACTAAGTCATGCTAATGGGAGGTATCCAGTTCCTAATGCTGAAAACTGCTTCTACACAGAAGCTGATTGAATAGGTTTGCTCACTAGCAGAGGCTCACTCATTTATTTCATTTTTTTTTAGGGAGGCCTGACATTATCCAATTTGTATGTCTGATGAAAAGTTTCATTAAAGGGTGGATAAAGTGGTGGGGAATGAAATCTGAGTGTTCACAAAGGGGAAAAAAACCCCCAACCAAATGGAATTTTCTTTATACATTATCTTTTCTAACCAAGAGACCAGAAGGAAGAGCCTTCTTTAGTTACAAATTTAAAGTACTTTCAGGTTAATTTGATACCTCTGAGACGCTACCAAATTTCCTTAATCACACCAGCCTGTCTCCAAGCAGTTATGGAAAGTTCAGCTGAGGCTAGAGCAGTTAAGCGGAGGTTTAATGAAGAGCTCAGATGCTCCGGGATGGAAGTTGTACAGTTCAGCAAACCAACAGTTTATAGGGTGCAGGGAGGTGTGACTTACAGCTGGTGCCAAGGGTACCCGTGGGACTCCTTCCCACCCTGCCTGCAGAGCAGCCCCTGCCCCACCTCCCTGCCAGCGCTGCTCCTCCCCTCCATTCCCACAAGGATCCTTCCCACAAGGATGCTGATCCTTCCCCTGTTCACACACACGGAGACACCCACCTGCCCATGAGGGGCACACAGCTGCTTCTCCTGACCAGCTGCACACCGGCAAAGCTCTGTCCAGGCAGGGCATCCACGTCCCTGCTCCGTGGTAGCAAGCTGCCTCTCCCCTCTCTTCCATCAGCCACTCTCTGCTTTGCTTGACCTTGTGCCAGCAGATGTTCCTGCTTCCCAGCTGCACCCAGCATGGCTCCTGCCTGTCTGTGCATCTGGGGGAGCACAGGGAAAGCTCTGCACCACTTCTTCTTCCCAGCTCAGAGAAGGCAGTGGTCTGGTGGAGCAATTTGTAGACCATTTTCAACCTATGGGTGTGTTTTTTATCTTTCACTAGCAGGTAGTGATGACACCATCACCATTTCAAACCCTAAGTGTCTCAGTTCGTAGCGTGCTGAGCAGGCTGCAGATGTGACCTGGCGCTGCCTCCTCAGGAAGCGCAGTGTTACTGCTAAACTCTGTCTGGGTAGCTCCAGTGAGTCACAGGCGTCTGCATCTGTACATGAAGATGAGGGAATCTCAGGCATTGAGACACTTTCAAGCTTATAAAACCCATCATCTATGCATGTGGATGGCTCTGGAAGAATGTGGCAGACACAGAACACTTAAGCACTGGATGAAACATACTGTGTGCAAATCTCATCATAATGGTTCCTTTGTTTCATGGGACCCGATCACCTGATATTCATACAAGGAAAAAATAACAGACTCGAGCCAACCTTAAATGTTTAAAATAATAATAAAGAAAATACATTCAAGGTTATTAGTCTATTATAAACCTAGTAATGTAAGTGCTTACTTTCTGTTTTCACTTTCCCAAAGCTGTGCCTTTCTAAACTGAAAGAGTTAAGAAGTCTCTGTTGCATTTCCAGGTCTGGAACCCGCTTATGTTTCAGAGCATCCTTCAGGAGAGATTATAAGCAAGTCTGAGAGGGCCTAACTTGTGACACAGAAACTTTGCCACCTTTCATGGGTTTGTGTCAAACACTGCTCATGGACTGTGGGACAGGCAGGAGGAGAGCAGTGGGCACAGTTCTGGTTCCTGAAAAAGCTTCTCCTTGCTCCTTAGGGAGTGTGAGCCTTCAGCCAAGGGCTCAGGGCACTGGAAGATGAAACACAGGGTACAGTTGTTGCCTGAAGCAGCAACTATGACTGTTATTAGATAAAATAAGTTCTTGAATAGGAATGAAAATCCAAGCTTTCACTCCTTCCATGAAAATATTTAAACCTTCATGATGGATTGGAATTTAAAATCATCCTTGAAATCAGTGATCACTTCCTAGCATACCCTGCTTTAGCACACAGTATTTTGTAGCTCCTATTTCGAGAAGAAAAGTCATTTGCCTGAGAACTGCATTTGAAATACTCAGCTTTATGTTGCCAGAGCTTCTTTGCAAAACTGCCTTCAGTGGTAACAAGTCTGCAAAGTCCCATGCATCAGTCAGTCTTAGAGCATTTTACTGGCAATCCAGGAGAGACACAAGAGTCATTTCAAAAGGCATTTGCTGTTCTAATAAAACAAAATATCCAAGCATGGAAAGTGCTGTATGACGCAGACAACATCTCACAGCTACATAGTTAAATGAAAATGAAATGATTTATGTAACCATGCTCCAAGGAAAAATACCATTCACTTATATTTATAAAGTAAAAAGAATAAAAAGTGCTTGCTAGGTTATAGTCTTAAGACCAGGAGCTGGTTGAGAAAGGAGAAGCTGGTATGTCCAGCATCTTATTTTAAGAAATAAAGACTACACAAATACAAGAACTTCTAACACACCAGAATATTCTCAAGGTTGAATTAAAATACAGTTCACCTTTCAGCATTGTACAAAAGACACTGTTAAAATAAATGGTGCTAATTTAGTGCGAGGGTAAAATGACCTGATTGACAGCTGTGGGGAATTTTGTTCAGAAAACAGTACTAGAAAGGCAAATTTCCCTACCTTGTCATCATCAATTCACCTTACCTAGAAAGAGCTATCACAGAGGTAATTACTGCGTCAAACCCACTCGTATTTTTTATCTTTTTTGGTCACATGGCTTCTGCCTCACTGGGTTTTAGATTGATACTGTCAAGCTTGTTGCCTCTAGTCCAGTGAGCAGGCATCGTATCACACTGGCCAAAGAATACTCTGGGAAGCTGACAGATCCCAGACCGAATGCTGACATGTTTCTTGCTCTCAGAAGAGTGAGAATCAACTGTGCCCTGGCCAGAAGTGCAGCACAGCAGCAAAGCACCTGGTGTGGACAGACATCCTGTGTCCCTGTTGTGTCCATGCCATGCCCATGTCCATGACTATGTCCATGCTCACACCCTGCCCGTGTCCTGCTCGTGCATGCAGCTGCTCAGACCAGCCCAGCCCTGCTCCAGAGCTGTGCCTGGGCCAGAGATACCCTGGGCCATCCCTTGTGGGTGAGGCGCTGCCGCAAAGGAACTTGGACTGGGTACTCTGAGCCTGTGCTACAGTGTGAGCCATGGCACAGTAAATTGGGGTGATCCCTAAATCTGCTCCCTAAAAGGTATGAGCCAGGTGCAAGCTGGAAGGCTTGATTGTCCTGGCTCCTCCACACCCCTTCAGCTATGGACCTGTTGGCTGGAATTAACTGCAGGTGCAAAAACACCACAGGAGCCAAATTCTGGAGAACCGGCCTGGCGGTAAGGTTAGATTTACGTATTTTCTTTGATTTGTACTGGGGGCAGGTGTCAAGGAGGAGTCTCTGTGAGGACTGGCTGCAGCTGCTCCCTGCCCAACACAGCTGATTCCAGACAATTCCAACTGGCCCAGTGTGGCCCAGCAGCCACATAAAAGAGAAGGGGCTGAAAGTGCCAAATGGAGACAGAGAGAGAGAACAAAAGAGTCAGAAACAGAAGAGGCAAGGTCAGAGGAGCAGCAGGAGGAGGAGGAAGGGGAGGAGAAGGTTCTGCCTGGTACCAGACAAGGCACCCACTTCAGCCCATGCAGATGGCCATTCCCAAAGGAGCTGCCACCATGGAGAGCCCATGCTGGAGCAAGGGAAAGATGTGAGAAGGAGAAAACCTCAGAGAGAAACTGCTATGAGCCTCTGGCCTGCCCTGCACTGCTCAGGTGGTGGAGTCTGGGGAGAACATGTGAAGCTGCCCCTGGGAAGAGGAGGGGAACTGTTGGTTTAAACTTTATGTATATATATATATATATACATACATATATTTTATTAGTATCCACATAAGCAATTAAATATTTATTTAGTTGACAATAAATTCTGAAGTTTGTGTCTGTCCACAAAGGTAACTGATGTCCCTGTCCTTATCTGAACACGAGAACTTCTTTATTCTTGTTCTTCCTACTTTCTTCCCCTCATCCCACTGAGTGTGGTAATGGAGCGTCTGGGTGGGATTCTGGCTGCCAGCCACAGCTAACCACTACAGATATTTTTTTATTTTTCTTTTCTTTTTAATGAAAATTACTCTAAAATACATATTTTGGGGTTTTTTTGTTGTTGTTTTTGCTTTGTGGCAAATTTGCAAATATTCAAATAATTCCAGCTAAAAGAAGACTACTCTTAGTTTGGGAGTTTTGCATTTGAATAAAAGCATTCCCAAAAAATTGACCCTGATGGATAAAAGAGAAAGTTCTTCAAAGACATCAAGTGAAATTAAGTTACTGAAAATGTTTTGTTAAGCTCTGGATGAGCCCCTTGGGGAAACTTCTAAGCAGAGTTTCTGATGCCTCCATGTTCTCTACAGGTTAAAAGAAAATTTAGAATTGAAGTTAATGCTCTTTGAACCTAAAATCAATAAAAACTCAAAATAACACAGCAGTGAAAAAGTGATTTTAATTCAAAACAGAAAGCAGAATGCATCCCTGGTCATTTTAGATTTAGAAAAATTAATTAACTTTGACACAAGTACAAGTGAGCTGGCTCATTGCATGTCTTTCGAAGTCCAAGACAATCTTCTTAACAATCTGCTTAGTATAATTGGAGTAAATGGAGAAATACATTTGAAAATGTCAGAATTGCAATCGATATAATTGACCAGAAAGGGGTAACAGCTTTGTTACTCCCTCATGCAGCCAATGAAATGCTCTGTCTTAATGAGACTATCCCGGAGAGGTTTAAATTTAAAATTATAAAGAATATGTTCAGCAGCCTGCAGAAGGTGAGATGGAATCCCATTCAGTTCCTGGAGTTCTCACTGCAGACAGAAGTTTTGATGATAGACTTAGAAAAAAATCCTGTTCTTGTCCCAGTGAGACATTAACTGATCTCAATTACCTTAGAGCTAATCAGTGTTAAGGATGCTGAAAGTTAATAGTTTTTGCTGGAGTACCATGGCTTATCTACATTTCCCTGATACTTGAAAAAAAAAGTTTTTTGCATGTTCTTTGTACTGAAGATTAACCTTGTAAATATTCATGCTTAGATGAGGAATGGAAATACAGGATGAAGATACATGAAGAGCTCTGACAGTCATGTAGTAAGTTTGAATATAGATTAGAAGAAAACTGTTTCAAAGTGTAAACTAACATTTAAAAATCCACAATTCCATCATATAATTTTTTTTATCAGAGTTTGCTTTTATTTTGAATAGCTTACATGAATAATTTCAGTTTTGGGAGCAACCCTTATGCTCCAAGTAAAATTTTGACTTTTAACTCTTAAGGTGGACTTCTTAATGCCATCTTTGTCATGAAATGTATTGGTTTCTTTGGCTGAAAATATGCTACTTTTTTGGTACTGAATGAGATAAAACCTCAAAATGAAAATAATAATTGTCCAGTGCCACAGAAACAAAAAAGTCTGTACTATATCCTTTGGTTCTTTACATATGAACTGTTTGTCAATGTTTGGTATTCTTGTTGTTGCTGCTCCTGTTGGAAGGCAATATTAATTACAATAATCATGATTATTTTACAGAAACACAGTAAACCGCATGCAGTCTTTCTTGAACACAGAAATCTCACCAGAGCTGACTTTATGGTTGTTTGGTTGGTTGTTTTTTTTAGGTTAGGGTTTTTTGGGGTTCTTTAGCAGTAGGTTTTCAGCAGCACAGTATCCAGAAAGTTTTCTTTTCTTTTCTTTTTTTTTTTTTTTTCTTTTTTTTTTTTTAATTTTTTTTTTTTTTCCTTTTTTTTTTCTTTCTCTTTATTCTGCAAGTGATCCTCAGCTGTTGTAGCTGCCTACATCTGCTGTGTCTGTGCACTCAGAGATGAGCACTGGAAAGAGAATGGCTTCATATGTGTATTGCAGCTGGAGGACAGTCCGTATGTTCACCACCTCAGCGAGATTTTATTTGACTGTCAGACTGACAGAGAAAACACTCAGAAGTGAAAAAAATTTCATTTCTATGTCTATTGTCCCTGTATAGAGAATATGATCAAGCACAAACATAATTCTTCCCAAAAGCCCTGGTATTAATCAAATTAGGACACAGTTCATGATTAAAGTCAATGAAATAGATACACTCATCCGATAGTGAGGCATCTGAGTCTTTTCCATCTGTAATAGATATGGGGACAAAAATTTAAGGCTTTATTCAGTGCTTAGCTGAGAAAATGAAAGCCATGAACTGCTTCTCTGGAAAGGAAGCAAAGCAAAATCCACAAAATCCTCTACACAAGGATGTCCCTTCCTGCCAGGTGTGCACAGAAACAAACAAATAAAAAAAGGGTGGGTAGAGAGCAATTTCTGGAGACATTACACCTTACACTGAAATTTCTTAGAACTGAAAACAAAAATGCCTTAATTTCGTCCCCCTCCCACTTTGTTATACTTCCATAGCTATTGTCATACTGAAAGATAACAGTGGGACCCCTTTCCTTTCCTTTCCTTTCCTTTCCTTTCCTTTCCTTTCCTTTCCTTTCCTTTCCTTTCCTTTCCTTTCCTTTCCTTTCCCTTCCTCTCTTTTCCCTTCCTTTCCTTTCCCTTCC
>VYZT01002773.1:20777-81455 GCA_013400735.1 Pomatostomus ruficeps
CCCCCTTCCCTTCCCTTCCCTTCCCTTCCCGCACCTTCCCTTCCCACACCTTCCCTTCCCACACCTTCCCGCACCTTCCCTTTTAGAAACTTTTCAGAATTTCGAAACACTTTCTGTTTCAATGTCATCCACCTCTTCTTTGATCCCACAAGATCACTTTATCAGTCTCACTGTTTAATCCTTCTCCCCAAGTATGCTTCAGTATCAGAGACTTTCCTGAACTTTGTACAAATTTAGAAAGCTCTTGAAGACTGTAAAGGTACGAAAAACCATAAAGGTATGGATACCAGGAATTAAAGTTTAAAATATGATTTCTGAAGTGGAGATCTGCTAAATTAGTGGTCTTTGATCAGTTACTAACCTGAGTTCAGGAAGAAAATTCGTAAGGTTTTGAAATATACTTAGCTGCTGAAACTTTTTAGAGTATAATCCACAGAATAATTTAGTGTATGCCCAATGTCCCTAGTGGTAATGATGACATTTTAATCTTTGGCAAAATTAAGGAACTACACAGGCAAACTTCTGGGATATTTGACTGACTGCCTGACAACTATTAATCCAATATTTCACAATGCCAACTGAAACTGAATGAACTAATGCTGTAAGTTTTTTCCCCCCAGAAAATTTTATTGAGATATACATAAAAAATGACAGAAAAGAAAACCACAAAGAAGTTCAACATTTGTATTGCCAAATTTCTTTACATCTAGCCTGACATTCTGGAGAAAAGGTACCTTAACACCACTTCTCATCTGATGAGCTGAGGTGGAGCCTCCTTATTCTAAGCCAGGAAAATCACCAAAGTGTGATTTCCTTTTTTAAATCTGTCTCCTCACGTACCTTACCCCACAGCTGAACCTGCTAAAGACTTCTATTCATGATCATTTATACATTTTACCAGACTTTTTCCCACTGGCTGCAGGATATAAATTACTGTCTGCCTTCTGCTTCAGTCTAAGTAAAATATCATGTGTGAACAGTGATGGGTAATGATGACCAGATGTCAGGATCTCAAACTCTGACATCTTTCTTAAGACGATGTTTGAATACTGACTGACTCTACCATAATTTCCTTCTGTAACTTCGGGCAAGCTGCTTGTGGCAAAAACCCCACTACAAAACCCAAACAAACAAATGAAACTCGCCTCTGTATTAATTTTTTCTGTCTAGTTTAGGCAACCTAGAGTTTGAAATTTTCAGAACTACTTAAGTCCTCATGGAAGCTAGAGGGAAAGGTAAACCTTCCATACATTTAATAATCATGTAAGTTTTTGAACTTGGTAACTGATCATCTTAGCTGGAAAAATGAATTGTTGAAGAGCAGCACAGGAAAAGAGCCAGGTAGTATCCAAAGAACCTTCTGCTCAGAGTCAAACAATTCAGATACATATTTTAGGCTGATTCTGTCCCCTTCTTACAGAAGAAAACCAGAAGGGAAGTGGGCAGAAGGGAACTGGGCATATGAGTAAAGGGCAGCTCAGGCTTCTCCAGCATAAGGGTTGTTCAGATGGACAGATTTGAGACCTTACAAAAATGTTCACTTTAACAAACAAACACAGCAAACAGAGCTGTTCACCTGAAGGAATCAGGCAGACTTGATAGTCAATATTTCCCTGTAACCTGTTTGAAGTGATTGTCTTTGGAAATGGTTCCCAGGAAAGGAAAACAGTTTATCCATCTAGAGAAAAAATTGCCTCCGAAGAAGGGACAATCCCTCACTTTTCAAGCAAGAAGTGTATTTGGGCTGCACAGAGAGAACTAAATGAAGACAAGCATCTCTGAATGCATAGGTGAACTTAGGAGTTGTTTGCCACCTGACAAAAGACCTATGAAAACTCCTGAGCCTCTGATGTTGATTCCAAGAAATAAGTGGCATCATTATTACGTACTGTCACTCATCATAAGCTGTGAGAATGCTTATAGCTGAAAATAGTAGCTTGCCTTTTTTGCATAGTGAAGGACCACCAGTATTTCTTATTTGTTTTGTATTGATTTACACACACAAAGTTCTTCCACATCCTTAATAGAAGCAATTATATCCTATAAAGATATTTTAGTCCTGGAACCAAAATGTTACCAGCTCAAATCCTGCTTAACATTTATGCTAAATGCTATGTAACTGCTCTGAGTTTTTTTATTTTTGTGTAAAAGTCTCATTTTATCCTTTTTAATATACGTGTTGACACTAGTATTTATAGTTAAATTAAAATTCCTAAAACTCATAAGGCAGTGAGCACAGCAAAACTTGCTGTTAACAGTTGCCCAGCCTGCTAGAATGATGATCTGCTATGTTCATCATGCAATGGAATAATGTCATCGTTAGGAAGCTCTTTCCCATATAATTCATTAATTATTTAGCACTGTGGGATTGTTATTGAAGACCTTTTACAGGGCCATGTGTAACATAAAGATGCTACTATTAAAATAATTTAAGTAAAAAGTAACTCTCACCTTGAAACCAGTTGTTCAAGAGGATTCAATAAATAAAAGATTATTCAGGAACAGAAAGTCCATTTAGAGTTGCTCAGGTTTGGCTATTTTCCCCAAACACTGAGTCTCATTTGGAAAGACAAATATTTATCTTCAACCAGTGAAATCTGTAATACAGAAATTAAGAAGAATCGACAAGACAAAAATGGAAATCCTTACAAATAAGCCATCCCATTTCCAGCTACAGAAGATTTAGAAAGTCAAGATGTTGTCCTCTCAGGTGTCTGAAATGTGGGGAGTATTTGCTGCAAGGTGTTCAACATCCTCTGCGTTGAAAGCCACAAAACTGCAAGGAAGAGACCACCATTAGGAGAAGAGTAGAGTTTTCTGATAATTCCAGAATAATATGCATGGTGTCCTCTGCTGAAAGAGGCAATTCCTGTTTGAAGAAAATCACAAGGTTATGTACCATTCAGTTAAAGCAGTACAGAAAACACCAAAATGTGTGATAAAACGCCTGAGAAGGGAGGCAATCATCAGATAACTCTGACAACCTCCAAGGTTGCACTTTTGTAGTGCTTTTGATCCCACAAATACCACATGTGCATTGTGAATGGCCCAACAGAAAGGGTGTGACTTGAAGTCCACCATGGGCTTGAGGCCAAAAAAAGCAGTGGCTGGACACTCAATGCTTTAACTGGGAGGTTCTGGTCAATAATAGTCTAATCAACAACCTGGTTAACACTGCTGTTAATTAAGAAAGTTAAATTCATTAGATTGATCATATTTCAGTTTTTTATTCCAATACCCTCTTCATATAGAAAATGTGAATAGGTTTTGGGAGAAACATAATACAACTGCACTTGTGCCAAAGGACATGCTGGAGACTAAATGGGTTCCTTTGGGTTGAGACTTCAATGTAGCTCCTGAAAGAAATGTAGTCCGAGTCTAGATATAGAATTGTAGCTCTGACCTTTAGATGTGAATTTCTAGGCTTTTATTTTAGGCTTAACGTCCTTGCAAGGGTAGAGCAGGTTGGATATGTTTCAGGGGTCAAAAATAAGCAAGAAAGTTGATATCTAGCAATCAAAAAGAGAAGCCAATGAACCCAGCAGAAAGGTAAAAATAAATAATAGTGACCAGAAAACACACAGGATTGTAGCCAAGGGATATGTGTGCGTGAGGTGGTCAGGGAACTGTAGATAGCCCAGGAAAATAGGCTTATGTCTTTCCAGCAACTTGATTTCAGGTTATATGAAATTCCCATATGATTCTGATGGAAGTATTGTTCCACCTGATTTACAAGGTTTGCCTGGATGAGATAAAGGTAAAACTGTACTCTGGAAAAGGAATAAAAAACTGATAATCATTGTTCACTATGATTTTTACTATGCTGGTGTTTTCTCTTACACAGAAACTAAATTTAAGGTTATTCATACTGAGGACATATGCTTCTCATTTGAGATCTATCTTATTACAAGCCTTATAATAATAACTTGTGGACAAAAAAAAATCCCAGTTTTATGGGAAATTGAATAATTGTAATAATTTAGGTTTTTTTTAAGATCTTTTACTATCATTTACCTAGGAACTCTACATAGAGCCACTTATTTTGTAAATGGCTCTATGCAAGGCAATGCACATGCAGCTGACCAGGGAGGAGATGTATAGATTAATTTATTTGAATTACAGAACTGAGAGAAAAAAGCTCCCACTTCTCACATCCTCCCAGCTGCCTCTTCTGGCACTATTTTAAAAGATAAGTTGAAATAGGGTTACAAGAATTGATTCCATGAAGTCAAATAAAAAGCTACTCAGGGTTTCATCCAGTGTGAAGACTTCATGAGCACAATTTTAAAAACCCAAAAAACCTAGTAGTTTTAAACATGTCAAGTGATTACTTGTTTAGTAGAGGTTTTACAGACTTCACAAAAGGTGCAGATTTGCTCTAGTGCTGCTTTTTCTTTCAGAGTGAAGGAATTTCAGACTAATCTCTTAATATAGAAACTCTTCTAGAAATTGCTTTATATCTGTTATGTTCCCCTTGTCTGTTAAGTGCAAACAAATACCCAGATCTGTTATTCTCCTGTGATTTCAGTTGTGTTCTTTGAAATGACATGCCAACGCTGTGAGTGACATATCCATCCTCTGGTAATTTGTCATTGATAGATTATTCTTTAATTAAAGTTTCAATATGGATTTTCTTGTACTCGGGAAAAGCGGCTTTACAGTTCTATCTGGAGGCATAAGTTAATAGTGCAGATCTATACGCAGATGTCAAGAAAGAGAAATAAATGCATACTTTTATATATTGCATTTATAGAAATATTTGTAATACCTTTATCTTTGTTAAAAACATAGAGGGTAATTTTAACCCCCAAATTTAAACACTTTCCAAGACTAAAAATACTGATGCAAATCAATATATGTTTCAGTAGACTGGTGTGGGTGCATGTCTGTTCAACATACTGCTATCTGATCCCATGACTTGTAATGTTAATAACAAAATCAATCAAGTGCCACAAAAGTGAACTGAAAGACTACAACAGCCAAATTTGAAAATAGAATTAAGAACCACAAAACTGATTAACACTGCATAACCTTGAGACCACTTGAACTCCACAAAGGCTGTTATTTTTTATTTAGAGAGAGACTCATCAAAGCATTTTTAGAGTATGACAGGGTCAAGCTCATCACAAAATAAGGTGGAAGACTCACTTGTTTAAAAGATGGATGCAGTAAGAGGTATAAGGCCATGATTTACATGTGCCTAACATAAAAGAATTTGAACTTATCTCTCAAAAAGCAAACAAGCAAACACACAAGCCTCCAAAACTCCCAAACAAATTAATAAAAAAATAGTAAAACAAAGGGAGTAATGCAGCTATTTTTCAAAATAAGGGACTGGATGACCTAAGAACCAAGAACATGTTGACTCCTTTGAGCCCTGCATTTGCTCAGCCATCCCAGACAAGCACTTCTTAACAAAGGAACATTTTTCCAGTGAATTAATTTCTAAGTAGCAGCGAGTTTTCTTTCTGGCTTTTCTTTCTCCTTGCCTGTCTCAAGGTGATGAGTTGGGAGTGAAAGAACTGGCAGATTTTCTCTTCAAAGACAGGTGTGATTTAGGGGTATTATTTCTATTTTCAGTATACTGTGAATCACACAGATTTGGAGTGCAAGGTTTGCACAAAATGTAATGAGTCAAAGCCGTAATAAATATTTACATCTCTAGTGCAAAACTAAATAAACTATAGGTCCAGAGTACTGTAACCTTTCATTAAAAAAAATGTAAACTAGCCCCCACAGGACATGTCAGCTTCTTATACATCATATGAAATCCAACTTAAACATTCAGGAGCAGTAGTATGCTTTGCAGCATTTATTAAACTTGCTCCTTTATCCTCCCTCCTTATGATTCTTCTAATAACATATTATGTGGCAAAAGATTACTGGGTTTGTGTTGGCTTTTTTAATGAAAAAGTCACAAAATATGTGCCGTGGAGACATGGGAAAATTACACAGTTGTTAGGAGAGAGTATGGAACTTATAATGGAACACAACATAATTGCTGGGCAAGTTACCTTCCTTACTGATTTCTGTCAAAATCATAATTCATGTCTTGTTTCTTTCCAGCTTCCTCCTGCAATTTTATACGGCATAGAAAATGTTCCATTTGTCAAAGGTTAATAAATAACTAATGGTTAAAAAATAACTATAGCATGGCTATAGTTATCAGTGTGATTATTTAACATTTAATAATGAACTATTTAGTAAAACATATGTTCACCTTTTCCTAACATTTTAATTAAAGTCTGATTTATAAATAATCCCCAAGAAATTACCTATTCCCATTTGTGACGTAGTCTTAACTCTAAGGTGTTTATGATTTGCAGAATTCTGCAATCATGCTCACTCTGTTTTGGATATCAAAAATATATTAAGCCCACATTCTTTTGTATTTTTTGCCTGGTTTCCTTTGTCTGTTCACACTTCACTTTTTCACCATCCTTTTCTGAACATTCATTGTGCTTCTTCAGCCAAAGACCCCACTTTAATTTATACTGGCCACCTTACCCACAAGTCATTCCATTCTAGTGAGACAATATCTCTTTGCTGGAGACAGAAAAAAAAACATAAAAAGGTGGGGTGGGGGGTGGGAAAAGAAGAAAATTAAAAATGTGTTTTATATTATTGGACTGTTGCCAGCAGCACAAAATAGCTCATAACCTGGCCTGGTAGCAGTCTGAAAAGGGTAAGGAAGCTTCAAGCACAGTTTTAACATTAGAAATAGGCATGAAGACAAATTTATATTCATAAAACATACAAGATCATGCTCAAGATGTTTTAAATCTTTTTCCTTAACCAGGGAGCAGCAATGCTTAAGTTACCCTTTTCCTCATGAAATGTATAATGGTGCTCTTTTAAGACATGCTGCATTGTAATTACTGCTTTGCTACTGCAGTGTACTTCAGGGAATTGTAACTCACTGAACAAAGGTATCTTGCTTTTAGTTGCTGAACAGGCAATTAGCTTTCCCCAAAATGGCATTTTCATATCCCAGCAGCCCCATGAAGCAAGAAAAAAAGTCTATACATCATATCTCGAGCTCTCTCCTTTTTCATAGACTCTGAGGTTCCTTTCACACATGCTGCTGATCTGCGTTTGTCAGTGAAAAATCAGAATAACAAAGCAACATTCCACTCCCTCTTGTCACTTGCAGTATCTTTCCACCAAAGAAAATTTGCACTGATCAGCTGTAGCAATTTGGGAGTATTCAGCATAGGGGCTGCCTCCTCTTTCCCATCTTTCCCAAGGAGTTCTGTGTGCTTGGGGGAGAATTTATCCTGAGTCCTAGCATTTGATCCTATAGGTCCCCAAACTTTCACAGTTTTGAGGGAAGCTTCCTCCATAAGCATTGCTCCTACAAGGGTTTCCTGCAAAACATCAGCGGAGTTTTAGCCCCAGGAAGAAAGAACATTATAAATCTGTCACCCCTGAATAAACCTGAAGCTTAGAAAGGAGATTTATTCTGAAAAAGCAATGGTTAAATTTAGGGGGAAAATATTACAAAATCAAAAATAGTGCAAAAAAATACCCAAACTCTGTCATCCACCACCTTTTCTTGCTGTCTCCTAAGACTTCTTGATGGTATGACTTGGGAGGGAAGAAATTCTCCACAGCTGCCTCCTGCCTTTTAAAACTGACCTCTAAAATGAACGTAGGGAGCTGGTGGCACAGCCTTCTCCACCCCATCTGCTTTGGTGCAGGAGCATCTACTTATTCTTTTCCTTTTCTCTGTGGTAAAACTTCCCCTTCTATCCTTCCTTTCTGGTCTTTTGCTTTTCTTTTTCATGAGATGGGGGTTTTAGATTTGTTCTAAATATGTAAAAGTAGCAATCATCCTTCCTTGTTCTTCAGGACTGGTATCCAAGACACATCATGCAGTTCCAGTGAAGAGGATCCTTCATTTCTGTGAAGGGTTTACAGTCCCTCAGTCTCACATTCTTCATATTTATAGTGACTTTCATACAGAGTTCAGTGTTTTTCAGAACTCTGACTGTGGAAGGAATAGGATCATCCCCTGTATAAGTGACCTCAGGATTGTCCTGACTTGCCTACACTGTGGATGAGGATTCCTAGGAATTAAGGTCAACTTTGGCTCATTTGACCTTAAGCAGAGCCTAGGCCACAGCTATGTCCATGCAGACTTTTGATGGGGGGGGGTTGGGGGGGGGAGCAAAGCTTCATACTGTGGAACATTTCAGTGGTCATAAATAAGTTTTCTTCTTGTAGGAGATTATTGTTTTAGTGAGGATTATCAATCACTGCAACAACCTCCCCAGGGATGACTGCCCATCATGGGAGGTCTTCAAGGTGTGATTGGACAGGTTTAGATAATTTGATTGAGGCTCCCTTTCCTATGAAAGATTGGACAAGAGGATCTTTCAAGGGCCCTCCCAACCTGAGCTCTTCTGTAATTCCATGATTATAGGGTTCTGTGAGTAGCAGGTCTCTATGAGCTTGCAAAGGGAGAGGTGTTAAGAATTTTGCTTTCCAGTTTGGAATATCTACAGCTGTGCACTAGGGGACGAAATATATAACAGCAGTCATATTACCTAAATTGTCCAAACAGAATATTAAAGTGCTCATCCTCACAGAATAGACATCTTGAACACGTTTATATCAAAAATTAAATTGTTTAGTCCCTCAACTAACCTTTCATTCAGTTCAACAGGTGATCTAGTCCCCTTTTATTATAATAATGCCATTTAACTTTTTTCCACTCTTTTTGATCTTTAGTATTCTCAATGGGACATTCTTGCACACATGCCTGCATTTTAAGTCCAATGTAATCCATTAGGCCTCATATTTATTCAATTAGTCTCCAACTTGATACATCAGAATACCTGCTATTCTCACTCTTTGCAAAGCCAAGATGTGTATGACAGATCATTCCCCATCAGTGACACAGACCCAGCTGAAGCAATTCCTACAATTGCCCTGCAAATTCAAACTAGCATAATTACTCAAGGCAAATGAAGAAGCATTTTTTGAGATTGGCTTCCTGAATAATAGGGAAAAAAAGATTTATTTTTAATATGGATTATTCCAGGGAATATTTCAGGGGAAGACTGTGATCCTGTCTAACAAAAACAGTCATGCCACATTGACAGAAATTTACTGTGTGTGGCTAGTCCAGTATGTTGGCACAGATTTCCAGGAGGCTTGGATGACAGCAGCCCATTGCCATCAAGAAAGCAGCAACTCCTCTCAGACTCTCTGCAAAGTGCTGCTGATGAGTCCACAGACTCAGTGAACAAACGACTCGCTTTCTGTACAGCTGAAGCAAGCTGTGTCAACATGACAGAATTTGAATTATTTAATGCTGCTATTACATCTGTAGAAGCAGAAGAAGGGAGTAGATGATTATGGCACAGAGCTTGTGGTTAGGGAGGCAGCAATAGTAGCTCTGGCATTAGCTGTTGATGGAAAACATCTGCTTCCTTTCCCATCCCCGTGAAACAGGCACTTGGGAAATGTTCCCGGATGGTATCTCTCTGATCTGGGTCATTCCTCTGCTTGGAAGTCTTATGCAATGTTTTGGATGCACTGAGAAATCGTTAAATATCAGAATGGGAAGCAGATAAGGGATCTGCTGTCGGCATTCCTGCATCGTGTCTGACAGGTGGCAAATGGCCTCTAAGAGTATGAAAAGTGATGCCAGCCCCTGTTGCGCAGCAGGCAGCACAAGAGGCCCTTTATTCTTCCCTGGGGAAAGTGGGGGAAATCCAGATTCCCAGACTGGTTCCATCAGAACCCAGCACAGCCCAAGCTGATACTGCTCACCTTCAGCTGCAGCACTCTGAGCTCAGAGGTTAACTAGTCCTACATCATGAGAGGGAGGGCAATGT
Organism: Pomatostomus ruficeps; assembly: GCA_013400735.1. Classification (NCBI taxonomy): domain Eukaryota; kingdom Metazoa; phylum Chordata; class Aves; order Passeriformes; family Timaliidae; genus Pomatostomus; species Pomatostomus ruficeps. The sequence goes on from VYZT01002773.1 coordinate 30,623, forward strand.
CACACGTGTTGCTGGGCAGGGGCTTTATTTTCTACTGATTACAAATATCCCTTTTTTCCCCAGGCACATGCTTTCTTTTCAGGACTAAAGCTCGTTCATGTTCTTCAAGATAAACCACACAATGTGTCACCATGCAAAAAATGTGAGGAATGTGATGCAAAGGAGGGATGGTTTTTCTTGGCCACCATTTTTTCAAAGTTTGTTACCAGCACATTTAATCCACCATACAAAAAAGAAAAAGATCCAGGCTGTGAAATAATGACTGAGAGAGAATAAGGATATTAGAGGAGAGGCAATTTTTCATTTTGAATCCAAATTTAACCAAAAGGGTGGCAGGATTGATTTCATGGTCTCACGAAGCAGCGCCTACAAAGGAAGAAATGGGGGCTTTCCATCTAAACAATTTCTGATTGCAGAAAGCGTGAATAGAGAACGGCTCCCCAGCCACTGCATTAATCACTCAGAGTCTGAAGGGAGCTATATTTGTATATATAAACTATATATGAACACACACATATAGAGAGAGTATATACTCTTACCGATAGGAACATTACTGACTCTTACAGATAAGCATGCAAAGAAGATAACAAGCCTTTCTTTTATATTCCTTAATGATATACATACAGGAATCTTTTTCTTTTTTTTTTTGGTATTATGTGAGTTTATATGTAATTAGTAGATAAGTGAGGTTAGGGAGATAAGAGTTTTATTTCAAGGTGCCTTTATTTTATGTGTGTGTAGAATGTATCAGTGTTAAAATGCCTGTATATCATTGAGCATTTTATTCACATTGTGTATATGTCAGATTGGTTACTATAATTTTGTTCAAGTCTCAAAGCAACTTGGTTTAAAACCTATAAGGACTGTAGTAAAATAAAGCAGGAAAGCAAGTTGTAAAAGTTTCCCCACATATTGGTGGACTATGATAAAGCATCTCTTCACAGCTAAAGCATCCAACCATTATGCTTCATAAATCCAAATCTGTATTACTCACATTTATTTACAATATTTTGGGAGAAACCTGGCACCCTACCAGAAATACCGTTTAAAAAGCAATAAATGTCAGAGAAAAAAATCCCTTCTGTCATCAAGTGATAAAAGAAGGAGTTCACTAAATATATGGTGATGAATTAAAATATTACTAGTAAGACAGAGCCTATACATAATCTTGGAAGAGAAATTCTGGATATTAAGAGATACTGTAGTACAAGCTAGCTGTTCTGTAAACAACTAAATAAAACACTACAATGAGCCATCTGCTTGCTCTTAATGGAGACAATTGGAAATTCTCATACTGTATATATTTCTTTACTTTAAAAGGATATGATTTCTTTCATTTATCTTCAAGCATTTATGAATATTAATTAAAATGTCTAAGGAAGGTATCAGAAGGAGATGGATTTGAAGTAGCAGGTTCTGAGTCTTATTCTGGTCCTTGGTCTGTGACAAATCAATTTAAAAACACTGATTTGGCTTCCCTGATACACAGAATGGGATAGCAAAGCCAGGAAATTGTTCCCCTAAATACAGGCTCATCTCTCTGAATTCAGTGGGACTGGTACTCACTTGTACTGTTCACTGAACTCTAAATCCACAACAGCGTTTTGGGGGCAATACCCAAAGAAAACTACAAAGTTCAAAGCTGGGATTCCAAAAATTCCTAAACCCTATTCCTGAAGTATTGCCAGTGGAAAAGCAACTAAGAACAAAACTGCATTGACTGCTCACATCCCACCATAACAAGGTTTGTTGGTGTGTGGCAGGGAAAGCTTTTTCCCAACAGCATAGCAACAGAGCATTTATCCATGATCTAGGATACTTGGATTAGGTGTTCTCCACCCACCTATTTAAATACTTTACCACCATTTAAATATGTTTTTCCTCTGTGACACAGAGGTGTCAGCGTGCCATTACTCCAGTTACAGTGACCCACGATTTTAGAATGCATAAACCCCAGGCCCCACGCCTTGTCTTTGAAAGCTGAGGGGCAAAATCAGAAAAATGTGGATAAATACACTCAGCAGTCAGGCACAGGACCTCCTCCTGAACATGTTGGCAACCTCAAGCAACACGGCTGTCAGATTTTACAAGCCCTGTTTTGATGTGGCCTGGCTCAGGAGACTGCATGTGAGGCAGTTCCCCTGCTGAAATTGTTTCAGTGTGCATGAACTAATTGAATCCTCACAAGACAGAATAAGAGATCATTAGAAAAGCGTAGAGGAATGGTAAAGTAGTCAAGACTGGTATTCCAGTGTGTACTAAAACAGAGTAGCAAACACTTGAAGGAATGCTTTATGGCCCAATAGGTTAGATACACATTTGATGATGCTAAAACATATGTTCCTGTATTTCCTGCACTCAGAACAAATACTTCTATTGTTCGATTGACAGGGAAAGCCATCTCTTCATCTGTGTTTTATCAGAAAGGGTCGGAGCTAAACACTCAGTACTGAGGCCATTGATGAACATTTCAGTTTCTAAGCTTCAGCCCTGTGCCATAGACAAGGCAAATGAAGGAATTATGCAGGATGAAAGAACTGTTAACTTGTTAGCCTGTAATAACATGGCAGGAGTATGAACTCGTACAGGGGCATGCCTGATATTATTGCTCCCAATGAATAAAAGGACTTACTGCCCTAAGTACCTACAAAATCATGAATATTTTCCCATTCTTTTCTTATGTAAACAGTTTCTGCTGCTATCACAAAGATATTATTGATGGACAAAGGGAAAAAATCTGTGCAGTAATGAATGTCAAGCTGGCTTTCATAAGCTATCACACTCCATTAAGATGAAGGATACGCTGAAAAAATACACACCCCCACAAGGTAATATAAATGCCCGTAGCCAAGAGGATCAAAAATTCGGCAGCTCTAACACTGCCATTTCTGATGCCACAGACAAGGCTGCTTTGACAGGCATTGCCAAAGCCCTGTCCCACAGTAAGGGCAATAGGACGAGGAACTGTGACGGTTTTTCACACATGAAAAAGCCATTTCATTTCCCCGGAGGTGTTACAGAAAGCTGTTAGAGAACATTGGTTACTTCAGCACAATGGAGCCCTGAAGGATAATCCAAAAAGCAGACGCGGGTTTGGAAAAATATCCCAGATTGCATAATTTCATCAAGGTAATCATCAGAGAGCTACTTGGAAAGTCAAAATGGAAAATTATGGCTTTTACCTTATGAAGTGGTTTGAGACCTCTAGTGTTGATAGGAACAGGGCTGGGTGGACAGAGGAAGTTATAAAAGTCAAGCCTAAATTATATATGTAAATCTTTAAAAGAAAATACTATGTAAAAAATTGGGTGGAAAAACATTACTATTAGAGAAGTTTTTCCAGCACCTAAATGCCAAAAAAATGTAGCCCTTTTTTTAACAAGGAAGTAACATCCAAATAGTAGAAAAAAAATATTTGGATTTCTGACTGTTGATGTTTATTCTTTTCTTTTAACAGATCATTAACTCATAACACAACACATTTTTAAGTCTGCCTTGGTCTACAAAGATACAAAGGCCCATGGGAATATTTGAAAAGAGCTCTTTCAAACCCTGATGGGCTGTTGTCTTTACTTTCTTCATTTCCTTAAATCCTCCAAAATACCATGGCATTATTCCCCCCTTTTTTCTCAACAGTGTAAGAGAGAGTCCAGTCATAAATGAACGTGAGGGAAAGGGCTTGTGACACCAACTTCAGTGAGTTGCTACACCTTCAAAGGAGAGCAACACACAGTTGGATATCAGAGCACTCTAAATATTAAATTAACACCACTGAAGACATTGCTAGGGATGTCTTTAAAGAGAAAAACACTTTTCTGATCCTTCGTTTTTCATCTGTATAGCAAAACTTCCATTAGGAAGAATTTTTTCATTTTATTGTGCTTCACTATGCAATGTTCAAATATACATCTTTTCATAGGTTTATCAAAATTCTTCAGGTTATACTTTAAATAAAAAAAACCCAACTAAACAGAACCAAAACCCCACCCACACCTCTCTTTAAAGTACATAAATATAAACACATACAGATGCTCATATATACTTAAGGCCTTCCAGTCATAGAAGTGTAGCTGAGATGGTTATTTTTTTAACTCAGTTTACTTTGCATTGGTTATGTATGCTTTCAGTGTTGTCTTCACAGAGGAAGATTTGGTTTTGTTTGCTTCTTTAAATTGAAAAATCCATCTCTGTTTTCCTTCTGGGAAAGATGGCTGGAAAGCATTAATCTTTGAGCAGCAATAAATTATAGGAGAAGTAATAAAAACAAATAAAATAATAAATTGTGAGGAGTATACATCAGGACTTCTTTTCACCTTTTCTCCTTACATAACAGAGGCACAGCTAGTGAAAATAGAATTGAAATAGTGAAATTCTTGGTACGGTTAGAAAAGATGACTAAACCTTTTTCCTATACAGCCTCTTATTGCAGGTTTTCTTGCTCCATTCTCTGAAGCAATTGCTTCAGGACAATTTTCCATACAGGACATGAGACTCTATAAACCTGTTGGTTTGCACCAACTTTTGTTTTCTGTTGGTCTGCTCTAAACCAGTTGATGTAGGTTTTGTTCCTGTGAGGTCACACATACAAAATTTTCTCCTAGATTTACCTAAATCCTCTGCTCCCCCTGAGCAGACCTGTATTCTTTTTGGCAGCTCCTATGGCACAGTTAAAGTCATACATTAAGATCATTTTAAGTGTTCAGATAAAGTCACAGTTACCTATTATCAGAGACTTTTGTCAGATCTTTGGAAGAACTTGACAAAATACTAAATTACTATGAGAAAGCTTTTGCTTTACGTGGTCTGAAGATCGATAGCAAATTAAAAAAAAAAAAAAAAGATGGAGTATGCCTGTGCTGGAGTTGTAATTTAATGTATTGCTAACATATGCTTCCCTTGCATGACTAGGCACACTCACACTTTTATTTGTTCTCTATTACCAAAATTTTCGGTTCTTTGTATGAACTATGTGTTACTGTCACATTTAATATAGAAATCCTGCATAAAAGAGCTCTCACATATGTAAGTTTAATGCTCCCAGCTTCAATTCCTTTCTCGGAAGGGCTATGAACCCACTTCTCTCGCCTCGCAGGTGAAGGTTTGAATCAGCATATGACAGGCTTACATGACAGCAGAGGCTCTCATGCCCTCTTATTGTGATTGTTCCGTTTTAATATTAAATATAATATTAATATTCCATATTCGGTAGAGAAGAAGGAGAGGGTGAACAAGCCCCTGAACAGAAACATGACCCAAGAGGTTTGCTCTTAGGGTACCTGCCTAGAAAAAATGGGAAACGCTGTTACTCTTCCTGCTACAATCCATCAATCCATTCTTAAACTTAAAATATTTAAACTTGTGCTAGCATTTCAAGAGGGACCTAGACTTTTCAGCAAACACTCTCATAACAAGGCACAAGGTGTGCTTATAGTCCTTCATCTCTGGTCCACACCACGCAGAACTGTTTCAGCAGGAAGGATGAAGACTGAAGAGTACCATAAAGACCAGGGTTTAAAGCCTAATGTGGAGTAATTAATTAAAAATATCTGAGAAGAAAGGAAAGATTCAAACATCTAAACCTCTTACTAGAGAAAGCATATGCTAATGGCTAATCCACAGAGGAAATGAGGGTCAGAATAGGGGGATAATTGTTTTTTCTTGCTTTGCACAAACACAATATAGAAGTATCTTCTAAGGATAAGTCTCAACAAGTGAGAGAAGCGAGGACAACTCAGTGTTTCAATTCCAGTGGGCTTTAAATTAGGCTGAGCAGCCAGATAGTTAAATGTCTCAGAGCCCTTAAGGAGACCCCCGGGACAATTAGTGATCTCTTGATGCTAAGGGTGCAGCTGATGGGGCTCACTGGACTATCTAAACTTCACATTAGGTAACCATGGGTCCAAGCGCGTAAGAGGAGCAAGGCCCTGCTGGCAAGGACACACAAAGCCATGCTGATGTCACCGTGCTTCAGGCTGGGCCAGCACGATGCCCTGGGCTCGCAGCTGCAGTCCTGCTTCAGGCTGCTCCCATCGCCCACAGGGGGATTGCGTGCCAGCTGTCTTCCAACAGCACAGCTATGCAATGCCCAGCTTGGTGTCAGCTCCAGCTCCATCTCAGCAGACATCAGAAGGCCTGGAGAGGTTTTATGTATCTGATCCAAGCCACACGAACATGGAGATTGGTCATGATACTTCAGTCTGAAATTGCAGGTGAGAACAAAATGCAATCTTACCACCCCAAAAGCTTAAAAGTTCTTGAAAATCTGAATAGAAACTGTAATTGTGAGCTCAAATCACAAAAAATAATTGCATAAAATAAAAAAAGACACAAACCCTGTGTTCTCCCCCAGTTGCTCAGTTTGTCAGCTTGTGACTAAGCTTTCCAGCATCAAAAATGCAGGCTGTATCCTGCAGACGAGTCAGTGGATTTTGAGGTCAACAGGAAGCCAACCATCAGCCTTTCAAAGGCTTCTTCACTAACCTCTTTAGACTGTCTGCAGCCTTCACTTGTGTACAAAACAAGTGACCAGCATAGCAACAAATCCTTAAAGCAAATGGAGGAGTAGCACCGTACGTTTAATATATGTCCAGACAATAGCCATAGTGTTAGTTTCTGAGTTACAGCATAACAAACAGGGGCATATACAGGTTAATCAGTAATAAAGTTGAACTATTAAAGTGTATCTCAGTTAATTCATTGGTTTTCAAAGTATTTTAGGCTAGATGGATTCTAGCCAAGGCTCCAAGCTTATGAAACAGTGATTCATGGCTAATAAGGGCAAATGCCCTAGAGATACGAATATTTGTTACCCCAACATGCTGACCTTTTCCCAAAGAGGCAGAAATTTAATTATCTCCTTTGAAAAGCACAATTATAGAAATAGTCAAAACCTGATTTATATTCAGTTTCTGCATTTTTCACAGATAAATAAGTAGGGAGAAAGAGAAACTGAAGGAACATTTGAAAATAGCCAGAACCAAAATTAATGTATGTGTGTGAGTGTATTTTGGGGGACCGAAGAAGATTTCTTCTGCTGCTAGTTTTGTCAGCTCTTTCAATTTTGGGTCAATGCAAGTCATAAGCCATATGACCCAAACCTTTCTTTACAGCAAAGTCCAAACTCAGAAAACTGCCTTGACTCTGTCTCAGCTCTGGTTGGGTTTATTTGCTTCACTGGCAAGGTAAGTAACTGGTCAGAGGGGTCAGCGACAGATTCCCAGTGGCAGGGACAAGCATGTAGCTGCCAGTCCCAGATTCACCACCAGAAGATTCCAGCATATTCCCACACTGGCTGGCCTTGCTTCAACTCTGAGTGAAAATGCCAAATAAAAAGGGGCTGTGGTCAGAAAATTAAATTCCGTGAAGCTTTACTCAAAGAGGTATTTTTCATCTCTTTTACTATATGGGGAATTATCTGCATTAATTTTGATTCTTGTACTGAGACTCCTCCAACAGCTAAAATCATGACACTGTGAAAATGTGGGGATTAAGTCAGCAATTGTCCACGGTTAAGGCATGCACATTAAAACATGATAAAAAAGCCTTCTTAATTATAAATGGCAAACAAGCTGAATGCAGATTAGCTGACACACTTTCATCAAGCATGATTCTTTTACAGTGATCTGAGCTCTGATCTACTGTACTCACACTGGATCTCTGGGGAATCTATCTCCTGTAAGATCATATCTTAATTTGCTCGGGTAATATTTTTAGCAATTTGATGTCTTCCTACCCCCTTTCCCACCAATGAAATAAATCATATTGTGGTCATTAAGTAAACCCATTCATCCAGTTCCATTTGCTATAATTCTGCCTGCTACCGTGTAGCCCGGGGCTATTGATCAAGCATAGCATTCCCATCCAAGAGTGTGTATGTGAGCATGTGTTTAATTAGAAACTTAATTTATTGCAATGACGGCATGGAAACTTTTAAACACAGGAATTTTCAGCCCTATTTTCAGCTCTTAAAAACATACATGCCTTTTCTGATTGCAGACAGCTTATTTCGTTTATACCAAAAAATATTTCCACTATTAATTGTGAAAATTTTTCATTCACCTATTTTTCATACATTCCCTTTATGACTTTATGAGCCTCCCATAGGTAGAAACAAAAGTTATTGAAACCAGTGTATATCTTTGCCATTTCATAGAACCACAGACCCACAGGGACTGGAAGGCACCTCCAAAGTCCTGCTCAGAGCAGGGTCACCTACAAGGCTTGCTGAGCACCGTGTCTAGTTGGCTTCTTAATATCTCCAAGGATGGAGATTCCATAGCCTCTGTGGGCAACCTGTGACACAGCCCAGCCACCACCCTCACAAAATAAAGCGTTTTCTTACAGCTACTGGGATTTGCTGTATTTCAGTTGGTGCCTGTTGCCTCTTGACTTGTTAGCAGGAGACACCAAGAAGGTCTGACTCTGCCTTCTTTACTCCCTCAATCAGGTATTTATATACATTACGTATATATAAAAAAATCAATATACATTGATAAAAGCCCTACTGAAGTCAAGATAAATAACACTCACTGCTCACCCTTGTTCACTGAGCCCCTCACCTACCTCATCATGAAAGGTTCTCAGGTTGGTCAGGCATGGTACCCCCTTCATGAATCCATGCTGGCTACTCCCAATCACCTTGTTTGGAAACGATTTCTGAAAGACCGAAGTGAGGCGGAGTGGCTTGTTGTTCCCTGCATCCTTCTTGAAGACAGAGGTGGCATTTGTTTTTTTCCAGTTCTCAGAAGTCTTATTCATCAGCACAACCTTTCACAAATAATGGAGGGAGAACTGGTAGTGACATGGGACAGCTCCTTCAGCATCTCCTGGCTGTATCCCATTGGGTTCCAGGGAGTTGTGTACATCCAAGTTGTTTAGGTGTTCCTTTATCAGGTTCTCCTCAAACAAGGGTGAGTCTGCCTTGCTCCAGACTTTCCTTCAGGTCTCAGGGGCCTGGGATTCCATTGATCAAAACTTACCAGTGAAGATCAAGTTGAAGAAGGCACTGAGAACCTCACCAGTTTCTATGTGTCCTGTCAGCAGGTCCCCTGCACCATTTTTGCAGCAGATCCACATTTTCCATGGTCTTTCTCTTCATGTTGAATTATCTATAGACACCGTTTCTGTGGCCATTCACATCCTTCATCAGATCCAGCTCCTGGGTAAGCTTTGACTATCCCAGCCCTGTCTCTGCACTCCTGAACAGCGTCTCTACATTCACCCCAGGTCACCTGCCCCTGCTTCCACACCTCACACACCTTTTAAGTTTGAGTTTAGTCAGGATCTTGTTTGCTATCCAGGATTCCTGCCACCTTTGCAAGGCATGCAGGTGTCCAAAGGAGCGGTGTGCCTAGCTGACAGCACACTTCCAGAGCAGCAGCATGTTGCCATTTTCTGCCTGAATCACTGAAGGCCGTCACAACCATTTATTTGGGGCACTGCAAGTCACATAACTATTACTTTTTCCCCATAGGAATCCACCTCCTGGTGCCTGTGAAGCCCAGCACTCATCACTCCTGCTGTGGGGACCTCTCCTCTGAGGACACTGGCAGCAGCCCCCAGCTCTGTGATGGAGGTCACCATCCATACCTCGTGGCCATGGCCCCGCAGGCTGTGCTGAAGGGAAGGCTCCAGCCTGGGAGGGAGATGGAGCCAGGGCTGGCTCGGGTCGCTGCCTGCTGATCACCTGCAGCACAGACATGAGCTGAGTGACAGAGGGAGCAGAAGCACCAGTGAAGCAGACAAATGTGATAAAAGATGCTGTGAGGGCAGCTTGGATAATTCTGTGAAGAGCACTGGCTTCTTGTCGGGCTACTAAAAGCTTGGAAAATTCACGTTCGAGGAAATGCAGAGTTTTCCTCATTTCTTGGCCATAACATAGCAATCCCAAGGTCTATTGCACAGCTAAAACTTAGATGCAAATAGGCAAATTGAGCTTTCATAATTTTCATCTGGAATATCAGAATTAAACTCTTATAAAACACCTCCCTCACCCCCTTTCAAATGAGAACTTTCTCTGGCTCTCCCTCATTCCTTCCAATTGTAAAGACCTTGCTTATTGCCTGTATTTCCTAGTTATTTCCTTCTAAAAATACATTTTTTCCTAATATATTTGTATAAAATATGACCATGCTTACTGCCAGAACAGAAACAGTTCACTTCTCTCTTACAAGGCTGCAGCTGAAGTGCTTCTCCTAAGATTAAAGGAAAATGCCTCCTAGGTATGATTCAATTTGAGCATTAGCGAGACATCTGCCAAGATATTAGCACAATTATGCTATACAGTACATACTCTTCTAACCTACTATTTAATTTATTTATTTGTTTCCAACACAGACCGTGTTTCATCAACTAATACTTAATTTCCAGTAACCATGAGGTTCTGTCCAAGAAGTTGGCTAAGAAAAAAGCAGAGATAACCTCAGGATTCATTATTTTCCCAAGTAGCACACTCCTGGTCACAGAAGCTGGAGAACAGGGAGGAAGAGCTTGTGCTCCTGTCAGGAATACCCTTCAAATCTATTTTGTAAATAAACAGGAATTGTACCAATTCCTCCACATCCCAAGTTTTGTCTCTGGACATTGCATCTTATTATACTGCATGCTGCTTCAAAAAAGAAAAAAAAATTCAAAAAGAGAATGACAGAAAATTTTTCTGTTGTGTTCCACTTTATGTCCAGCACTAGTAAAACAACTTAGATGTGGCAAAGAAATGAGAAGTACCTGTTTTCTCTGCTATAATTTGACAACTTTATTTGTCATCTTACAACCCTGGAAAATCCATCTTTTACAGATGTTTAACATCTTTTTTTTTAATTGTAAGAAAAAGATGAAAAGACTCACGCAAAACTTTGTCAAGCACTAAAGAGATTACATTCAATATCCTCCCAGTAGTCTGATATTCAATATTTCCCTACATGCATTCCAACTGCGGAGTGGGGTTGGGTTTTTTTAAGAACATATTGAAAAATACATAGACCTCTATTGTTTCCTTTCTTGTGTTTGTTCCCAGCAACAACTGGATCAACTTTTCCTGCCCTTTTTGGGGACAAAGCTATCTTTACCACACGAAACATTGTTTTCTGGTTTTCATCTCCAGCTGTCTGAAAAGCTCAATTCGAAGGGTTGCCCAGAGATGCCCATCCCTGCCTGGGACAGGCACAGAAGTGCTGTGATGCTGTAAAGGATCAGCCCTTCCCTGAGGTGGTTTGTGGTTTTACAAGGAAGACAGTGACTCAGAATCAAGGACTCTAGGTTATGGAAAAGGTTAAATTTTATTGCTCATTTTACTTATTTTTCTTGCCTCATCCTCCACTCACTGGAGGCAGCTCCATCACAGGGATATTTCACCCCTGGTCGTCCCTCCAGGGCAGGCAACAGAAATTCATTTTTCTATCTCATTCTTCAAATGCTCCTTTCTACACTTCCTCTGTTTCTTCTGACAACATTATATCTGTGACAAAGTTTTTGACTCCATGAGGTTTTTTACTTCTCTGTTGTTACTTGCAATTAGCTTAACAACTTATCACTCATCCACAGAGGCTTTAAATAATTTATATTTCAGGTTTTGCTTTGCAGTATTTCCTCCCAATCCTTTTGCAAATTATTCTTTTTTTTGTTCTCGAGAGTTCTTTGCTCATAAACACTTCCAATCTATTTTACTTAATACATTTCTGATTGTATTAAATTGGAACATTTACATGTTAATACACCTGTATTTGTATCCAAAATCCATTCCTAATGATCATGGTACTTACCATATCCATTTTACTTAATAAAATTCAGTCTGAAGTTTTTCCTTGCTGAGTTGCCTGTAACACATACTGATATAAAAATGACTTCTACATGAAACTCTAGTCCCCCTTATTAATGATTGCATAAATTATACAAATTAAAATTCCCTAGATATCACTGCAGTCACTAATCTAATGCTCTCAGCCATCTCTGAGTGTGCTTCCCTACCCTGAACCACAGGTGGTAAACACTTTTTCCTTCCCCCTCAATACTTCAATTTAAACTGAGTCCAAATTTCCACATTTTCCTTCATTTTTAATAATCCTCATCACAAGCTGAAAGGAGTTATTAACTCACAGTGCCCAATTTTCCTTTTGAAATATTCTGATGCAGTGGGTGTCCTCTGAATTCCTAATCTAGTAATGACAGCAAGCTCTACCCAAATGAGAATTGACCCAGCATTGCCCTGAGTTTTGTAAATAGTATTAATAAAATAAAAAACAGTATTTATAACCATTGTCAATAGAAAGACTATTGAGACCTTGTATAGAATTTATGTACCTATGCCTTTCTTTTATGAACTGATTTAAGATCAGCATGTTAAAGTTGTTGTTTTAATAAAAACATGACAACCACCCTTGTCTTTCTGCAGAACCAACAGGGCAAAGATCTTGGGCTTCAGAAGGGGAGCCTCTTCTAAATTTCTCTTTAAACCTCTCTAAAAATAAAATAGAAATAAAAAAGAAAAATAAAAAAGAAATAAATCTCTTTAGCAGATTCATTTCTATATACATAATAAAGGGAATATAAATTTGAATAAAAACACTGGTAAGCTGCTGCCATGTTGGAGATTGATTCCCTTTGTATCTGCATACTGTCCTGAAAATTGCTTTTGTTGCTTCTTCTCTCCCTTCCTTGCCCCTCTGTTTTTCCCCATACCCTTGTGAGGGTGGATGTGGAGCAACACGTTGCTGATTGCTGTTCATACACAGTTATGGACAGACAGACGAGTTATTCAAAGTTTTCCTAGGTACTTATTTGAGTATCTCTCCCCTAACAGTTGTCAGTTGTCATAAACTTGTAGAACTGAAATAATCTTGGAAAAGCTCTCTCTTTTCGTTTCATCAAAACTGACCCACAGGTTCAGATGTTAATGGAAAAAAGAAGGATGGCAGAGACACAGGACAGCAGGCAAAAACAAACTTCTTTTTTTAGCAGACCAGGCTAAAAAGAAGGAAAGTGAATTATCTCTGTCTGATCTACACTTTATTTTGTGTCTTAGATGGTACACCACGCCCAGGAAGCCAGTTTTTCACATTCCTTCTCTAAATTTAGTAGTGTCAAAGAAAATCATGGGTGTGTTTTGATTACTTGGCTGCCAAGCACTTCCTTACTGCTTCCCTCATGTGCCACAGGCCAGAAATCTCTATTTCTTTAGTGCTACAGACTTAACTTCATGACCAGTCCTCGTGCACCAGACCAATACTAGTGGACCTTAAAAGATGGATAATGAAAAATAACTATCAAAATCAGGCATTTCTTCTCCTCATTCATGAAAAATGAATTTCCTGTCCCTGCAAAATATCTGGAGAATATTCTGGACAGGGAATTTTAAAAAGAAGTTTTCTGCCTGTCTGAGGACGGCTTGAAACTTCAGGATGCACAGATGAGAAATTAATATCTGGAGAGCATCACTTCTCAGACCTATGCCTGCACATCAGTAAAAAAGGCACTTGAAAGCCTGGAAAAAATAGAAGTTTGCCCCAGTCTAATACTGCACTGAGTGGCATAAGAATGTGATTCTTCCTCTCAGCCTACCCTTTCTCTCTTTTTCTACTAAAGGGGAAAATGCACAGAGTAAAGGCATCTTGCATTTCTTTCCAGAACAATTTAAAAACTTTTTCACTCTTTTTCTTGTGCCAGACCAGATACTTGACAAAAAGCCTCTCAACTATAATTTCTTCCTTTACCTCATGCTATTTCACCACTTCTTTCAACACTTTATTTGGGACATTAGTAAGTCTTCTGCTTTATTTTAAGAATGGTAAAGTCTAGAAATATGATCAAAGTAATGGACTGGGAATCATACAAACGCTTCCTGTACCCGGTGTTCATTATCAGTCCCTGGCTGCCATTCATTTTTCCTATGTCCTTTCCTCTTCAGCATCTTTTCATATTTGCTTTCTTCTGGCTCTTCTTTTTCTGCTGACTTAAAATACACCAGTGTTTTAAAATTATAAATCAAATTATTTTTATTCTCTTTTCCTCTCTAAAATTCATTCGACTGATGTACACTCATAACTTTATAGTAATTTCTGAACTTCATTTGCTTTATTCTTATCCATTTAAAAGCCAGAAGGATCTTATTTTGAAGTGCTTTGTGCAGCTACTGGACTTTAAAACTCTTTTTCCTCTATAAAATAAATGATGACATTTTATCACCACAATCAGAGGCCGTCAGCTAATTAGAACTTTAAGAGAAACAAAACTTTCAGAACTTGTGGTAAAATAGTGAGCAGCAAAAGAGTTCCTGGGATCCATCTTCAATGTGCTAAAAGGGAGACAAGAAAAAAAAGGAAACAACCACACCAGGAAAACACAGCTTGAAGAAATGTGCCAAAGGAGTCCCATTCTCATGGACTGGTGTGTTCAAAATATCCCTCCTGTGATCAACTCTAGCATGCATGTGGTCCTTGGCTGACAGCACATTTTCCTTCTCAAAGATGGTTGCTTTGGATTAATATATTCATTGTATATTTTGTCTCCTTGCTCAGAACAAATGCACACCCACATATTTATGTGCTATCGCTTTTTCATGGTGTGAAAAACATATTGTTTGAACCTACTGGAATGATCAGTGGTAATAATCATGTCATGAAATACATTTGATATGTCACTTCTGTCAGGAAGCCATGGGGGAAAGGAAAAAAAAATGCCTCATGCATATGTTTTTGGGACATTTTGTTCTTGTTTCTCATTGTCTCACTTCTCCTGACTCCAGTCAGAAACTCGGCAAACAAGGACTGACTTGTTTAGCACCCTCCAAATGTGCTGAAATGAGTTTAGTCACAACCCACACAGAATGCTATTTCTGTTTACTGAAGTCCAAATCTGCTCTACAAGTGAGGATCTTGGATCAAAGATCAGCCAGCAGGCAACAGATATTTCATTTCCAAATCCTGCATGCAGAAGAAGACCACAAAAACTGTCACTTACCAGGTTTTCCATGAAATAGGTGTCAGCATCATGCAGGTGGGTTTTATATAAAACACATATAAGGATCATAAAATGGGCTCAATCAAACAGCAGAATATATTAATCATGAAAGTGTGACAAGAGATTTTGACAGCAAGGTGATTGTCCAGCTCTCATAAGGCTTATTTTGTAGAATTTTTTCAATTCAAGTCCACAGTAACAGTTTTCTTTTAGATTACACTATTAAAAATACTATTTTCCTTAAATAGTTTATCTAAAATGCTTTAAAGATGTGTTTATGGTATGTCTGATGATATAATAAAGTTCATTTAGCTCCTATAAATATTCTTAAAGGGGTGTTTTCTGTAGGTCATTCTTCTTCCACACCAGGCCATGCAGTGATATATGATGCCATTAGCAGGCCATCTTCAGCCCAGTTTCTCCTCCAGATGTATATGTTTTTAATTATTCCTTCTTTGTCAGAGTGAGTGACATTTTACTGGTTGCTGTACTGAAAGTGGCAGGCAGTTGATAAAGTGCTCCACGGACCTGTCTTTCCACTCATCAATTTCTTGCAGGTGCGCAGTTTTGCTCTTAAACACAATAATTCTATGTCAGAGGAGATGTATACAAGCTTAGGGGGTCTATTCAAAAAGCCATAAATTCTGTGGGTGATTCTTTATATTGCTGTAAGTTGGGGTGCTTTTGCTCTTTTCAGCTCAACATAGCTCTTTCTTATTTTCACATTCATCTAGGAGCTCATAGTCCTAATTTTAAAAAAAAAAATGAAAGGAAGAAGGGAAGGTGCGGGAAGGTGAGGAAAGGAAAGGAAAGGAAAGGAAAGGAAAGGAAAGGAAAGGAAAGGAAAGGAAAGGAAAGGAAAGGAAAGGAAAGGAAAGGAAAGGAAAGGAAAGGAAAGGAAAGGAAAGGAAAGGAAAGGAAAGGAAAGGGCTCAGAGTCAGAAGCTCAGGCTTTATTTAATTCTTTGCAATACAGTTTATATTATTCTCTCCAATTCTGCACATGCACAACTCCTACTTAGGGTGACAACCTTTGTGCCCCATTTGCTTTCTGTCTCTTTATCCTAATTGAGTCAGAATAAATGTTATATTACTCTCTGAATGCCAGAGAGTAATATAAAATATTACTCTCTGGCATTCAGTATATAAAATATAAAAAAAGGAGGTGGAAAGCAGAATGAAGAAAATAAAAACCAAATGGAGTTTTTCTGGATCCTAGGGGACTTGCTCAATTTGACAACAGACGGGCTTGAAACAACTTTTATATTCTTTTAAAAAAAAGGTGCAACCTCAGCATCAAGGTCTAGTTAAGATTTTTTGTGATAGCTCTATATCTGTACTTCCTCTTCATGCACCTGCTATTACAGGGATGTGATCAGCTGGAAGGTGCTAAGGACCTTATTGTTTGGGAACAGCAAGAAATGCACACACCCATTCCAAGTTCAGCTGCCTGTCTTGACAGATTACTTCATATATTTGCTCTTCAGACTGGATTCTCTCTCAAACATATGACTGTAGTTCAAAACTAATTTAATTTTTGATTTGGGTCCATTTCTGTACTGCCCAACATGCAGTGAAACGAGCTGCCACAGAGGTGGCACAGCCATGTTAATGCAGAGCTCTGCTCAGGTCAATGCCTTTAAGCCAAGTAGTTCTTCCATGAGGACTAACGTAAAGACAATAGAGATGGAAAATTTATCACTTATGCATGGGATTTATTACACATATTAATCACCTTTCCATCAAAACTGTGACTTCTCATGTTAATCCATGCAACTACACACTGCACAAATGGCTCTTTTTCTTTTCCATTTTACCTACTAGAGAGCAGTTAGTACCTAGGCATTTTTCCACTGGAAGAGATTATCCATACAATCAGAGTAATCTTTCAAACTCCTTTCCCACAAATTAAAGTTGTGTTCAATAATGTCTCTCTCAAAATACACAGCATTTTTTACTCAGTGCTTAGCTTTATTTTCTCTCCTTTCTCTGTATCTTCTCTAGCTTTTTAATATCTTGTTCTTGTTGGATCAAACCTATAGTAGATAACCAAGCTAATATTTTTTAAGATAGAAAAAACAACTCAATCCTCCAAGCTAATATTTTAGCACTATCAAATACCTCTCAAAAAACTTTTAGGTGAAATAAAAATCTCTTTTTATTCAATCGAATCCACTGATTTTTTTTATGTGAACTTCCTATATCAGTAAAACATATAATAGACATTTAAAGTGGCAAGGCAAATTTAAAAAACAGAGAATGGACTAGAGTTTCTGTATAGACCTCATGATTTATAGGTCCTGATATTTTTCAGTAATGTCACTGCTAAAATGTTTTGACGTTAAAACAGAATTATATCAGGTAAAACATTAATGAAATTTTAGCATAGAAGCTGAATTTTACACTAGCCCAAATTCAGGAAATGTGTCTTCCAGTAGCACACTAAAGCACCTAAACTAGGAGGGCCCTTGTTCTGTTCATGGAGAAACAGACTGCTCAGAAATTCAGCCCACTAAAATCCCAGTTTGTACCTGGCACCTCCCGTGGCCAAACTTATATCATGGAAAGCACTCACTCCACTGCCAAATTCCTGGTCCCCATTCACAGAGACACCCCTGACTACCCAGGATGGACCATGTCCCTCTCAGGGAAAAGGTCCATGTCCACACAATGTTGGATAACTATCCCTTCTAGGGTTTAGCTAAAATTCTTTGGGTACAGCACAAAGATCCCAAGGAGCTGATAAGAATGCAGAGACTGCAGGGATCACACTGGAGTTGTGCAGAGAGCTGGAGGAGTCCAAGCTGCTGCAGCTGCATCCATATGGTAGAGGGGTGGTTCTAGGACCATTTCCCAGAGCTGCATCCTGTTTTCCTCCCAAAAGGAATGAGTTGATTTGCTGTGAAAGACAACCTTACATTTTGCATGGTAAGGAGACAGGATGGTGGAGATTGAAAGGTTTAATCTTATAGGGATCCTGTGGAATATCTACTGTGCTTTAAAAATAAAACCAAAACCAAAGCCCACACAACACTAACAAAAAAACCCCATCAAAAAACCAGAACCAAAGCAAAACAATACCCCCTTTCTTCCCCTCTGTACCAAAATTAAATCCAACCCCAAAAAACCCCAGAAGGATTAAAGAGAAAACCTAAACACTTGTACCCTGATCTCTCTATGCTTAATCCTTTTCTCACTCCCTTAGTTTGCTTTAGCCCTCACCAACAAACTGCCCAGATCAGGCCTACCATGTTCTTGATGACTTTAGACTGTTTTTTATTTTCAGACATAGGGCTTGGTCTTTGGTCCTTTTTTCAAATGTAGCAGGTTAGTTTTATTTGATTTAGTCTGGGTGAATTCATGCCTATGGATTTTATAGAGATAATAAAGTGGCTTCAGTTCTTCAAGTGATATTTACTAATGGACTGTAGGTACACACACAAAAAAGTTCTGCTTTCTTTTGTTGTACAGATTTTTGCAGTGAAGCAGCCACTACTGAAAAAACAATAAAATTGTTCTTTTGAATTATTTTATAAAGCAAATTGTTGCATTTACAAGCACAGTATATATTATTTGTAAACTTTCTCAGTGGATGCGATGTCTCAGAAAAACAACAAAACTTTGTGTTATAAGCCCACTGTTATCTCAACACACATGTAAAAGTATATATACACTTTTCTCTGAGGCATAAAGTGTCAAAGAGGTCTTGCTGCCAGTAAAGACCAATTTACTGCAGCATGTGGGTAAACATATTGCAATCAAATATTTATCAGTGAAGAATTTACCTTCCCTTAGCTTAGTCCTGAGATGTCAAATGCCACACTGGGAGAGAAAGGCAAAATATAACCTATGCATATTTTAACTCACTTAAAATACCTCTACTTGCTTGTTCCCTTGGAAAATGTAGATAAGCACAACTGGGCATGGCAGAAACATGAAATCTATATGGACTAGTCTCTCAACTTTCAGAAATCAACTGAAATAGAACAGTGTGTAGTTAAACATAATGAAAGGATTTTTCAGACAGGCAACTGAGATTCAGTGAATGCCATTGATGTTCAGGCTTCTAAGAGCTTAAATGATTTTTAAAGAGTTACCTTAAGTTCTTAAAAATCACAGAGTACTTTTGGAAATTACAGCCAAAAGAAATATTCTCATTTTCTCTAACGACTCTTCATAAAGTGCAGCAGGAGACACCAGCATATTCTTTCTGATATATCACAAAATAAGAAAAATTAGCAATGTTAAGACATGAGCCATAACTATATCTGCTGAAAGGCACATGAAGTATGAAACATCTATACAGTGTGGTGAGATACTTGTGTTCTCTGTTTAATTGTTTAACACAGCAACACACTGCACCCATTACACACAGAAACTGTGTGATAATAATCCAGTAGGGAGAGCTAGAGCATAATACTTTTGCCAAGCACTTAATGCCAAGGATCCAGGCTGCATAATCAATTAGAGAAGACGTTGCTATTATGATATGCATTTCTGAAGGGCCTCTCCAAAATGCCTAAGCTCTCTTATTTACATTTTGGCTTGCGCTGGTTGCCTCAAGGAAAGACACCAATCTTTCCTCCCTCCAATATGTGGGAGCTTTGCAGCTTTTCAGAAACACACAACTGTGTCCTTGTACAGCCTGTTGTCCATCCTGTACTGAAATCATTTGCCACAGCCCAAAGGTTTTGACACTCTGGATTCAATAGCTTCTTCAGAACAGTGACAACAATAACTGCCAGCTAAGTCAGGACCCCTTGGTATGTAGAGTCTCATTTTTCTAACACTGAACTTCACAATAAAAATTGAATTTGGCCCAACCACTGTGCATGTCTTGCTTGGATATTGTTGTAAATCGGTCTTAATCATTATGTTCCTACAGGAGTTTATGTCAGGAGACTTGTACAGATTTGCATCTTCCAATAAATAGAACGCTATCTGAAATTTGATGAAACCAAGATATATTGCATAGAAATATTGTAGTTCATTACTTGCCCTTATTTGGATGAATTTTAAGTTCTTCTGCATTTAATATAGCTATAAAGATTATAACTCTGCATGAGATAGATAGATAGATAGATAGATAGATAGATAGATAGATAGATAGATAGATAGATAGACAGATAGAAACATAGACACCTGTACAATGGTTCAGGCCAGGACTCTCCAACCTAGGGCAGTGTTATTCCCCTTCCTGCCTTCTTCCCTCCCCATGTGATTGAACACCATATGTCTGCAGTGTGCTAACAGATCTCCCAATTTTTTCCAACTCTTCTTGCACACTCATCTAAGAAATATGACTCAGTTTTAGATAAAAGACCTGTTTCATGAAGCAAATTGTTTTCCCCCAGTTCTTGGAAATGCCAGTTGGAACCTGTTATGGTGCAGAGCAGAGATCCATGTGCAGAACTGCATTACAAAGACACTACACAAAGGAAATGTCCTACAAATGTCTTGGCTCCGAGTGATTGCTGAGCAGCCTGCACTCCTAACAGCAGGAAAATTACTGAGTAGAGAGTGAAGCAATTAAAAGCTGTACTGGGTCTGGCACATTCCTGAGACACAGAGGGCAACTGAACAAATTTAATAATGCTGCACTCAACATTTGTCAACACTAAAAATATCCACTCACAAAAGTTATTTCCATCCAATATTAGTCAGTCCTAAGTCACACAGTTTCTATCTGATTTTTGCACATAAAATCATTGTATAGACATTTGGGCAGTCATGAACATCATGTAATAGTTGCTCAGAAGGTACAGTAAAGTTTAGCCAGCAAGTGTATTTATCTAAGGAGATATCCAGAAGGTAAAGAGAGAACACAGGGGTCTGCTGACACTTGTGAAAAATGATCACTGGTCAGAGATCAAATCTTGCAAAGCTGAGTTGTGTTTGACAAGTGTTGTAATGTGATGGAAGGAAAATATTAAAGGGTAATTTGAAAAATGAGGATTATAATTAAACATGTCCTCTATCTGAAATATTTTAACAATAAAAACTACACTGTTCACAGGTACCTTTCCGAAGCATTATTGTCTGTCTACAAAAAATACGAACAAACCGTCTTCTAACTTTAAAAAAAAAAAAAAAGCCAAGTAAAAATAAAATTTTGAAATAGGATTTGTATTAAAGATGTAATTTTTCCAGGCAGAAGTATATGCAATGTATGGTGATGTACAGATGACACTGAGCACCATTACTTTTGACACCAGGGTAGAAATGGTGTTCAAGTAACAAAGCACTTGTGGAACAGACACATGGAAATGGACACCAGTTCGTATTTTCCACTAGGAAGTAACAAAACAGAACCACTATAACAGGCCCTGTCCCCTGCTAACCCCTCACTCAAGAGCAAACAGAGGAAAGCTCGTCTGCCCCATTAGAAACCGATGCCAGAGTGATTTGGGGCTAACAAACAGCCCCAGAGAGGAAACAGCCGCTGCAATCCGTGATTCCGAGAGCTGCTGGTGCTGGGAAAGGCTGGGCTCTCGTGGGCGATGGGGACATGGCAACTGCAGCTGTGCTGTCACAACAAGGTTAACCCGCGGGCAGGGGAAGCTGTCAGTCCAAATGGAGACATATTGCGGAGGGACCGGGCTCGGCTTTCCCGTGGGAGGGACACCACGGGAGCTGAGTCACTCCTCGTGCCCAAGGAGGCCTTAGTGAGGCAATTCCTCCTTGGCTGAGCCAAGTGGAGGAGCTCGTGTCCATTTGGGCTGATAAAATTGCATCTAATGGGCTTATCCTTTTTGCAGCAGTGGCAGCAAGCAAGCTGAAATTTTAGAAGAGAGCAACAGATTAGCACAAGAGGATTATGCTCGTTAATTGATATTTCTGGTACATTTGACTGGAAAATGAAGGCATCAGGATGTGGATGCTGAGCTGGCTCTGTAAAGACACGGTTGAAATTGGGGCTTTTGCTATGGCACAGAGGCTCATGGGTGAGAAGTTTCTCAGCCTTATGCAAAACAAACTACTTGGGGGTGTGGAACCCCAAAACAACCAAGGTTCCTTGGTCCCCCAAGGACTGTGACTGTGAAGGGGTTTGGTAGCCCTCACCCTGTCTTCTGCCCCTTCCTCCACACCTCCAGTCCTGCAGGTAACACCCAAGCAAAAGTAAAGGTGATAAACCTCCCTCTCTCTCTCTCTCTCTCTGATATTTGCCTTAGCACCTTTCATCCAAAATGAATAATATACCCTTGCTGATGTTTCTTTGGAAATTATGTAGCTTCAAAAGATCACATAGGAAATCAGACCAGCTTTAACTTGTAATGAAAATGGGTTAAAATTTATGCTGTTCTTCACTTTTATTATTTATTACATCCTTGCCCTAGTATATTGATTTTGTGCCAACCTCTGTTCTTGTCACAGTTTTTGTCACACAAATGAGGTTCCAGAAATGTAATGCCTGTATTTTATGAAATACAGTCCTATGCCATTTCAGGATGACCTTTTCAGTATTCTGCATTCTGATGGGTTGGCTTTTTCTGAGGCAGGGGCCTATTTCCATCTACACCTTATCCCCTCAACACTTATGTTTTAAAAGTAATTTAAACAGAGGTTGCTATATCAATTTCTTTTGTTTGTATTGGCATGCAGAGTTGATAATCTCCTTCCTGAAAAACTGGTGAACTCTGGACAGCTGTACGTGCCTCCATGCAGTCTCCACGTGGGAATGAAGCTTTAACTACAGCATTAATTTTAGTATTAGGATGTGTTAAGCCAATGGGATTGTTTTGCTTTTGCTTCCAAGCTATTCTAAATGCACATTTGAAACAGCATTGTGAAGCACACTAGTGAAACAATTCACCCAAAGGAGTATCCCTCAGCTGTAACTGACTGACCAAGAAGGAGCAGGGGCCCCAAAAACAGACACACAGACTTGCAGAGTCATTCCAGTGTCACCACAGAGTGGTGGAGCATGCACAAGGTGCAGAGAAGAGCCTAGGTGACTTGCCCCACAGTGGCAGGGTGAGTCCTTTTAGTGTCTGTATTTGTAGGCAGAAGGGATATAAAAATATATATATATATATATTATATATATATAGCTGCTTATGAACATTCTATACTAACTTTCCTGTCAGTAGCATAAGAAAAAGGCACAGCAAAACTTTCTTTAAGAAGTACCTGGTTTTCAGCTCTTTCCCTTTTTTTCCAGCATGATAATAGTTCCTTGCAGGATTCACCAAGGCATCTGTTCCAGTTAATCACCCCCTATCCCACAGATCACAGGAACTGCTGACTCTTGATTTCTCTTATGACATCTTTAGCATGTGGGATTTTCCCCAGTACACAATAATTTACTTTTGCACTGACTATTTTAGAACACACAACAAAAGACTGTGAAATTTTGTATCTGCACAAGACAATCCAGTGGGTAAGCTATTTGATCAGAATTCAGGAAGCTGAGTTTTGTTAGTCCCTACAATGGCTCTGGTAGTCCTCTGAGCCGATGCTCTGAGCCTGTGCTGCCATGGCAGCACTTTCCATCCATCTCTTTCGGCCAGCGGTTCCCAGAAGCACGAGCTCAGAGGGAGCTGACAGCCAGCCAGAACTCAACACAGCAGTGCAAGTGTAGTGACAATGACTCATCTGTGACAGATCATCCAGTTCCTGTGTGCCACAGAGACAACTTGTGTATGCACGGGAAATTCAGTCCATCCGGGACGTCTTTGCTTTTCTACGCATGCTGTTGTCACCTGTGTAGCTTGTGCAGAATTTCTGACACGTTCTGAGCACTTCAGATTCACAATGCATGTGAATGCACACTTCTTGTGTGCAGTTCTTTCTGCCTGGAAAATGCATGAGCTGGGACATGCTCAAGGATGTGCCATGGGACAGCATTGGAAAACAGATTTTTGCCAGCTGAAGTCTCTGCTCTGTGTACTCAGAGTGAGCAACTTGGGCAGAGTGAGGTATTTATTGCTGCAAAACATAAGGACTCCTGAAAGCTTAGAAAGAAACATTTTATCTGGGGAAAGGGACAGGGGTGGGAATAAAGGACTGTTTTGGGTTTTTTTTTTCTAGCCCCATTCAGAAGGAAAGCTGAGCAGGGCTAACTAATACAGAGCAACAGTGGGGCTGCATCACCCAGCAGCAGTTACAGACAAGCACAACACTCTGTACTGCTCAGGTGGGTGCCCTTTGTGCAGCACCGTGCCACGCCACCACCGCCTGGTTCTGAACATCAGCGTCCTGCTGCTTCTCCCGGGGAGCCCCTGCCTCTCATCAACGTAAGCAGAGACCCCCACAGAAATATTCCAGGCACTGCAAAGCAGGCCAGCTTGAGCTGATCCGCACTATCTTGCTGGAAATAGAAGTTTCTGTTGGTTGTGAGTTCATCTCACTGCACCTTTTACAAGACAAGGTGTTACAGATCAGCCTATTCATAGTTTTTAGAAAAAAAAATACTTTGGGTAACGTAGTTTGGGCATACAATTGCAGGCAGAGCAGTCAAACCAATGAGGCATTTACACCTCATGTATCCTCATGCTGAAATTATTAAAAAGCCTAAACTGATTCAGTCAGTGAAAGGCCTTCCTGCCCTGCCTGCACAGCTACTTGAAAGAAAATTAATTAAGTCAGAGGGGAAAAAGCACTCTTCTCCAGCAAACAAGCAAACTTTTAAATAACATGTACTTTAGTCCCTGAATATGTAGTTAGACCTCTGAGCAGTTAGTTATCTTCACACATTTCAAAGCCATTACTGTGAAAAATTCAAGGAAACATGAGCAAAAAAATGAAAGTGTAAATACGTGTGAGGCAAAACCTTTCCTGCAGAGAACAAGAACCCAGAAAAGCTTATAGATCAAACAGTTTACGGAAATACATTACCATTTTGGATTCGTAAGGGTTTTCTTAGGAGGATTAAACACCTCCTTTAGAAAAAGTTCATCTTAAAAGCTGTCACTTCTCATCCACAATTCCCTGGAGGTTGAGTAGAGGTCCAGACAGCATTGCAAGTCAGAATTTTATTCAGCATTTCCAAGTCAGGCTCATAAAATTCAGGCAAGCCTAAATGAATGTTTGGGAAAGACAAGTTTTGTTGAAAAACATTCCTGAGCTGTATAAATCATGACAGCCAAACAGAAGGAGCAGGGTGTGGGACGTGGAAATAAATGTTATAAATGCAAGGAAGACACTCCGAGAGTAACAAGGCACAGCTCTGCTGCGCTCACCAGCACGGGTACTACCCAGAGCAAACATTTTCAGAATCTTGTAGCTATGTTGAAACAGTAACATTTCACCGATGTAAACACATCAGTGCTGATCTATCCCAGCTGAGCACCTGGCTCTTGAGCCCTCTTCTGATCTGTTGTAGGCAAAACAAGAGCCAGACAGAGCTGGACATCACACCGGGCAAAAACAAATAGAAATTACAGTCTGTAAACTGCACAACACGCTGGAACTACATGAGCCAGTGTAATACTTACCCTTTCCCAGTGAAGACAGTGAGGCAGGGGCTTGGAAAGCTGGAAAGGCATGGTCTGAGCTCAGCTGCAGCCCTGAGGGGTCCAAGGGCCACCAGCCAATACACCAGAGTCCTGTTGCCTGTTGCAGCTTGGGAAGTAGAAGCTGTGGCACCGTCCAGAGTGAAAGGAGCCAGGGCAGGCAGAGCTCACCGAAGCTGGGAGGTGGGTGTGAGGAACAAAAGGTGCCACAGAGCCAAGATTTCCAAAGCCTGGCATGCAGTGAACTGGCTGATGGCACCCTGTCTGAGTTGTTTTCTCATGCCAAATCACATTAAAAAGGGCTAAAAGACATTAAACATCTCCTAATATGAAGTTGCCTTGAAACAATGGCTGGAGTTGTCCCAGAGATGCTGTGTGAATATGGGAATTGCTCCATGTGATCCTGATGCATCCACAAAACAATTTCCCTGCTAAACTGTTCAAGCCAGCTGTGTGAAAGGCAAAACAGGCAATGCTCAGGCCAGTCAAACTCCTCTGGAAAAGTGAAATGTGCACTGCCCTGTCCCCCAGAGCTGGCTGGGTAGCAGCAGCTGAAGGACGAAGGACCCATACTCCCAGGGAGACAACCATTGGAGCAGTTGGATCCCTGCCTCCGGGGTTCTTTCCTAGTCCCACAGCAGTGACACCACAGCAAGATCGAGGCTCTGAGCCCCTCTCTTCCCTCAGTGTCCCTCTCTTCATCTCAGATCAGCTTTCCCCAGACTTTTGTCCAGCAGCCCAGTGCCTACCGTCAACTTATCAGAGAAGTCAGATGCTGTTAACTCCTGAGCATTTTGGGGAGCTGTAAAGTGGTGCTCAAATTGTTCCTCCTCATATTGAAGACACTTGCTGGAGGGAAAGAGGCAGACCAAAGGTGTGTTCCCAGTGCTACACCATTCATTTGTTTTGTTTGTATTTAAACGACAACAATCTAAGCTGGGGTTCTTCCCTCCAGGCTGTTCTTTTTTGTTTCTGGGATGTTAAAATCTAACCTCTGCTCCCCATATTTAAAATGGCTAAATGAGTGCCGTCCTTGCTGGGGGAAGGAGGAGTGAAATGGAGAACATTTGAAGATGGAAGCGTTAAAGATTATGAGGCACTAGAAGCTATATCAGTGGGGTTTTCGTAGACAGCAGAGATCAAAAGAAAGATCTGCATGGTCTAAACACACCTATAAGTTTTAGGAGAGAGAGAGAGAAAAAAAATATATTAAAAATATCTACTGTTATATTCTCCCTGTCTAGACATTAAATACAGCAGAGAAGCACAATGTGTTTGTTTACCTGAACACTTCCTCATAAAAAGGGTTCTATGCCCTCACTTCTTCCAGCTGAGCATTATCAGAGTGATTTCCTTCTATTTATGGCTCAAAATGTTGATTTTATTCTGTATTCAGGAAAAAAAAAAGGCAAACAAGAAATTCCAGTCAATACCTAAATATTTCTGTCACAAAGCAGCCTTGTCAGAATTTCATATAAGCAAAATAGGAAAATTTTAACCAGCGGCAGATCTAAAAAAAAAAACAAAAAAAAAGAAGAAAAAAATTTTTACATCTATCATAAATATTCCTCTTTTTTCTTTTTCCACACACTGGCAAGATTGTCCTTTACCTGCCTTCCCACTGGCCCAAATTTCAGACAGGGTATGTGAAGACAATGTAGTTACTCAAACCATAAAAATGTCTTTTTAGATGTGTGAAAAAAGATGATTTTACTGAATTCTTGCAGGAACTTCCACCTGAGACAACAGAAATTCACTCAAGAGGGCACCTCACGTTCCCCAGTCCTCCTCTGTGTTTATGGCCCCACCTGCAATCAGAAGTGGCATAATAACCCCTTTATTTTGGTACTGATGATGATGGTGACAACTTCTACAGTTCAGCCATTCATAGGCAAAAGAAACATGCAGTAGACGACAAAGAGAGATGCCAGGTTTTAAAAATGTTAAGGTATTCATAGCTACCCACATTATAGTTTGGGCCTTAAAATCTGAAAATGTTGAGTTCTAGTCCTAGGAGCATGACACTTGACTATTTTAAAGCTTTTTAGAGCAGCCTCGGAGAGCTGGTAAAGTTGCTTTAAAAAAAGGGAAAGAAAAAAGGAAAAGGAAGGAAAAAAAAGTTTTGTGAGTTTCACACAATAACCTGACCCCAGGAGCTGACAACTTACGGTAAAGCATGTAAGAACATAGCGAACATAAATCTATTCCAGAAAGAGCAATAATTAAGTACTGATTATGGTACTGGAACAATGATTGGAAACCAGTGTGAAAACAAGGAAATAAAGCTAAATAGCTCTTGTTTCTCTCAGCCCTTTTGTTCTCCCAGGCAAAATTATTTCCAGAAGAAAAAGACTAACTACAATGATGTTCCCTCTGTTTTGAACGTGATTATCCTATAGGGATCAGCATTTTACTCTTCCTTATATTTTTAAAACTTTTTTCTTCTTCATGTGGATTTCAAATTAAGCACATTCAAATTGCTAACGATCTTCCTTACTTAGCTAAGAATATGTCAGGTCAATTCAGCAACAGAACGAGTCCAAGAACAGCAGAGCTGGGACAGAAATAGATGTAATTATTCTGTTTTCAGTAAAAAGTATATTTGCAAGATCCTGCAAAGAAATGAATATTCAAAACAAACACATTGTCAGGAAAACAAAACCAAACCAAACCAAACCAAAGAAACCAATAAAAACTAAACCACCCCTATTACGTAAAGAAAGGGAATATGGACCCAGTAATCACTGTAAAACAACAAATTTAATTTCTGATATCAAGGAACAAGGTAAGGAAATGGAAATATCAACCTTTGACAACTGAAGGGGAAATATGGTGACCAGTGAATCCAATGAATGACATGAACTGTGTTTCATGGCAGCTTATACCACCAAATCCAGCCCAGAATATCCGTAAAAGTCTGATGACTGTTCAGTGGGGGGTGTGAAATAGCTTTAGGGATTTCTTTCTGAAAATTACACCTGTGAATTCACATTAACAAAAATAAGTTCTAAATAATTTGGTTTAGCGTAAATACTTTTGGCTCAATATGAGAAATTAATTGATGACATGTAATTTGGTCTACTATGTACAGGAGAGTAATTAACACACATTGATGGTCACTGTGTGAAATTCTCTATTATTATGCATTATAACCCCACAGGAACCTGCCATCTCTCCAATGGCAGGCACCATGTTGCATCTAGCCTAGAACTTACACAGATAAGAGAGGCACTGACTCGTTTTACCAGCTTCTCTTTCAGGAATCAGCATCAGGCATGACACTCATCACAAAAGTAGGTGTATTTGGTTTTATTCCATGGGGCAATATCCATCCTTATACATGGCCTTGGAGCTATAAACTTCTGAGCGGTACTAGGTCACATTCTGTGGGTCTGAGTATGTCTATAGCACTCCTCGGCTGGAGTAAAACATGGCTCATTATATTCTGTCAGCCAGGGTAAATTTGAGTAAAGATGTAAAAAGGTTTTATTCACCTAAAGATCTTAGTCTCACAGTAGAATTAAAAAAAAAAACCCTCTACATCGTACACATAGTTTCTACTCATTCTAGCAAAGAAGAAACTAATGCCAGTTTCATGGTACTGTTCATTTGATAAGCTGTCTGAAGCCCCAGTGAACTGTACTTCCTTCCACAAAGAAGAAAGTAAATTCTCAGGTAAATATGGCAGCCCTTGGTGTGCAGCCAGATGCACAGATGATTCCTCATACGTTACACCAAAGCTCCAGTACAGAGGTGTGATTGCCTCATGGCCCACTAGGGTCCAGTTCCTCAGCCTCATCCCACAGTGAAACAGACTTTAAGGCACAGAGAAGGTGATCTTTGGTCAAGTCTTTGCCAGATGGATCTAAGCTTAAATCACCTCTGACAGCAGGGCAGCTCCTTGTACTGTCTCTCCCAGAAGGGTTAGCTGAAAGCTAACCTTGTAATGGACTTACAAGACAGTTCTCTGAGCATATTTTGAAACTGATATTCTAAGTTTACCAAAGGCAGAAAAAAATTAATTTTACTTTGAAACACCTGAAAGGATATTTCAATGTTGTCTGAATCAACGGTGGGATTAAGACTCATCAGTTAATTATTAAAGAAATTATAGGAGCATCTTCGATTGTTTCATTAACTATACCAACAAAGCTTGCTCAAATTTATTTTTGCACAATTTCCATGAGAAGGCTATGAAGAACAAGGTGCTTCTGTTATTAAACTGCAGTTTCATTATTCCTTTTTTCCGTCATTTCAGACATGCGCTGAACATCAAGAGCCAGTCCGAAGCGTAACTAGGATATCAAACCCAGTGTGGCCTTGCTAGAACTAAAAATCCTCACCTTAATACCCAAATCTTACAGTGCTCTTTGTAGCTCAGTCCCTTGAATCCTCACAAACAATTCAATTGGTATAAATTTGAGGCTTAATTCAAATTGGAAAAATCCCTTTAAGGCATTGAAAAATTGTGAAGGGTAAGAAGTACTTTTCACTTCTCCTGCCAGGGACATGACAAGGTGGAGAGAGGGCTGAGAAGCCAGAAGTTTGAAGTGAAAGGCCAGAGATATTGTAAGGCTCCAGGAGGAATTCACACTCGGGAATACTCAGGAATAGGACTGAAAATTAGGCCTAATCATCTTCTTTGTTTTTGGTGGTCCTAGTTAGACAGGATACACTGCTGGGATTTTGGACTCTGGTTTAGTTTATGAGTTAGATTTAAGACTTAATTTTAAGTGCCAAGATATGACTTAGATTGAGGGCAAAGTTTCAGCTTTTAATAATTTGTAGTCTGTAAAATTAAAACCAGGAGCCTCTCTTGGATTTTATTTTACCTGAATGGGAAGAGGAGCTTGCCTGTAACAGTAAATTGGACTCAACACCTATACAGCACTATTTTATGGTTTACTGGACATTTATCTTAGTGAAGTCTGCATCTGCATTACATTAAAGTTGAAAGGAAAGACACAAATGAAACACAAATTCAGACCCAAGCAACAGTCGAGTCAGCTATGGAGCTGCTAACTACATTTGTATTGATTAAATTTACATTCTGGAAATAATGAAACGACTTCTGCTGCATTTACCTTATCATGCTTCTAGGCAAGGCAAAATGTAAAAGGAAACAGGAATACAAAAAAAGCAGGTTCAGGGAGAGAAAATAAACACAACAAAACCCACAGCCCAAACACAAAACAACTCTTGCTCTTTTCCTCTCTCCCTCCCCAAAGCTACATAATTTACTCCCAGTCCATAAGGTCCTTAGTTCCTGTGATTGGGATGATGGATGGCTCTACTTCAGCTGCAGCAAGAGGAGATACAGCAATGCATCACTCCGCAGGAAAAAACAATCGAGCGAACAAAGCAGCAGGACAATGTGGTGGGCAGGACAGCCAGGGGAATTCTCTGCTGGTGGAAAACCAGACAGCCCCACACTGGAGAGGGTAAAAACCCAGCGTGTGGGACTTGCACTCATTGTGGCCGTGCTTGCTGAAACCTGATTAAAGGGTTGACCAACAACTGCAGGAGAGGAAGAGCTTTTCTGCTTGAGTTCTGGTGTTTTCACGGGAGTAAAGGCTATAGGATGTGTGCCATAGCCTGATTTCCAGTGTTTGTGATTTAAAATGTTTGGAAGTGAGTTGGGTCAGTTCATGGTTAATCTCTGTGAAAGCTGGGTGACTGCAATTTACCTGTGAAATTCTAGAACAATCAATTAAAACATTTATGTTTTAATGTAAGTCAGTGTTCAAACTCAAATCCAATAAATCAACAATTGCTGTGCTAAAGCGATCACAGTTCCTACCATAAAACTCAGCAACAAATGTAGTAAAAAAGGAATACTGCTATTAAATATTACATTTTTTTGGCAAGAAGCAAAGTCACAAGTGATGGCCTGAAGAAATTCTGAAGGCTTAGGTGAAATGCTTAAACAAGACACATCCAAAATATATTCATTATTTATGTATGTTTTCAGCACATAATGCCATAATAGTGAATTAATTACAGTTTGCAATTTAGATGATTCAGACAGAATATAAGGAAATAAAAATAACCATAAACAAATAAATTTACATAATATACAACAAAAAAAATTCAAGGGCACTTTCTAATGCCTAGAGTGCGTAGAAAATACTGAAGCTCTTTGTTTGCATTTAATGCTGCAATAGGACACTTTTTACAGGAAATCGAGTTCGTCGTCCAGAGAAACTCATACAGAACTCTAATGATTTTTCATTGCTAAGCATGTTAATACTGCTTACAGCTCAAGCTTTCTTGCATTTTCCATGGTAAAACCTGTTGAGTAGCATGTAATTTTGCTGAACTTTAAACAATGAAATTGAGTTTTTCCCATTCTAGTTGAATTCTCATAGAAAACACCTCGACCATTTCTACAGCAAGATAGATAATAACTCACCCATCTGTAAAACTTGGTGGACACTCTGAACAGCAATGATAGCTGCAGGTTTTTAGAGCAGTTTTATGATGGCTGGAAAGGGGTCTACTGAGTATTGGATTTCTCTTTTTACTGGATTTCTCTTTTGCTTTTCTTCTGCAATTCAACAGCAATATACACAAATAAATAACTTTTGTAAATGCAAGGGTGACTTCAGTTAACTAAAATACCTTGCAAGCTGAGCCTTGCAGAGAAGAAACAGAGTTCTCAGAGGACAACTCTTGTTCTGGGAATGCATCAACTTTTCTGTAAACCCTTTGCAAGGGAGACAAAGGGAATTTCCTGTTGAAATGTCCAGGATGTGCATGCCCTGCCTGTACATTGCCTCCCGCTCCCTTTGTGCCCTGGGCAAGCAGTTGACCAGGATTATCCTGATAGTTCTTGGAGATGCACCTGATTGAGAAACATGTTTGAGCCCTACAGTTGCAACTGAATCAAAGCTTTTCTGGCTTTCACATCCAAAATAGCATTGAGTACTCTCAAAAGTCAGTCATACATGTGAAGTTGAACCCCAGAGTGTACACTTTAAACTTTTATCTCTGTGAGCCAGCTCCCAACATCCCTCACTGAGCGCACAGGCAAGATACATTCATTAATGGCTCTAAAACAGTAAAACATTAGAATAGTGATAGGAGAGCCTATCAGGAATTAATAATTTTTGCTTTGGAGCAGAGTTTTAATGGACTGCAGTTAAGCAAAGCCTATGACCTTGTATTGACCATGGAAGATGAAACAAAATACTGAATCAGTAAGGGAGCGCTGTTAATTTTGTACACTGAATAAAGAAAGGATCCTATGGACATAATCTATGTATTCATGTGATTACAGATTAGTATATTACAAAATACATAGCAGAGGGACCAAGTCACAGTCTTGGCTTTTTTGTTTCCTGACTTCTGAATAGTGGATTTCACAAGTTTTTTTATGCTTTTAACATGTATTCAAGATAAATGTTCATATTCAACAGGAATATTAAGAATTTCAGAGAAATTAAATTTCTGCAGAATTGAAATTTTTCTTCCAGCTGAAACCTACTCATCTTGCTTTTTTTTTTAACCCCCAAATCAGAATATTTGCTTTTGTTGAAGTGATCTGAAATAGTGCTTTTAAAATCTGATCACTAAGGCTCTTATTACACTTGTCTTCCGGTGAATTATCACATTTTTTTAAAAGTCACAACGCCTTCTGATAAGTATGAAAATATATGTTGGAAAATTATTATTAAGGTTGTAAAATCAAACAATCACTACAAAAAATTGAAGGATTTGTCTTCAGCTGATGCCTCATGCCCTCCCCCTATCATCTCTTTGTCATAGTCGAATCAGGATAAAAGTCTGAGAATAGATTCTCTGCCATAGACTGGACTCTGTAAAAATACATCTCTTCTTGTCAAGACTGTCCATGTCCTGACTGCCATGTCCAAACCTGGTCATGCCATTCCGAAGGTTACATTTTAGTACAAGACAAGGAACAGGCAAGGGGCAGGAAGAATGACTGCCATGCTTTCATTTCTATAGGGAAACTGAGGTCAGCTGTAACTCTACAGTTTAGAAATGAGGTAAATAAAAGAACATACGTAAGATAGTAAAATGTAATATAAACTAAAACAACTGTAATACAATAATAAAACATAATCAAACAACCACCACAAAATCATGAATGGCTTGGAAAAAGTAAAGAAGAAAAAATTCATGTTTGTAACATAAGACTAAGAGGGAAGTCAGTCAAAGAAAGTACTACTCACGCTATAATTAGATGATGTTACTCATTGCAGTAGCATTTTAAAAATCTGCTTAGAATATGAATGAGTAGAGAAGAAATGAGATAAACTGAAGGAGAGCTCCATGAATATCTGTGAAACACAGTGATGTAACTGAACTTCTGGTTCATCAAATCACATATTACAGTGTACTTGCAAATGAATGACAAATTACAGAATTTGGAGACTATACTGGAGAAAAAATTACTCTGTATTTTCCATTTCTTAAGATCTTTCCCAAAGAACTCCTAATTTGACCCTGTCAGAGGCCAGATACTGGGTTGGAAGCACCTTTAGTCTACTCCTAACTGCTGTATTTACTGTGTCATAATCCTGGAAAAAGGTTTTAATTTTAATGTGCTGTAAGCTGAGCTGGCTCCTGAATGAGACAAAGAATGCATTCACTTGAATGTTCTAACAACATTTTCCCTAACTTGAGAAAAATATCTGCTGTATTCATGAACACCTCGGGTTGTTTTTATTGCTTGCATTTTTTTTTTTTATTATTTCAATACGCAGTATTTCCATTTCATACATGAAAGGCCATAGATTTTTCTTCACTGCCAAAAAAATCTCACTTTACTTGTGATTTGAAAGGTCTAGCAGCTACAGGGTGGACTGAAACTTTCTGAATACAAGTCATGTATACTTTACTAGGTGATTGAAGGAGGTCAGCTTGGCTCCAGCCTGCCTTTCTTTTACTCACCGACTTGTTTATGGGTTCTCACGAACAGTTTTGACCACGTGCTGTGGAACCAAGCATGATCAGAGCTTTCTCAGAGTCAGAAGTCCTGACTCCGGCTCTGTCCTGTTCCTCTTGCTGTCAGGCACCTGCCGTGTCTGATGGCTGCACGCAGACACCTAGCTGGCAAAGCCCTCGCAGAGAAATCGGTCAGGCTCTCTCTCCCCCTTTTTCTAACTTTTACTTTAATTCCACCAAAGAGTTAAGGTGAGATTTTAATTCAAACAACTCCTCTGTCAGAGAGCTCTGCCACTGGGCAGCACTTCCCACTCTTGAATCCCACATTAGGCTTGATGTGCTCTGAGAGGTGGCGGGCACCTGACACGGCTCCAGAAGAGGAGGGAAGGAAAGAATGGATCAGAGTCATTAGCAGGATTCTGAACCCGGCAGACATGAAAGCCTTACACACTCCAACTGCTCTCTGCTGTCACTGTGATTATTAACTTCATGATAACAATAAGTTTGTAAGCAAATTTGTAGCTCAGCTGGGGAAAAGATTGGAGTACACTACATATTTTTTCTCTCTCATTAAACATTTCAAATACTGAGAGGAATTTTAATATTTAAAAAGAGAGATTCAAAAAGCTATTTACTTCTGGGCAGCTTATTCTAACACCACCTCAGCTTATTTTTTCTCCCATGCATCTCGAATAAGCAAATATATGCTCACAGTTAACGCTAGAAATCTTTGCCATTTAGTGAATATGGAAATAATTTAAGTCTCTAAAGCATTTCCACTTAAAGCTTCTCTCCTCTGCTCCACCCTGGCCTTGTTCTTCTTCTCATTGCAACGTTGTTAAGGTAGGCAGATGAAGTCCTTTATTGGTATTCATAATAAAAATACAGGATTTCCCCCTTTCTAGAAAACATGGCACTACTAATTTGGCTGAGAACCATCACCATGTGTCAGGCTATTCAACTCAACAGAAGCCTACTGTGGCTGCAGGTCGTGATGTTGCTTTACTGTATATGGCTTTTGTTTCAGCTGCACCGCAGAAGTCCTCCATTTTTCCAGCACGAGCAGCCAGCTTTGTGAGCTGAGAGAGGACAGGACAGCAGGAAGCAGCATTTCAAGAAGGGACCTGTTCCCTGGTGTGTGGAAGCATACTGGATGAGGGATACCAGTGAGACTGAAAGGTTGATGTAGGCAAGAAAGAAGAGTTAAGGGAGTGAAGGCTTCCTAGAATTAACAAAGCCCCCCTCAGTATCTCGAGACAACCTATACAGTGAAGTAGTGAAAAGAAATAAATATGTAACAATAGCTAAACTATTCATTTAAGTCTATTGCTAGTTTTTGACCGAACAGCTTTGTTTCACTAATGAAATTATTTTATTTATTAAGGATAAAAGTATTTCCAGTAAAACCTCATTGAGCTTAGGAATATTTTCGTTTATTTTCCTTCTTTTAACACATAACAAGTGAGGGAAAAGAAGAAACATTCCCACTACCTTTACAAAGCCCAAGATTATATTCAGAATAGTCCCTTATTTATCCTTACCTGGTATATTCACTATTTAAAAATCCCACTGAATAGTTTAGGAAGAAATCTCTTTACAGTTACTAATTAAACACTAATAGCAGATAAAGCTTACTGGAAGAGTACAAAGCCATTTTCAACTGTATTTCCTCCTTGAATATCATACATATTTTCTCCGACGTTTGGCTAGGCAGGTGGCCAGCAGGCACTGTCAAGATAATTTATGTCTCTTGTTTATTTGAATAATTAAAGTAACAACAGCACTGGAACCCTGCAATTTTTGCACAACCCTAGCTTACACAACAATTTCCCATTCCTTCTACTCTTGTCCTCTTCTCCCACAAAAGAAACCCCATGCATGAAAAGGAGGCTCCTAATGAATCAGTAAGGTCCAAGGAAGTAGATCTTTGTGAAAGGAACAAATTTCTGTGCAGTTAACCATCTAGAGAAGAAAACTCCAGGAGCAACTTGGGAATCAGCCGCCTGCCCCATGGAGCAAAGCTCTCACACCCACCTCAGTTGCCTCCTTCTCCAGGGACCTCTGTGGCCATCCAGCCTCACCCAGCCCTGCTGCTCGTGTGCCACAGGCAGCATTTGGGGACCGACTGTGACCATGTTTGGCATATGTGAGTAGCTCCAGTTCTCCTGTTTCAGAAGGGCAGAGGGGCTAATGCAAAAACTGTAACCTTGAATTTTTACCACGAAATAGAAACCAGTATCCAGGGGCTCTGAACCTCACTTCAACTCTCACCCCTTCACGGTGTCTCTGTGGTTACACCTGCTCACATGGAAGTGAAGGAGCACCTAATTGTGATCTGGATTGATTCCTGTGACCAGCTAAATCTGAAGCATTTTGCTAGTTTTGGTCAAAAAAACTTGGTTAGGCTACAAGGGCTAACATCACGGACCATAGGCCAGCCAGAGTACCTCACAACAGGACTACATTCGTGACACATCTCTATATATTTTCTTTGTTATTACCTTTCTTTTCTAGAGAATACACATTTTCCCCACGTTTCAGGGTGTTTTTCTGAGATTCATGTGGTAGGTGGATGTCTCCCTGTGCTACAGCAACATGGCTGGCCTTGCAATGCAACACAGCTGCATTTGATGAGTGTTTTATAGCCCTCCTATACTTTCTCAAAACTGTCAGGTGGTTGTAAAAGATGAGAAAACCAAGTGATCTCACTCAAAGTCTTTTTGTTTTAATGTCTGTAAAATAATTAGGAGCTCCAACTCCTGTACTCACAAGCCAGGGGCAAAGTCTGAAGCAACATAAATTATATAAATTCCTTTGCAGATGAGCACATTAGCTGAAAGAGGTCTGTTTTTTCCTGCTAGGCAGAATTATTTTGCACAACTATGGGCGAACCAAACCTTTGCTATACTAATCCTCAGTACTGGTAGGTGGTATTATAATCCTGGTATTATTGTTTATGTTCTCTGCTGAGTAATGTCCAGGACTCTGAGCTGTAGGGTAGCAAGTTCCTTTAGTTAGTAAAAGATTTTAGATTGTCATGTTCACAGAGTTCCTTCTGGTATGTTTTTTACTTCCACACACATATCTTGCTAGGAGTTAAAAAAAAAACAAAACAAAACCAAAAAAGCAATCAATCAATAGATAGTAGTTAATGTGCTACTTGTAACATAACAACTTGTTCATTGTCTCCAATAAAAAATAAAGGATGTGCAGAGCAGGGTTCCAATTTATGGAGTATTGCCAGTCAGTCACTCAATTTCAAGAGTCAGAATATTCTGCCTGTGTTATCTGCTGATTCATCACATGACTGAATATTTTTCTCTTTTTAAAAGGCAATATTTTGAGGCCATACATCTATTTCTTTGGAGAAGTCCAGAGCAAAATCCGATGTCAGACATACATAAATGAGATGCTAAAATATGGTAAGCACATCTGACAGTTCAAAATACATTATTTCTTTGCTGTCTGTCTCAGTGAATTTCTGAAAGAGAAAATAATATTACCTCCTTTATTGCAAATTATATTACGAGACAGAATAGTTTTGTTCTATAGCCCTGGTAATCTTCTTGTATTTCTACTCCTAGAGAAAATGGTTATAGTCTGGGTAATTTCTTGACTTGAATTCTACTTCTTTCAACATATCAGTCCAGCAACAAAAAGCTTTTATTATGGTAGACTTCTGTTTTTGGAAGAATGTTTGCTGCCATGTTGGAAACCCTGACACCATCTCTCTAAGTTTACAACTGAATATAACAGTCTTGGTGCTAAACTGACCTTTGCTTTAAGAAAATATATTTATTAAACTTCTCAGCTAGATTTTTCTTCTAAAAAACCCCAAAACAAACCCAAAAAAACCCCCCAACAACCCACATAACAAAAAATAAAAGGATTGAAAAGCACTCTGTTCAGACAATTGGAATGATATTTCTGTAAGTATTCTGGTTTTGGTATTCTGCTTATTTTCTTATCCAGCTTCTTATTGTTCTGCTTTCTTATTCTGCTCTATTTTTTCTTGTGTTTTGGTATTCTGCTTATAGCTCTAGAAAACCTATCCTTTTCAAAGTGCTGCTCACTATCAACTGTTATTTAAAAAAAAAAAAAATTACAAGCCCACTTATTCCCTTACAGAGCTGCTACAATTCAAAGTTGTTTACATACATATGAATGTACATGCTCATATTTATTGATAAATATATATAAATTCCTAGAGGAAAAAAGTCTCCAATTTCAGTAGAAATACACTTAAAAATACACAAGAGGAATTTAAAAATCCATATGATTACAAAAATACACCTGCAAAATTAATATTTAAAGGAAATCAATTCCTTTAAAACTGAGATTCTGCCATGGTAATCTATGTGATTCAAGTAAGGAATTTATCTCAAATGCAAGTTATCTTTTACTTTGGTTAGAGGCAGGCCCTGTGTGAGTTCAGGACCCTGCGTGGTGATTTCCTTTCAGGAAGCCGCAATTACAAGGATTGGGGCCCGAGGCTCAGCTTGGTGGGGATGAGGGGTATTTAGCCATTTCCCTGGCGTTGCTTTGGGGTACACAGAGAGGTTCCCATGGGCCCTGAGCAATGGAGCCTCTTCCAGCAGCAGGCACCAGAGCAGGTCCCTTTCGCGGCTGCTGCTGCAGCTCCAAATGTCACATACCACAGGTGATGCTCATTACGGGAGCTGTGGGGATATAAAGGAGAGCACGGATTATTGCTGATGGTGGAGAGCCAAAGGTTAGTGAAAAGCTGGATTGTCTGCTGGACCAGGGTAGATAAGAACACAAAAGGGCACAGAAATGGATTTGAATACAGCCACTTATCAGTGTGCCTTTTAAACTACATTATGCCACGTATAATGGTGTGCTGTTAGCACTAAAATTGGGAGTCTCCTTTTAGGAGTGTACTAATTTATTAACATCAATTTGTGTCACCATTTCAGCATCTCCTCTACTTCCCTGAGCCAAGGAGTAAGACACCAAGTCAGCTAAATTCAGACAGAATTCAAGTGGCTCTAGTTCTTTTCAAACAACTATTGCTTTCTGCTGATGTAGCTCTCTGTTGGTTGCTGCATTGTTTTCTCCACAATAAAAGCAAAGAAGCACATATAAAACAAAGATGTTTATGATTTGGAATAAACTGTAGCTTTACTATTCTTTATTGCTGGAAAGCATCCAATTATTATGCAAAAGAATAAAAAAAAAGTATCATTTATATACCATACTGTTAAATTTTATATCTAGCGATATGATAAAATAGCCAACTGGGACAATGGGTGGGGAGTGGGAGGAATGCCAGATTTTATTTATGTCTTGTTTATAGTTAGCTATGTTTATCCTTTTTTGTCAGTTAAAGGAACATTAAATAGAATTATCTTGGATTTATGGTTAGTAATAAAGCAGACTTTTTTTTCCATGAATGCTCAATTAGATTAAAGTATGCAGTCACAAGAGCAAATATGCACCTCTTTATGATTCCTTTCCTGAGGCCATCCTCCTGTTCCTCTCCCAAGACTGCAAGAATCTGGAAGACTTTGAACAAAACACTGCATGTGTTTACTGTAGCACGTATGTAAGCACAATGCAAGACTGGTAGGACTGAAACATGGAGTTCAGGGATCATGAAGGAGAATGGAAAGGCTACCAAAAAACTGTTAGCACCAGACTTAAACTAAATAAAACATCAAGTGGAGATTTCTGGAGAAAACGATCACTCTGGCAAAGACTCTCTCATTTTGCTCAGAAAGGGATCTGTCATCTAAAGGCAGGGGATAGATTTACCTGTTTTACCATTGCCTTTCCTGGAATATGGTATCCCTCAAAACTCTTTTAAAATGTGAAGATGCCATTTCAAACCACACCTGGTATCCTTTTTTCTTACTTTAGGTTTATGTCCTATTTAAAAAAACACCTTTATGAAACAAGGGAAAGGTAAGCAGGGTCAAGTTTAATGTTTTTTGACAAGGTTAAACCTGCAGTTCAAGTTTGGGGATTTAGTATTTGCTGTTGTGTATGCTCATATACAAGATAAAGGAAAAAAAGACCAGTTGTTTGAATCAATTCCTCTCAAAACATTCTGTCAGGCTTAAATTCTGGCTCAGTCTATTGAATGCCATTTTTTGATTAGCTGATAAAACGTCTGGCCATTGCTGTCCCAAAAAAAGAGAAAAAAATCCAATTCATTCAAATAATTTTATGGTGCCTCACATGCTGTCTTCAACATAATTTTGCACTGAGCTTAACTTGTTGCACAAAGAGTTCACCACACATCAGGTAGGTAGCACAGTGATGCTTCTCAGCTCCAACACAGAGATGCTGCCTAAAAGAAGTTAAAGCTGGGAAAATGCCAGATCTCCTGGGACCTAAGCAAGACAGGTAATTGATGGTGCCATGGCCAGCAGCTCTGAAACCTGCTGTTCCTCCTCATTTCTCTTTAATCCACAGCAGAACATCATTCATGCTGTACTAATAGCAAGGATTATATTATCACATGCTGTACTTTCAAACAGACTCTTCTCAGTGACAAACAAGTACAGACTTTTAGGATTCCGCTTCAGTTTAATGCCAACAAATTGTAAAGGTGCAAACTTGTCTGCTCTTTTATTCCTGAATTTTCCATGCCTCTTTTGTCCTTCATATGTGTCTTACAGGGATATGCAATCAAGGAGCTATTGTTCAAAATTTCATCATTCATACACAAAATAACTGAAACAATAGGGCAGGTTTTAAAAATCATCTTGCTTGTTGAAAGTGATCTTACAATCCCTATTGCTTCAGATTTTCACAGTTCACATTTATTAGAGTGAAAAGTGTTCTTTTATGATGGCCTAGGATGTAAGTTATTCCAAGGAAATCAGTTTTATTTACCTAGCACAGAAAGGTAGTATTTATTATATACACAAGTGCTACACATTTCTATTATTCATTAGAGTGACATAACCCTACATGCTTTCATTTTTTATCAGCACAGAAATACCTTTGATATTTGTGAGACAAGGAGGGTTGTGGTCTTCCCACAGCACCCAGAGCCGAGGTGACTGACAGAGGTCTGCAAACACAGCAGTCAGGCACAAAATTCTCAGATACCCCCAGCACCAGAAACTGGTCTATGTTACACAGCAGTAACTTGTTCCAACAGCTTCTGTGTGTTGGACTTAGATAATCCTCCAGTGTTTTCCTCTAACTGTACACACAGAATCACAGAATCACTTTGTTGGAAAAGAGCTCCAAGATCACTGAGTCTAACCTTTGACTGATCACCATTTTTTCAACCAGGCCAAGGCACTGAGTGCCATGTCCGGACATTTCTTGAACACCTTTAGGAATGGCGATTCCACCACCTCCTTGGGGAGCCTGCTCCAGTGCTTTTCAACCTTTTCTTTGAAGAAATTATTCCTGATATCTGACCTGAATCTCCCCTGGCACAAATTGAGGCCACTTCCTCATCCTACCATTTGTTTCCTGGGAGAAGACCCTGACCCCCACCTGGTTCCACTTTCCTTGCAGGGAGCTGTAGAGAGTGATAAGGTCTCCCTGAGCCTCTTTTTCTCCAGGCTGAGCCCCTCCCTCCTAGCTCCCTCAGCCTCTCCTCACCTGAACTGTGCTCTAGACCCTTCCTCAGCTCTATTCCCTTCTCTGGATTCACTCCAGTACCTCAATGTTTTTCTTGTAGTGAGGGGCCCAAAACTGGACACAGGATGTGAGGTGTGGCATCAGCAGTGCCCAGCACAGGGGCACAATCACTGCCCTGGTCCTGCTGCCACACTATTGCTGATACAGGCCAGGTGCCATTGGCCCTCTTGGCCGCCTGGGCACTGCTGGCTTCTGTTCAGCTGCTGTCAACCAGCATCCCCAGGTCCTTTTCCACTAGGCAGTTTTCCAGCCACTCTTCCCTAAGCCTGTAGTGCTGCCTGGGGTTGTTATGACTCAAGTGCAGGATCTGGCACTTGCCCTTCCTGAACTTTATACCGTTAGCCTTGGTCCATCAATCTAGCCTGTCCAGATCCCCCTGTAGAGCTTTCCTACCCTCCAGGAGATCAACATTCCCACCTAACTCAGTGTTGTCTGTGA
The DNA here is from genome assembly GCA_013400735.1 of Pomatostomus ruficeps. Classification (NCBI taxonomy): domain Eukaryota; kingdom Metazoa; phylum Chordata; class Aves; order Passeriformes; family Timaliidae; genus Pomatostomus; species Pomatostomus ruficeps. The sequence continues at coordinate 72,999 of VYZT01002773.1, forward strand.
ACTTACTGAAGGGTACACTTGATCCCCTCCATAAAGACATTGAACAGGACTGGCCCTGACACTGTGAGCCTTGGGGAACCTTAGCCTATTCCACAAACTACTGAAAAAGAAAGAATCACAGAGAAAACTTAAGCTGTAACTAACCAATATCCCTCTGCATCTGAAGTACCCAGCTGTGCTCTGTGTGTTCTCACAGCAAACAGCACCAGGGCTGTCACCCCCAGCAGGGCTGTGTCCCTCCCTGCCGGGATGCAGAGCTGTGCCATTCAGGGGAAGAGATTCCTGCTGAAGCAGCCAGCTTTGCTACAGGGCTCACGCACAGCACAGCACTCGCCTGTTCAAGGCATCTCCATGGCCTTTTGCTCTCCCCTGCTGCTCCTCTATGCCAGCAGTTGTGATGCTGGGGGTTACACCAGGCTGCTTTAGGCACCTGTATTGTTTGGCTGAGAGACAAACACCTCTCCAATAGCAAGTGTAAATAAAACACAGAGCAAACACACAGGAAACGTCATTTCCTGACCCTGATGTTCCCTGTGAATTGTTTAAAGCATATGCCTCAAATAGCTTCATTCCTGGTGCAAAATGCCCTCCTTCCCCAGAGGGACAGTACCTGATGGCTTCCCAGATCTTACCTGGTTGGCCACTGAGAAAAGAACAAGTTAAACAGTCAGAAAAAGGTGGAAAAGTTAGTCAGCAAGGAATATTATGGCCAGCCAGTAAACAAACCCTCTCTCCCTCAGTAGTGATTAGTCTGTCTGCTACAAAGACTTACAGTAATGGTGCTTTCGCTAAAGAACAATAACCTGCATAAAACTTATTTGCGGCTTAGGCAGTTTAACTAGAAATTTAAGCCATTGGTAAAGCCTCTTTTAAATTCTAATTTAATTTAATCTTCTCCTTGGGGCATGGAGTATGCACAGGAAGAAACTGTTATTATATTTTCCATGAGGGAGAAAAAAAATAAAAAAAATTTGGTGAGGCTGATGGGGACGTGGAGCAGTGCTGAGGTGGGGGCTGGGGGGAGCTGAGTAGTTCAGATGCCTTCAGGTGAACCCTGGAGAGAAAGTGACTTTTCGGCTGATGGCACCAGAGATTGTGGATGAATGGAGGCAGATCATGAAAGCCAGATATCAAAAGAGAGATCAGAGCAAGCTATTAAAATGTACATTTATATTGCTAAATATTTTTAGGGTTGCTGAGTTGAGACAGCTAGCAAACAGCACATCATGGAGAACATTGATTGAAAAGCTCACTGTGTTGGGAAAGAATTTTTCATTTCATAAGTCATTTGCTGTAACCATTCCAAAAAGTCAGCAGATTTTTAAAATTAATGAGAGTCATTCTATGATGAAGTCTGGCTTGATGGCCACTTCCTTCCCTGGGTTTTCTCGGGAGAACTGAACCTCATCCTTTTGTGCCATTAGGATTTTTCGGTCAGTAATGCTAATACATTTGGCAAGTATACAACAAGAGAAATTCTCTTATCCTGTTTATAGAATCCCATACAGATACAATGCCTTCCAGAGATTTTAAGTCCAACTCCAAAGAGCTTCTTCTAAGGAACTAATACAATATATTGAGTAAACAGCAGGGAAGAAGGATTGTCATTACAAATTGCAACTACATTTTTTCACTTGCAGAGAACTTGAAATCTACTGTTTTTTAAATTAATACAGTGTTACTATTTATTTAATTATATCCTGATAGCTATTTAAGTCTTCAAACAAAGGATAAAAATTCCCTGGCCTTATTCCACTTCTGGTCCAGAAAACAGACACTAGATAAAAAGATCAACATGTCTGTTACTAAAAATGGGCCTTTTCATTGTTCTCTATTAATCACTCTCCAGTACCAATTTTAATTTCACAATAAGATACCTCAGTATATATACTAGTCAAGCCAAAGATACTTCAATAAATACCTGCCATCTTTTTGACCTAGTATAGATAAAACCAAAATTTTAATTTTCTTAGTATATTTCCAAACATTAATATATTTTAGCAAATTTTAGGAATCTGATATGCTTTTTCTTCTACAAAATTCATGCATTTGTTTCAAAATGGAAATTGACAGGACTTATTCTCAGTACTGACTTGCTCATTGCAGATAGAAATGTCACATGAGTATAGGCATTCTGCTCATTGAAAGTTTCCCTTATAGTAAGATCCAGAAAAACCTCCAGGACATAACATACAAAGGTGTGAAAGTCTAACAAACAATAATTAACACCTAACGTTATCCAGGTTGTTGGAAACAGCCTAGTTACTAATATTCTACTGAGAACCAGCAAGGGTTGTGAGGACCAACCTGCCATGTGCAGCCGGCACTGTTGCCCTGTATGAGCCATTTTCTCTCTGCTGCCTGCAAGAGAAGCATGTTGGTTTCACACAGACCGTTCTTTTGTTTGTCTGTGGCAGGGAAAGAAGAGAGGCAGAGCCACAGGAATGGTTCTTTGTGAGAGAATCAATCCTGCCGGGCTCTGAGGATGGGCATACCCGGAGCCAATGAACTGAGTTAATAATGCCTCTACCATGACACATCCTGGAGAGAAAGGGCGGGGGCTGCTCCCTCTGGAATGGGGTGGGGGGAAGGCACCACAGCCACCACTGGACCGCAGCCACCACTGGACCATGCAGCCCACCTGGGCTGAGGCTGCGGCCTGGGGGGCCCACTGGTGCCAAACCGCGGAGCCAGGGCTGCAGGAAGCCTGGAGCCACCCTGCAGGCGGAGGAGCAGAGCTGGCGGCAGCAGAACTCTTTCCCAGCACCATGGCAATGAACACCGCCTCCATGGCGGCAGCAGGGAGGCCACCTAGACAGTGGCAAGAACATGGTGAGCAATTCCCCGACATGAAATCCAAACTAAACTGACTTACCAGCATTGCAGAGATCCTGCGGAAGTTGTTTTTGAACTGGCAAAAACTTATTAATAATGATGTTTGGGGGCAACAAGTTTTTTTTCTCTTCTATTTTTTCCCTTTTAGTCAGAGAAGAGAAGGAAGTGAGCATGTGTAAGACAACATGGCAGACGCCAGGGTCGATAAAGAGAGAAGGGGAGGAGAGGCTCTGATGTTGGAACTGGATCCCTCCTGGAGTCCGTGGTAAGGACTATAGTGAAACAAACCGTCTCCCTGTAGTTCATGGGTGCATGGAGGGATGCGAAATCCACTGGGCAGCCAGAAAACTTAAACGGAGAGAAAGGACCTTTTGCTTCTAGAGATCGAAGCCGAGAGCCCTTGCTTCCAAATTAAAACAACTCATCCTTAAAAGACTGTAGCACTGGGTCAGGCCGGCTAGGCCGAGGAGCTCAAAGGAGAGCCAAATAAAGGACCACACAGAGACAGCAAACGGAGAGGGCAANGTGGGAGGGATTTTACGTTGTAGCATGTTGGGCAAGGTACTATTTTGTACACATTAAAACCACGCTGAAAGCAACACTTATATCCCCTGCAAAAAGGACACCCCATAATACTACAATAGGAATCTCCTCCATGTTTGTGTGTTTGGTGAGAAAGATGGAAAAGTTGGAGGGAGAGAAAAAAGGTGTTTTAAACTTATTTTACTTCTTATTATCCTCTTCTAATTCTGTTAATAAATTTACTTTATAGTTTTAAACTAAACCTTGTTCTTGCCCTAAAATATTTCTCTCACAATCCTTATTTTCAAACATGAGCCCCTTAAATGATTTTTTTCCAAACCAAGACAAGAAGTCCAGATGACAACACTGCAGATAATGTAAGTCAGATGGTATAAATGCCATCCCTAGCTGCTTGTGCCTCAGATGCAATCTCAGCTATACACTGCATTGTCACTGAAATTGCTGCTGTCCGTAGCCTCATGAGGGCCGGAGATTTCATTTTCCTCGTGTTTATTACATTTATTACATTACATTAACAATAGTAACGTATATTATGTCATCTTGCTACTGTTTGTCTTGCCTTTTCCTTCTTTCACTTCAGACACCAGGAAAAATAGTGTACTGATTGGATCAACTAATTTGCATATGCATTTTACTTTGCAAATTATCTCACTATTCCAGAGCTTTAACCAGTCTGGACCACTATCCTACAGCAGTCACAGCAACTGTTTTGTTTTGTCAAATGAAAGAGCTTTTTTCCAACTTTTATTTTTGTGTCTCTTACTGAAACAAATGTAATTATGGAGAAAATAAATTTCCACGACAATCATTCAGAGTTGTATTTTAATTCCTAATGGTTTAATATAAGTTTTAATTTCTAAAATTTATTCTGAGTGAAATGTAAATGTAAACAGAAACAGAAGCTTCTAAGACAATTTAATCCACAAATTTTCTGCTCACAAAAATTAAGTCTTTCCAATTCTCTTTGTCAACAGTCTCTTTTATATTTACATATTGCATAATCAGGAATCTGAAATCTAAAAAGTTTTCTTTAGAAAGAAAACTTACAAGAGGATATACCCAAGGGCAATTGACCTAGGGTACGTAGGTACCTTTTTTATGTATTTCTACTTACCTCTTCCTCATATGGTCTCCTTTTTGAAGAATCAGAAAAAAATAAATATGAAGGAGAACCAGAAAAATATGATTATAGAAATGCAAGGAGAGAAAGATAACAGAAGGGTGGAAGTGAGAAGCTGCTAAGCACAGAGACATACAAAGAGCTTGCAGATTTGGGCCAAACAGCATCCTTGGCATGGGGCACAAGAAACAGCTGCATGAAGCTGATTGTAGGATTCCTGGCAGCTCTATTTTCCTGATCCATCTTGTCATAGTGTAGGTGCTCTTCTTACCTCAGCTCAGCCTCTGTCAGTCATGCTTTCCCTGTGTTGCCCAAGTGTCCAGGCCACTCTTGTTCCTCAGCAGTCAAAGAGATGGAGGACAGGCAAAGCTGGAGAGAGAAAAAAAACCCCAAAATTTGCGTGAAGGCAGGAAGAAAGTGCTACTGCACTCCTTCCACAAGTCCCTGATGGTCTTCTTTGGGTGCCAGGCACAGACCCTGAGACTTCTCTTCCCCTTTATCTCAGAGTCCCCTCTACTACATCACTGTGCCTGTGAGTCATCCTCTCTCTCAGTTATTCCTTCCATTGCCATTTCAACACCTTTTGATCCTTTTATTGACATCTTTAACAGGGAAATTCCACCCACAAACCTCACTACAAAATTGCTTGGATGGGAACACAGCAAATTTCTCTAGGATTGCAAACACATGAGCAGTTCTGACCAGGATCCATTTTCTTCTCATTTCAGGGGCTACCCACAGTTTCCTCTTACCCCTCTATGCCATGAGGGACCCGGAGTGCGTGTGACCTTCCCCTGCTGCCCTGCATCAGTTCTTTGGGAGGGAACACTGTCTTTTTAGGCCATGGGAACACATTCGCGATGAACATCACCTCATGCTAAAACCTGCAGCGTTCAGGGACACCCATGACAGTTCTGTGGCTCTTCCTGATTCTTCTCTTCTGCTCACGACCTCGTGTCTGCCTCTCCTCCCAGTCCAGGTCACTTCACTGTCCCCCCAGCCAGTCTCTGCCAGACACCTTCCCCCTGGACTCCCCTCTCTCCTCTCCAGAATGCCTTTTATATGGAAAGTGGCTTTTCCCCACACATTGCTCCTGAAGTTGCAGCTCTCATTCTTATCCCTACCAGTCTGTCTCCACCCTGTCTCTCAGACAGGCCTAATCCCCTACGCTTTGTCTGCACACGGGCTGTAAACTCTTAATGTGTGATGCTGCTGCTGTCACGTATTTGCTCAGGCCTATAAGTCATTGCTTTATAAAGGACCAAAATCACTGCTTTGCCTTCAGAACTATTAGGCTATTCAGGTACCAATTCAGATGCTATTTAAATGACAATTGGGTTCACAGAATATGGCTTTCAAGTATTTTAATTTGATTAGGAATCAATCCTTCTTAATTACTTTTACAAATAATTCCCATTTTCCAGCTGGAAATAGAGATAAGCTTGTGTGTATATATATTTTACTCTGAGACTGAAAAAAAAAGGTTCTATAATTGTGTATCTGATAAATTGGACAAAAGAGAGATGACAACTTTTAAAGAATTTAAAAGCAGATCTGATTCTGGTAATAATCCCTAAAAAAACCCCACTAATCACATTAGCAGAAAATAATCTGTAAAGAGTAACGCAAATTAAGTGCACGTCAGAGGAAGGGAGAAGTTGTATAATTTGGGGGATAGATAAGGGATTAACCCAGTGAGATGACTGGGTTAAAAATAAAATCAGAAAAAGCTCTGTATTCACAGCAGGTGTCAAAACCCAAAGATGACACTATGATACATTTTACTACTTTACAATAAAGATATACACATGGTTAGTTTAAAGGTATTGGTGAGATAGTCCATAGTATGCTAAAACCAGGAAACTGAAATAATTTTTATTTTAAAATCTTTATCTCTATACTACTTAAAAGACAGTAATTTGAAAAATTATAAGAAACGTTAAAGTGTTATCGTGCATGTTCAAGTTTTTGCCCTTCACACTCCTAAATGTGCTATTAAATAACTTTGTGGAGGACCTTTATAAGGAATAACAGATCCAAATGTGTTAAATTTTAACCATGTACATAAATTAAGCCAAGTATTGCTGTTTTTTCAGGTCTGTGGTAGAAATAACAGGAGCAGCTACCAAGTCACACAAAGAACAGCTGTGGTACTGTACAAAAGAAAGAATAGGACAGGGAGTGGCTGCAACCAAATCTATCATAGAAAAATGATATCTCTGAGGGTCCCTTTTCCTATTGACTAAAAATTATAAATGATTATTTAAAGAAATCATAAGCTATAATAACTAAAGATGAGACTTTTATTTCCTTCTGGTTTGCTCACTCTGAAATATAAACAGAGCAAATCTTGTAGTTGTGTATAGATACATCTCTTGCTTTCAGTTTTTTAAAATTTGTTGACATTTCTCCTGGAATTATAGGAACAATATTCCCATGCCTCATGCACAATAGCCTGTTATAGCTTGGAACAGAGATGGTGCCCAGTGCTCACCTGACTCTAAGGTGGAGAACTTTCCCCACAAAGCACACAGCCAAATCATCTCCATACGAAACTGTGTCCCTGCTGCAACTCTCTGCCTAAATGCACCATGAAGAGGAGACACCAGCTATCATCATGACTTTCTGACTCCTGTAATGGTAAGGAGAAATGGCACGGGCTCCTGGCTGTTTCCACACCTTCCATCCTCTACAGCTCACTTCATTGCCAGTTTCTTCTCTGGCTCCCTGAGGGTAGTCCCAGTGCTTGACTGGTCAACTGGAGACAGAATTAAATAAGCCATGTTTGTAGAGAAGAGAAAAGCAAGATGCCATATCCTGTACTTCCTCTGTGACCCAGAAACCACAGAGAACCCCACCACAAAGCTGCTCTGAACTGCTGATCCCTTCCACATTTACTATTACACCAAGTCAGACTTCTGACATGTTTACTTTTTCTTTACTTCTGCTGGGACTGGACATTGACTTACAGTAAGTTTAGCTAGGATTTAAATTAAAAGCAGCTATTTAAAATTCAGTGTCAAATGGGGCAGCTAAAATAAGAAAAATCAGAATAAATAAAAGTTAACATTTGTACTGCCAATGCAAACACACATTTTCTTTTTAACAGTTCAGCCGTACAGCCTATGTAGCAAACCACTTCCTAAACCTCATTGAGATGAACAGGGCTTATGTATATACACATAAAGTTAGGGATTTGTTGGCTAATATTAACCCAGATTGAGGTAAGTATTGGGTTTTGACCGATAAGTCAGCATAAAACATACACATGACACATGATGAATCTTGAGTTCTTTAACAATTAAACATCTAGTCCAAGTTATGTAAAAATTTCAGGACCTTTCCAAATGCATACACCAGCCATTTCCAGAGGCAGTCAGAACAAGATCCAGGTGAAGTAAAATACCCCTCTGCATGCTAGTTTTGAGTGGAGGTGCATTCTGGACAGACAAACTGGAAGGCACATCTCCCAGCCCAGCACTCCCTAAAGCACCTGCCCCTAGAACTACAGAATCACAGAATGGTTTGGGTGGGAAGGGACCTTAAATATCATCTAGTTCCAACCCCCCAATTAGATTCCGTTGTAGACACCCATTGTGCATACACAGCCCTGTCTGTCTCCGTTGGTGACAGATAACAACTTCAGTCACAACGGCTGTGGAGGATGCATCTCCTCCGCTGAGTGGAAGAATAGATTTCCATGCTGATTTAAGGAAAAAAAGTATTTGGAAATCTTAAACAGTTCAGAAACAGGTATACCCTCATTTTTAAACTGGAAACTACGCCATGTTGAACTACAACCTCTCTGTGTAATTGCTGTTTAGTTAAAGAGATATAGAAACCAAATACAAACTGGGTTTCTTTTTGCTAAACAAGTCCTGACACTGCGCAAAAATTGAAGCTAAGACATATAACCATACACATGTATCTGTATGTACACATGTCCTGGGGTGATTTTT
>VYZT01002775.1:0-43084 GCA_013400735.1 Pomatostomus ruficeps
CTACAGATTAAGATCTTGAAGACTGACTGTTTTAAAATTCTCTAACCTTTTCCTTCTTGATTCACTAAGAGGTTTTAAGAGAGGATGCAGACTTCATAAAGCCGTAGTGATGGAGCTATATTTTTTGCAGTTTTATTTAGCAGGATTCTGCTTTTGCAGAATACCCTATGTATTCAGTATTTAGTTTATTCTTTCGGAGGTTTATATGAAACCATAATTTTTCTTTCGTTTCTTGTTCCTTTACCACTTGAGTTCAGATACTTTTCACTGTTTTGCTGTTGATGATTATCTCTTCATTATCTCCTATTCTAATCTTCGTTGTATTTGTGGCTTGCAAACAAATAACTGAAACCTTACGTTGGGATACTGGTTAAAGGAAAAGAAGCAGAAAGAAAGCTTTATAACCCTGAAATTGAATGGAAGTAGCTCATGTTCATAGGACGATCAGACGTGTATGTTTCCAAGGCAACAGTTTGTATCTTCTTTTAACATAGAAACCTTGGTATTAAGTTAGTTGCCTGTGATTGCAGTTTACAATAAAACAGTGTGGGTTATGCAATCTACTGAAATTCACTTTTTATTTTCCTTCAAGATGCTGTGTCATCAAGAACCAAGAGATCTGTGTCTGTGCACATGGAGAAGGTGGCTGTGACTCCTGTTCATGCAGGAGAACCTTCTGGAACAACTTCCTTGGTTTTAATGTTACCAAGGAGTTCCAGAACAGGATCTGGTGATTCCTCAGATAGTGTCCCTTCTTCAGCTCTTCTCAAAGACATGAAAGACATTAGCAGGATATCCCTTGAGTCAGTGAACAAAGTGGTAAATGCATCCGGTGTTGGTCCTACCATTAGTCATAAATCTGAGAATACAGAAGACTTGGAATACATAAAGTCAGAGGAATATGAGAGCGGAGATTCTTATGTTAAGCCTTTGGAGAGTTCTGACATCTTGCTGATGTTAGATAAAGGACAGGAAAGTTCACTGGATCTCTGCTCTGAAAACAAACAGGGGCTGCTTGATGTGGCTGTGGGAAGTCTTCATGATACAGAAGAAGTCTTAGAACAGAGATGGTCAGATAAAGATGCAGTAAGTGGCCCAAGTGTAGCGGAGACTTCTCAGAAACTCAGCAAATCTGCAGAGGAAAAAGGTGATCTGCTTTCAGAACAGCTCTTTAGTCAAAAAGAGCCATCATACCTTGAAGACTTTGAAAGATGCTTTTCCAGAAAACAAGCTTCAGCTGAAGAAACGCTGCCTGGGGAACGCTACAAAGATGACTTTGAAGAATCCCTGCTCTCTGCTAACAGGGAGTCCCTGAGGGAGCAGTCCCAGAACACTCAGGCCAGGCGAAGCAAGTCCACCAGCCTGGGCAGTGATGGTGAAATCAGTGAGTGCCTCAGTGACAGGTCTCTCTCTGGCAGCATGCACTCAGAGAGGCTGCTGGAACTTAAGTCCCTAACAGAACATACGAAAAATACTGAACACAGAGATGGGGAGCAAGAACAGGCTCTGACTTGTTCACCACTGTGGGCCTCAGCTTCAGTCACAGAAGAAAGAGATGGTTTGTCCAATTTCAATATCGGAGATAGAGTACTTGTGAGTAAAGTCCAGCCTGGAACATTGCGGTTCAAAGGGCTGACTAAATTTGCCAAAGGGTTTTGGGCTGGCGTGGAGTTGGATAAACCTGAAGGGAACAATAATGGAACTTACGATGATATTAAATATTTTGATTGCAGAGAAAAGCATGGTATTTTTGCTCCTCCTCAAAAAATCTCTCACATTACAGAAAGTATTGATAGCCATTTAGACACAAGTAAGGATGAAGACTCATTCTTTGATGATAGACTGGAGAAACAACACAAAGCTGAGCAGAAAGATAGAGAAAGTTCCAAACCTGGCAAAGCAGCTGAAAGCCAGAGCAGAAATGCAACAGAGAACTATTCCCAGGATAAAGGTCCTGTGGACACAGCTGTTTCAGAAGTCTCAGCTGAGGAAAGGGTTGATGAGGAGTTGTCATCTAAAACAAACAGCATAAAGGAGATTTCTGTAGCTACTGGTTCATTTGCCCAAGAACATTCAGTGGTAGGTTACCTGAAGGATGCTCTAAAAGAAGAGGCCAGCCACACTCCTCTTATTTCTGTTGTGGATGAGATTTCCACTGTTCAGTTGGATGACATGTCAGATTTCCTTTCTGAAAAACTGGAGAGGCAGAAGACACTGGGAGAAGAATGTGCTGAGAAGGTAGATGATCTCTCTCCTGGCGTCATGAAGAAGCCTGTAACTCCACTGCTGGATTTACTGACAAAAGAAAAGAACCAGTTAGAAGCACAGCTCGGCCTGCATCTCAGAGAGGAAGAAAAGTCAAAAGACCAACTGGAAAAGGTCTGTTTGCTGACAGACAGTCTACTTAGAGATTTTGTGAAAGACACAGTCAGTCAGTTACAGCAAATAAAGAAGATCAAGAATGGGAAAATCCAGCTCAGCAACCAGGTGCTCCGTGATGTGAAGGAGGAAGCCAGTACCCCACTGCAGCAGGTTGAAAAACAGACTTCAGATGGACTGAATAATTTCTTCCTAAGTTCTGATTTGGAAGATGACAGAGAAGAGCTTTCCTCTCCAGACATGTGTCCCAGACCAGTGAGTAGCAGACATCTTCCACTGATTTTAAGAGTTGATTGTGCCTTTGACTGGGGATGATTGAATCTAAGGAATGTAGTGTGGCACCAGTTTTTCTCCGAGGTTCTGTTGGATGATGTGGAGATTACGTGTATGTTCTGTATGTGTCTCACATGTTTTTGTGTATCCCAGTGCATGGCTTGTTTTGGTAGCCATATGTTGCCAACTACATCAGTAAATCATTTAAAAATGTAAGCTGAGTGAAACAAGTGTGACACTGCTTTCATATTTACTCTGTGACTCTTAATTTGCAGGAGAGTCCTGTGTTTGGTGCCAGTGGCCAGGAAGAGCTTGCCAAAAGACTGGCAGAGCTGGAGCTCAACCGGGAGTTCCTGAGTGTGCTGGGAGATGATCAAGACTGGTTTGATGAGGATTATGGCCTGAGTTCCCATAAGTTGCAGCAGAAGCAAGCTGAGGAACCAGCAGTGCTGGCCCAGGTAGAGCTGCAGAAAGTGCCAACAAAGCTGAGTGAGGAGCCTCTGGCGGTCCCTCATACTGCAGTGGAGGTGGAAGGAATGGTGCATGCAGCAGCTGAGGAACTCTGGAAACTGAAAGAGCTAGGTCACGATCTTCACAGCTGCAGCCTGAAAACAGATCTTAGTGGTACCCTCCAAGAGCAGGACATAGACACCATAAACAAGCACGTTTATAGAAAGGTACAGTCTTCAGACATTTTGGTCTTGCCCTTTCAAAATTTATCATGGACAAAAGAAGCCATAACTTTTACTTCTTCCTTTGTTCAGGTGGTATTTGATTTAACAAGAGAGATCTTTGGGGAAATCTTTGCTGAGGATCCTAATCTGAATCATCCCATTTGGATGAAGCCATGCAGGATTGCATCTGCTTATTTTCGCCGAGTCAGAGATCCAAATGATCTGGATGAAATCAAGGTAGGAAGAAATATTTGTTGTGCAGGGAAAGCGAGATGAAAAACACTGAACTGGCATTTACCTGAGTATTGGAAGATCATAAGAGGCGCATCCAGCAAGAGATGAGTTGAGAAGAGAAAGGAGATTACAAACCTGAAAGGAAATATGTCAAAATGGTCCTTTTTTTACTCAACAGATTGGCCTCCCTGTCCTTATGACTGCTACTAGTTGTTTTTAAACCTCAGTCTTCTGAGGTCAAGGATGACCTTGATCTTACAAAGTTGGTATACTGACAGGCTGCTGTAGCAGATTTCTGTGGAACTCTCTATGGCTACATTGGAATGGATCCAGTGGTAGGATTGGACCAAATGGGATGAGGTAGATTTTTCACTCAGACACACACATGTATGCCGGTCTCTCTGACAACAGCAGGAGTTGCCCAGAGGAACCCAAAATTTGGCTAGTGAGGGCATTGTTATATTTGACAAGCCAGAGGAGGCCTCCATGTTATTGGTGGTAGTGCTCAAGGAAAGACAAAAACCCCAGAGCCTGCGGGAGAAACGAGAGCCTGATTGGACCTAGGTTAAAATTGCAGGACTGGACATAGGGAAAAAACATGTCTCCCTTGAAGTGCTCCACAAAGGACCTTCCATACAGCTCATCAAGACACAAATGAAGACTTCCACCTGTACTGTTTCTTCTGAAATTGAGGGGAATTGACTAAATTTTGATTAACCTGCTGAAGATACAGCATGTTAAGTGCTCAGAAAAGCAAAGAAAAGAAATAGTATCTAAATCACTCTGTTAGTTGAGAAGACTTTCAAAATCATGTGGCTGGGGACAGCAGGGGCACGAGACAAGGACACCAAATTCCCACCCTACTTTTCTCTAATATTTTCAAATAAAATGATTTGTCAGAATCTTCTATTTGTATAATGTTGAAAGTGTCTGTTCTAAAGGTTGCTATAGCAGTGGGTTTCTTGTTTTTTCCCCCCATTTCTGGGTTTAATAATTGTTCTGCCTGTGTAATGCTGCTTGAGAGGCTTTCAGTGTAACTTTGGTGCATACACTGTGTGTCTCTGAGCTAAACTGAAGGCTGATGTGAATTCTATAGTGTGACTTTTTAGGGGAGCTGCTTTGTGCAGCTTTAGAACCTTTAATTTCTTACCTCAAATGTGATAAATCTCACCTTTACTGCTCTGTAGAACTTCATTGCAGCTGAAGTACTGAAGTTGTTCAGCCTTAGGAAGGAGCCTAATCACAAAACAGACTGGCAGAAGATGATGAAATTTGGGCGGAAGAAACGAGACCGAGTGGATCACATACTGGTAAGTGGATGAAAATAAGCAGTCATGTGAGATACTGTCCACCAGACTGAAGTGTGGCATATGAGTGTATTTTCAATACTCAGTCATTCTGTTTAAAGAATAGAAAGTGTGCATGAGGTGTTCTAGAAGGTGTTTAATTTTAGAGAGCACTCCGTTGACAAAAACAGTAGTCCATTGCCAGGGAGGGAAGGTGACTTGAGTTAATTCTTCCTACTGATTTGCCTTGAGTATAAATTTGCTCACTCCCAAAAAGTTTAAAGCATGGATTTCCAGAAGGAAACACTGAAATATTTGACTGAGTAAACTTTTTTCTTTGAGAAGGGACTATGTTTTTCCCCTTACTTTAATTTAAAATTATTTTCTTTTGAAGTAATGTTATTTAATTTGAGACAGTGATACAGAGAATGTAATGAAACTAGTGAGTGCAACTGCCACTGGGGGAGAGACAGTTCAGTGTTAAAACTGCCTAAGATGGAGCATGTCTGACTGTGTATAGTTTTTGAAAGTTACTTTCAAAAGTATTTTTGTATTGCCAGTGTGATTAACATCTTTATTGGCTATAATGATAGTGAAGGTTTTGCTTGGGAATATGAGTAGTCATTAACACTGTGCTTCACTTAATTACACCTGAAATTGATTCCACACAACAAGCACACATAAGTAATTTGAAGTCATGGGTCCTGTGGTCTTTTAATTGCCTGTCACTGGAGGGTTTCCAAAACAGGGGTTTAATAGTATGTAAGTAGAATGTCTATTTATAGATCCCAGTGCATCCTGATACACTTGATTCTGGGATACAGAGGTTATTAAAACATGCACAAAAAAGTTCTATGTTTGGATCCCCAAGGGAACTAATATTACAGTTGTTATGCATGTGTACCAACTTCTTAATTTTTTTGCAACATAGTTAGAAAGAAAGTTTCCTGACTGGAAAATTTTGTTCTAGTTGAAGGCATCCAAAGTGCTTCAGGTGAAGCTTGAAGTTCAGACAATCCAGTCTGTGATTTACATGCAGATCCAGACATCAAAGATTAATGGAGTTCTGACAAGTTTGGCCTAATAAATAATGGGTTTAATTTTGTTTTGTTTTCACAAGAATATGGTAATAAAACTTCAGCTGAAGACTGGGAATAACTCTCTGAAGGTTGCAGCATGTCATGCTTTAGAAATGAGGCAGTCTAAGGGGCATTGATTACAAATCTATGCTGTATTGTAAGGCACTATCAGAGGAACTTCTAACTGAAAATCTAAGGAGATAGTGTTCAGTTTCTCTTGCCATATTTTATTAAAATCTCTATGAAACGTGAAGTATCTGGACAGGTTTCTGTCTCCTACTCAGCCCCAGCTTAAGGTCCTGAGTTCTGTGGCAACACAGATCCAAGGCCAGAAGTGGATATACAGTGCAAGACCTGCTGCCTGTCCCCAGTAGCTCATGGGATAGCCCTAAACTGAGAGGCCAGTTTTAGGGTTCTCCACATTTTGTTGAAAGTGCATTCAAGTAGTACAAGACAGCGATTTCCTGAAAGGGAAAATTAGACCATTTTTTAGATTTGGGTGTTGTAGAGTCATCTTTGAAAATCACAATTCAAAATACTTAGTTCCAGTTTTTGTGAAGATGTAGGCAATATACACCACTGCAATGAGCAGGGGATGTCACGTGAATACATACATAAGCTGATTGATTTTCCACATTCTTTTGATGCTTATAAAGACAATGACTGTTAAAATAAAACATGATCTTTTTAAAGCAGAGATTAACATTCTTAGGCTTCTGTTATTTACATTTAAACTTAGAGCATAGTTTCTTCCCAGTTTCTTCATTTTCATTGTAAGTCAAATTAACCTTAAAATGAAAACATCCCTTCACAGTTTTCTGTTGAGACAACTGTATATTTTAGTGATATTGAGAGGATTGAACACACCTGACTGTCCAATACTGTCTGACCCAGGAGCTGGGCATAACTTCTGTTTCTTCTGTAGGCACAGAAACAAATGCCAGGCTATTTTACTGAATTTACTATCTCCCTGATTATGCTTGGATGTGTCCTTCTGGGTTTATCATATTAAACCAAATTGCCAGTGGAAGGTTCATCCCTGTGGGGAAGGGGCACAGCAGGAGAAGCAGCCTATGCTGCACTTGTGATCTCTGTGACACTGAGACCTGTGGGATGGCTGTCACACCTGCTGGGAACTAAGGGGAGAACAGGATGGATTAATCCTTTGCCTCCTTGCTCTGCCTTGAACTTTGCTGCTTCCTCCAATCACTGCACCTTTAGTTGCATTTTCGCTTTGGCTTTCCCAGCACTGACACCAATGTGGTGAGTCATGTTTTAGTGCCAGTGACAAAAGAACATCTTCCTCTTCTCCTTTTTGCAGCATTCTTTGATCAGGCATCACTGTCCTCAGAAAACATTTGTATTGGAGATCTTCAGGGTTCGCTCTGATCTGCTGGATACTTGCTCCAGTTACTAACATTTACAGCAAATTGTGGCTTACTTGATAACAAATACAGGAGATCCACATTTATGAAAAGCTACTTTGTTTAAAATCAAGTTAAAGGAATGTCTCAGTGTTTGCTTTCCTCCCCTCTTGTCCCTTTGTGTTGTTCCTTTATCACAGGTGTGCTGTCTGTGCTTTGTGGAGAATGTCAAATGTACATTTCGGTACATCAGGGCTGCCAGCATCTTTCAAAATCTTTTTAAATCACAGCAGGAACCCTCATATCTCCTTATTTAAGTTCAGATACTGACAATAGGTCATTTCCACTCCTTTTTTTTTCCATTTGGGTCTTCAGCCAAAACTCCCTTTGCTGATCTGTTTGCATGGGGCTAGAACAAACTGCCATTGCTTTCCTGTCAGCCCCCTTTTTCGTTTATCTGGAGCTTGAGAAAGCACAGCTCACACGATACTGCCAAACCTGTGTGTTTGATATTCACACCTTAGGAGTCTGCCAGTAGAGTGCTGAAAAGTGCTTGATCCTTTGACCTGTTGACTTAACAGCCAGAATGTTTTTCTCCATGCAGAAACTGCAACAAAGCAGGACTGTGCTTACCAAGGTGGCTTAATTGGAAAGCACAAGGGGCCACTGGTGCAGCACCCCAAATCTAAACCCATGGGAAGTGTGCAGTAAGAAGAGACTAAAAGCCTGCTTGTATGCTAAGTTGTGACTTAAGGTTTCCAGGAACTCTGAGAGCAAAGGGCTGTGAGAATGCACCTGCCTGCTTTCCTCCTGCTGGCGTTCTTCCAAGACACTGCTTTATATCTGGATGCTTATTCTTTTCAGCCTCCCAAATAGTCTACTGACTCCTTAAATGTACTTTATTTTAGAGATAGTCATGGTTTTGAACAGGAATCTCCAGAAATCAAAACATGCTAACTCACTCTCTAAAGTTTCTTCTGATTATATTCCTTTATGTGGGTTTTTTTAGGTACTGTTACATTTACTAGATGGCCAGCGGAATCATGTGACCATGTTATCTGCTGATTTTTCTTTTGTGTGCATGCCCCCCTTCTTTACATGTTTTTTTAAAGATAAAAGGTGTGCATAAAAAAAAAAAAAGGCACACAGAAAAAATTACCACACAGCCTTCTGCATTGGATCACTATTTATCTTTTCCTGTAAGATGAAATTCAGCCTCATTAAAACTGTCATTTTCCTGACTTTATCCAAATGCAGTTTCTTTCTGGTAAAGAGATCTTGCTTCCTACTATCAAATACATGAAGTTTTACTTTTGTCATGAGAAAGTTCAAAGTACTGAAGACAAGGCAAAGCCCATTTCCATGCAAGCCATGATAGCTGTCAAATATTAAACTGTCTCAATTACTTAGGAGCAGTTTGTGGTAGCATAACAAATGGATCAAATCTTTCCCAGACAAAGGAGTCAAAACTGCCTTGGCTCAGATGGTGCAGCCAGGGCTGCACAGCAGCACGGCAGTTTCCACACGTGTACTGAATACACTATAAACAAGACATGCCTGCAGCTGCAAACTGCACATTCTTGCAGTTTTTGGAAAGTATGTTCGAGGAAGTCCTCCTAATGCCAAATGAAATTGTGTGCTCTGCCTCTGAGAGAGGGGGGAATGATAACAGGCAAGAGAAAACTAATCATTGATACTGCTTTTCTTTCTGGTTCTATTAAACATCCAGCCTTTCTCTGCCTGGATCAAGTACCTTCTCCTCTCTTGTTTACTTTTACTTCTTTATCCCATGTATCTCTTTTCCTTCCTAGAGCACAGTAAAGAAATTGTCTCATCACACAGTTGCAGGCAGACAGAATAAACAGCACCTTAGAGTGGATCTGGACATTGGGATTTGTTCAAGGCCACTAAAATCAGAGATTTTAACCAGCTTGATTGTTTTACTCACTTGCTTCCCCCCACCCCAGTGTTACCTTCCCTAAGTCTTGACTTCACTTTTCAGCGCTGGAGTCGCTCCTGTTCTGGGAGGGTCAGAAGATTCCATCAGTCACTATTGTGCAGTGACTCCAGGTTACCGGCCTTGGATGTCATCAGTCCAGGTCCCTGGGCATCCTCTGACATTTGTCTCCACCCGCCTCCTTCATCTTCAGGATCTTCCCCCATTTCCAGGATCTTTCCTGCAGCGGCCACATTCACCTTCTCCCTTTGGGGCCTCTGTTTTTTTCCCAAACCACTTCTGCTGTTAGGGAATCCTTTTTCAACATCACCTCTTCTTTTCATGACCCCTGTCTCTTTCTTTTCCTTATCTAAATAGTCTGTGAAGCAGACACAAAACCCATAATCAGTCTGCAAATTGCTGCTTCTATCTTATGCTTCTTTATTGATGGGAGGACTTGGGGCATGCTGCTGTATATCAGAATTTACAACCAGCACATACAGGTTGTAGGCAGCACATTTCTGTGTGAGAGTTCAGGAGTCTCTTTCAGACAGTCACCCCCACACAAACCCACATCCAATTATCTACCACTTTTTGGCCTTCCATTTAAGATATTTTTCACCTACAATGCTCCTTTGAAGTTTGATTACAAATAATGTTGCTTCTTCCTTGTTAGTAACAAGCCTAATGAAGCCATTAATGCCTCATCCTTGACAGCTGTGTGGGAAAGAGGCACTGGCAGTGGTAGCACAGATTTGTGAGCAGACAGCATGACTTCCAAAGCTGTTTTCAGGATGAGATCCCTGCCCCTCTCCCCAAGCTCTCTTAAGAGAGGGAGAAAGGAGCTGTCAGCCTGAAGCCCCATGTCGAACTGGGGCCTTACAAATGGCTGCAAACCCTGCAGCAGTGCCGGTTCCATGGGGTTCCAATAGCAGCCTCTTCTTGGGCTTCATACTGTGCTGGGGTTATTGAATCATCATTGTGCCACAGCAGCTGTCAGCTTCAAAACAGACCAGTTTCTGGAAGGTTTAGCTTCAGGTGAAAGGAAGAGAGTATGTTGGGGCTATAGTTCATGTCCTGTCTCAGAAAACTACACTATTACATACTGATCCTGGATTAGTGGATTTTTCAGTATGTTTAACCTTAGTTTGGCAGTGTGTAGGTGTCTGCCCCACTTGTACAGTGTAAATGTGTTTCAAGTTTAGAGTGTAAGATTTATGGGCAAAGGAGGTTTCTGTTGAAGCTGAGGAGAGATAGAGCTTTCGACAGGTTTTCTTTGTAATTTTAAATACGAGTTATGTTTGCACTCATTCCTTCTTTTCTAAGAAGCTTGAGCTGGTTTAAGGTTTGTCTGTAATACTGAAATTGTCACTAAGACAAATTTTTAGTAAGTTTAATTGAAGGTGTCCAGTTGAAGAGACCCTCAATAAAACTTGATTTCCTGAATGAAATGACATATTTCAGTCTGATACTAAACCACCTATTTGTCAGTGAGCAGTAAAAGAGGATACTTTTTGTCAACAATTTAGTAATAGAAGGAAATAAGTACTCTTCGAATGTACTGGTACAAAATTCCATTTGTAGTAATGCTGTCAAATCCAATGAAGTGTGGAGTATTCTGTGCAAATGAGTTGTAATGCTGTCTTTTACAACACATGCATGCATTTTGTCTTCCTATGCAGAAGAATTGGAAGTTAGTGGTTTCGTTAAAGTTTCTTATTATATTATAAACTGCACTGCAGTGAAATTTTTTTTTTTCTCCTTCTCCTGTTAAAGGCCTTTGCATTATTTCTTACCAGTTTAAGCCTCATGGAATCAGCTTCTTACAAATACATAATTAGGGACTGATTAATTAATAGGGCTGCTGCTGTTGGCCAAGAATATCCCATTAGCCAAGTCCTTTCAAGTGAAAAACTTGTGCAGGAATATGAAAGCCTTTAAAATCGATGCTACAGTGAAAAGCAGAAAACATTCATACAGTGAAATAGCCTAGTTCAAACAGATCTGTGTCCATTTTGCTCTTCTAAGCATTTTCTGTAATCACATACAAAGACAGATACATTGTTGGCAGATACACTCTGCTTTGGACTCTTTCTGGAACTCTGCAGGCAATATTATTTTAAAGCAACAGAATTGTAATGTTTGTATTGCCTTTCTACCCTCCAAGGTGCAGGAACTCCATGAGGAAGAAGCGCAGTGGGTGAACTACGACGAGGATGAACTGTGTGTAAAGATGCAGTTGGCAGATGGGATCTTTGAGGCCTTAATCAGAGACACTGTTGATGTACTGAACCAGATAAATGAGAAACAGCGGAGGCTGCTGCTTGTCTGACTTTGCCGAAGTGAGCTCAGAGCTGCCAACCACGGAATCACTGACCTGCTCTCCTCCCTGCATGTGCTGTGGCTGGACTTCCACGCATGGCGTTCCCAGACAATTCAGATGGGATGAAAAGAACCTGAACTAGCTGCCGATACCCAAACTGATCCCTCGCTTGAGGCTGCTTTGAGGAGTGCTCAAGACTGTTCCTGTGCAAATGCAGTTAATGTCACATAACTGTCAGCAGCTGCCTGGGGCCCTAGCCTGGGGCTTTGACATGTTGGGCTTGGTCCCTGAAAGGCTTGGGTTAAGTTGGGATATTGGCTCTTTTGCTGGAATGGCGGTCACCCATCAGTACTCAACTTGTCTTCAGAAATGTGAGTAATTTGGAGAAGCAAGAGTTTGGTCAGGTTTTGGTCATAAACAGACATACTATACTGAACAATGTTATAATCTTAACACCTCTTCTCCTGCAGCCCTAACAATGTGCACCAATTCCTTCTGCTTCTGAGCCCATTTAATTCACTTCTCTGTGAAGCTGGTTTTCATCTTTCTTCTATGATGTGGTACTAAGCATTGTGCCAGCCTAGTCCAGGGAAATTACATGATGTTGCTTCCTGCCTACAAGTAAAGAATTCTTGCTGCTTTGCTCCAAGGCAGAGCAAGATAAAGCCTGCCTAGTGTCAAGCGTGAAAGATAAGCCTGTGGACTACTTTCCTCCTACCATGTAGCACTTCTCTTCCTGGAGCGCCAGCTGCTCCCAGATAATGGATACTCAGGATTTTCTCAGGCACAAGACATGCAGGAGTGGAAAATATTTCCTCACAAAAATTTGGCCTTCAATCCCTCAGCTTTCTCCCTTACTGTCACCTAATGAATTGGAGAAGCTGTTACTTGAACAATTTAGAGAACGGAGTGTACTCACCAAAGAAAGTTGTGTCTGGTGCTTGACTGTCTGCGTGTTTTGTGCTTGCGGATTTTTTATTTATTTTCAGATAATTTATTAAGTGGATTACAGGAGAGTGTCCTGTGCAGTTGGCTGCACTGTCTTGTGTTTTGAGACAGATGAACTTGAGAGAGGATCTGGTTTGGAAACCTCCAGAGCCCCATATTCTTAGCACAAAACCTCCAGCTTCATGAGGCAGATATGAGGGGGGGTGAAGGTAGGAAGAACCAAACCTCAATGATCAAGGGTGGGATGCAAAGACAAGACTAGGAGTGGAGCTTGAAAACTGAAGCATCTGGTTAGGAGATGATGGAGAGTCGAGGGGGCTGAGCTGAAAAACTGAGTGAAATTTCCCAGCTCTTTCTGTTCCCTTCCTTTCCCGGAACTTCTACACCATGATATGTGATTGATTTGGTGCTGGATTCATCTGCAGTGTCGTTCTGTTGAGTGCTGGTTCCTGACCTGTTCCTCTCTTTTTCTTGGAGGAACACAGACAATCTGGGGTCAAACACTGATGCCTTAACAGTGGATGTCCCTGTTTGCTAACCTGGAACAAGACCCAGAGGAAAGTCAGATTCTCCAGGCACTGGAGTGTAGAAAGACTTTGACACTCTCAGAGGTGCCCCAAAGATGCTGCAGCCCACAACAGGCATGGCAGGGAGATCTCAACTGTTTTCATTCATCTGCTTGGTTCTTGGGCTTCCTGCTGTGCATACCTTTGCTACTGCTCCAGTTTGGTTTCTCTTTTCCACTGTTTTTTGTTTGTTTGTTTGTCTTTTTTTTTTTTTTTTGTTGGATTTTTTTTTGTTTGGGTTTTTTTGANNNNTTTTCTCTTTTCCACTTTTTTTTGTTTTTTTTTTTGTTTTTTTTTTTTTTTTGTTGGATTGTTTTTTGTTTGGGTTTTTTTGAAAGGTATCATTGGAATATTTGCATTTTGCACAATGACACCCAGCTGGTAATTCTTCAGAATGCCAGACATCCATGCAGATTCTCCGATGTAGTGTTGCCAGCATCTCACTTGTGAGTTAGTGATGAGCCATATCCATGGGAGCTCTATGAGTGGAAGAACAAGAAGGATATAATGGTGGATAGGGACAACCTCCAGTGGGCATATTCATGTGTGTTTCGCAGTAGTGGCCCTTTTGGCTGGAAGTTGAATGATTTTGGTGAAGCATTGCTCAGCTTTTTTTCTCAAGTGATTAATTTGTTCATGTAAAATGTCATGATGCTGAACCAGGAAACCCTTGAATGCTTAAAGACAGAAGCAAACTAAAGCTGCTAGATTTAACCAGCATGGTGTCACTGTTTGGGTCACCACCTCAGATTTCCTTTCCTGGGTGGATCTCTTTAAATAGCAAGGATTACTATTTTTATAGGTGGCAGTTATGGAAAGAAGACAGAAACCTGCAGGGTAGGTTTGTGCCTGGAGCATCAGCTTAGTTTCTGTTCTGTAGATACTGTGGCCAGTGTTGAGAAGGTTGTCCTGCATCCCCAGGACTTTTTGGTGTTCTAGTGGGCTCATGGGGTGTTTCTGGTCTGTCCAGCAGCAGGAAGGAGGTTGTGCAGTTGGGCCTGAGAAGGTACTGGGGTCCATTGGAGATTGTGTGCCTGTTATCTTCTGGGTGTAGTACCTTCCACAGAAGCACTAGCTATTTTTAACAGCTGTTTGGACAGAAGGAAGCTGTGTCTAAGTAATGGCTTTGTTTCTTTGCAGACATCACTGATTTTTTTTTATAACAATCCTTGCCAGGAGCAACCCTAAAATGACTTGAACGTACACTAATTATATTCTCAATACCTCATGTGTCTTGAGTTGCTTTGAGTTGAGTGTATGTTCAAAACCTTGAGTGGGTTGAGTACTTGTGGACTGATGATTACTGTGATTAAACAAGGGTCAGGCTGGGTCGGGCTGGTAGTGTGGAGATATGGGGAAGCCTGGGGTCCCACGAACAGGCTGCATTCTCTGCTTTTTTCCCCAACCTTCCCTTTGTAAGAACAAGATGATATTTCTGTGTCCTGGTTATCTCAGTGCAACCACATAAGAAGATTCAAGGCTAGGACATTTTGCTGAGACCCATGAGGTGTTTGGGGCAGCGGCTGTCATCAGTGGGGACATGCAGTTCCATCTTTGGAAGGATCTCAGAGCCAGCTGAGAAAGCCCAGGCTTGTGGGAACACAGAGTGTGAGTACCTCTCTAACAGCAGGATGCTCTGTGAGTCGAGCCCTGGAATATCAGTACTTCTGCCTTTCTGAAAAGGCTTGTTCACAAAGTGGAATGAGGGATTGAAAAATCCCATCTTGTTCCCCTTCCTTTCTTGAAAAAGTGGCCTTAGCTTTTTGCAATACTAGAAAAAGTGTGTACCTGCAAAAGACATTCAGTAGTAGCACAGTGACAGAGACCTTTTAAGTGACTATTCTGTGAGGAACTGTGTGCAGTTCCCACTTTCATATCTCTTTGCTACCTTAAGAATATTAGGAAAACAAAGTACTTTTTGGCAGACAAACACCTGAATCTTACAAGGTATTTAGTGCATCTGAAGTGTTTACAAACCAACTAAAATGGAGAAAAGCAAACTATTGAACTTACTTGTCATTTAAACGTTAAATGCAAAATTATATAGAGATGAAAAAGAGATACTTTAATTAACCTGCATTTACTAGGTTTTTTTCCCTTGATTTTGCAGAGCCTTTTGATACACATTTGCAAAGCCACCTTTTGGGAGGCTTGATCTCCCCATGTACTGTGTTGTGGAGATGCTGAAAAGAAACCCGTTTACTATGTATGTGTAAATAACCTGGTAACTTGGGGTTTGGGCCAGTTTCAGCTCATGTTCACATCCACAGCAGCTTTGCACAGTAGACAGACCCAAGGATGTGAAGGGGTTGGGGAGTTTTTTTTGTAATTAAGAACTGTAAAATAACCAGGGTGGTCCCTGTGTACATCAGTGTAAATATCTTTGGTAACTGAAATGTACTTTAAGAGAACAAAATCTGTAAATAAACTGATTTATAAATTAACCTTGTTTCCTGGTTTTTATAAAATGGAGCTTTATAATTACCCAAGCAGTTGCCAGTTCTGAAGGTGTCTTGGAGATTTGTCCCTTTCTCTCTGATACTGTACTTGGGATGCCAATCAGAATCTACAAAATCCCGTTAGAGTTGCCTTAATTATAATCATAACCTTTTTAGTTGGACTTTATTGTTAAAGCTGACTGTTGGTAAAACCAGAAAATAGCATCAAGTAGTCATTGCAGGAGTTCACTGTGGGAGAAAAACTACTCATTGCACATGTTTATTTAAAATATATTTTAAAAACTCATGGTTTAAAACATTTTTATGTTAAACCGTTTTGGAATCAAATTCTTCAGAGCCTCAGTCTTGTTTTATATCTCTCAATTAGGCTCCTAAATTGGTACAGCTCTATAGAGCTGCTGTTAGCAGCACCAATCCCTTCCTCACCAAGGGGCAAACATTGCTCCCTGGAAACTTTATGTATTGGTGGAACTTCTCTAAATCTTTGCTGTTCCCTTTTCAGCAAAAAAACTCACCCAAATCAGTTTAACACATGAAAGGTCCTGGAGCTCTGTAAGGATGGCTGAGCACTTGCAGTGCCAAACCACAAGCATGGGCACATGGTGATGGAGTGACAGCGTGAAGGTGTGAGCCAGGGAGCAAAGGTGTTTATTGAGCCTCCCCAGTGCCTGTTGCCAATCCTGCTCCTGTACCTCTGCTGTGTTTTGGTGCCTTTTATTAATGTACAAATCAGCAGGAAAAGCTTTGCTCTCCATTTACTGCAGACCCTGTACAAAACCCAGCATCAGTCTTTTCATCTTGGAGGACACTGTGTGGCAGTTGACTCCGCACTTGCCTGGGAGGGGTGTTTGCATTAAATGGTGGGGGGGAAACTGTGTGAACTAAACCATTGCAGTTATTTGTTCTTTGCTTTTCCTTAGCAGAGGTACCTCATCCTGGGGGAGGACTTGCTGCGTTGAGGTTTCCATTATAGAAGCAGTTCTGCTGCAGTCCTGCAGTGCCAATATGCAGTAGGACTGGTCCTCAGTGGAGCGTGCAGGGAACACCATCTGCAGCCCTCAGACAGACAGGAGGACATCACAGCCCTTTGAGCTCAGCGGTTGGTCCTTGAATGTCCAAGGGGCTGAGGCAAAGTGGTGCTGCAGCCTCTGTGTGTTCATTAGTGAGCAGCAGGAGAGCATCTGTGTCATGTCTTTCCTCGCTTCAGTGATTTTACTCCACAAGTCCTGTATTTTTGGACAATTGTCTACTTGCATCCATCCCTGGAACAGGCTTACAGTGCATTTCCCATAGAAAAAAAATTAATCTGCACTTCTCTGGCTGAAGAAGAGGCTTCCTTTAAAAATGGCTCAAGCGGTGGGAGTGCTGCCAAGGTGCTCTGGCAGCAAACTGCTGCATTGCTCCTGCTGTCATTGCCCAGGATGCCCAGCAATCAGCATGATGAAGGCGCTCATTTCCTCATTTGCAAATCTACATTGCTTCACTTTACCACTGACTTTCTACCCATGGTGTTTGTGGAACTCTTCCCAGAACCCTTGAAGCACAGTTGCCTTTGACAGCCATTTCACCTGTGGACCTGGTGAAACTCCTGGCTTGTGCAATGGCAGGCAGCCACCTTCCTGATGGCATGCTGGATTGAGTGGGACTGTTTAGTGCCTCCCTTCCCAGCTACAGCCCACTCCCAGGTGCCTCCTTTGGGATGTTGTACCAGCTGCAGCCATCCCAGATCTTAAAATGCCTGGCAGAACACTGGAGCACTTGAACTTTTGACTCTGCTCCAGATGTCCTGTCCCTTGCCTAGCACAAGAGCGTCTGCAGTATCTGGGCTCTCATTAACACAGCCCTCAGAAGAAAAGGAGCTGGTGGGGAGCTGCTGAACACCAGCAGCTCTTCAGAGTGCAGGAAGAAGAGGAGGGGGGCTGCCCAGCTGCTGGCACCCAGTCCGGAGCATGGGCCATTGCCTAGCAGGAATGGACATGAGATGTAATGGAGTTGGAAAGTTTAGGGCACTCTATGGGATGCCGATCCTGTGGGGGAGGGAAAGGCACCCTGTGAGACCTGGAAACCAGAGCAAAGAAAACCCATAGCCCTAGCCCTGCATCTTCCTGCCTCCTCCTGAATAAGGTCCTGCAGAAATTTGGGGAAAAGGAGGAGAACAGAGTAGCTCTGTTCAGGAGGGCGATGGTTGGGCAGGTTCAGGGGTGTAGGGCGGGCTCATGGAGCACAGATGCCTTCATTTGCCTGCCAAGTGTGCTGTGTGAGGATGGCCTGGAGCAGGTGGTTAGTTCCTGCTCGGAATGTTTCTCTTGGCCCCAGTTTTCCAGCCCTTTGCTCCATCTGTACAAGACCTGCTATGTCCCTTGGGATGTGTTCCGTTCCTGGTGTGCATTTCCAGTGGCTTCCTGTTGCATGAAGTGTAGACTGACTCAAACTCAGATTTTGTCTGAGAATTTGTCAGAGGTGGAATTAACACCAGTTCGGGGGGGGGTGTCTCAGATTTGATTTTATTTTATTCCAGCAAAATAAAGGAGGCTGCAGGAGATCCCACTGTTCATATGGCTTGGCTTGAGGAGCTCAACAAGGAGCCTGGTCCTGTGTCTGTGTCTGGCTGTGTTGCTGGACTGTGGACTGATGGAGCTAGTGCTGCTAAGTGAACCTGTGATTGGGCACAGCAGTCCTTGGTAGGTGAGACCTTGCTTACCTTGCAGGACTGCTGTCGCAGCGAGAGAGGAGTGCTCCGTTGTCATCCCTGTGGTATTCTCAGTTTCATGCGCTGCAATTAAACCACCTGCTAAATAATGATGTGGCAAATCTGGGTGGTGTGGCCTCCTCCAGTCTGCTCCTTAAAGTTGGAAACATGAGCTGGACTGGAAAACATTTACTCTGTGCAACCTGGGTCATGGTAATAATTTATGACTGCTAGTAGATCTGAAATTTGCAGGTAAAACATTTTCCTACTTAGACATACCAATGACAGTGCCAGTTCCTTCTGGTCTCCCTGGGTTCCTCTGAAAAGAGCAAGGGCAGCATGGCTGCCATCTTTTGGAGCAGGGATGAATCAGCAAAGGGTGAATAGCAGAAGGTTGGTACTGCTGTATTCTCTCTGCAGACGCAAACTGCATGAACACGTTCATCACATCCTGAGAATGCACCCCAGATTTGCTTTTATGGCTCTTGTTATTACAGGCTAGTTGGGCTTGAAAGGTAGAAATGAACTACCCCCAATCAAGCCTGTCTTGTGGAAACAGCAATTCCCAGCTGCTGATGGCCGCTTCGAGGGACTGTCCTGGTCTTCACAGGTGTCAGCCTGGCAGAGCCAGTACAGAGTGTGGGAAGCAGCTAGGATTCACATCCACTCTGGGTGTTATTCCCTGTCTTGGCAAAGCTGGCAGGTTTGTGGTAGAGATGGCTGCCAAAGGTCTTGTCTGAAGCCATGTCTCAGCTGAGGTGTGACTTGTGCCGCCAAGGGAGAAGTGCCACCTGAACTGAAATGTCGGGGAGGTGGTAGGTGGCACAATTTTCACTTGTTCTCTGAGGGAAATGAGGCTTTTTATTCACAGAAGGACCATGCTTTAAGCAGTGCTGTGCTGCAGATCAAGGAGGGCTTCCTTGAGTTCATCATCTTGTGAAGGAGAAAGGAAAACTGTTGAGCCTCCTCTGCAGCTGGTATGTCCAAGGTGCTTGCAGGGGAGTTGGATGCAAACCTCTCTGAATGGCCTCTGAAATGCCAGTGATGGGGTTGCCATGATTGTATCATGAGTCTTGCATTGGTTGCGTGTTTTCCTTAGAGTCAGTTCCTGGAATCACACAATTAGGTAGGAATGTGTTCTTTAATTTTCAAGGAAGAAAGTCAATTTCAGGATCTCCCTGGCCCTGAACCTTCACAACTAAAGGGAATTACGAAGGTCCTGGGTCTGCTCACCTGGCCATTTTGAACATTTTATAGACAGGTTCATGCTTTTAAAAATGGACAATAAAAGCCTTTCTCCACTTTCTGAAATGTAGTTCTTTCCATCACTTCAAGGGCTGAACACATAAAATCCAGCCACTCTTCCCTTGTCTCCTCTCTTACCCAGCACAGAGGTGATTAGAGTAGCTTTGTGTCTGAAAATGATCCATTTTGGGTGCACGAAGCAAGTTCTGCACAGCTTAATTGATTTTGGTGAGATTGTGGCTGCCTTTGAGGTTCTCAGTCTGTTGATGTTGCCCACACCTCACTGACTTCAGGGAGATTCCAGCTGGGTGTTAGTCTGGGAATGGAGATTTCAGTGCTGATGAGCTTAATGAACTAAAGCCACTGCTCTGCTACTGCATGGAGATTGTGCAGCATAGGAATCTCTATGGTCATCCTTAGCCCATGGCCTTGCTATGAAGTGAAGCACAACTCTCCCCAAAGTTAAGGATGCCGAGATGGGCACTGAAGGCTTTGCTGTGAAAACCAAGCAGGCTCCTAAAGGTGCCATGGGAGCCTAAAGCTGAGCTTTAGGGCTGGCTGGGGCTCAGCAGCAGGGCATCCAGAGTCACCCAGCACCTGTCCCCAGGTTTTGCTTCTGGCAGGTTCCATTGGCAGCCAGAGAGGACAAAAAGACAGAGAGTGCTGAGAGGGCATTTCTAAAACCTCCCCAAACTTCTACTGCTTCTTGATTGCTATTAATTTGTCTTAATTGCCTTAAAATCCAACTTTAAAACGGTTGTTTCAAAGCCTCTGCTTTATCTTTGCCTTTGCATGCCCTGTCTCAGGGTGTTCTGCAATGAAAATATGTCACTTCCCAGTCTGAGGTCGAAGAAAAGCCTCATCTCTTGCTTTGCTGCAGCATTCAAAGGAAAAAAAGGCTTTTTGGGCAAGTCTGTGCCTGGAAAACTCCACACCCTGCTGCTGAAGGAGGCTATTACTGGGGAGCCTTGGGAATGGGACGTGCCAGCTGGGCAGTAGGGTCACTAGCAGCACCCTGGCTATTCCCTGGGCAGCAGGAAGCAGGAGCATCCCCACCCCAGGGCTCCAGGGGATGAGCAATGGTGTGGCTCACCTCCAAAGAAGCTGGAGCCCTGGGGTGTGGGCTCTTGCCCCTCCGCCTTGGTGTTAGATGCTGCTTTTGCATCTAAAAAAGGATTCAAGGAATTTAAGGTGCCTGGGAGGAAGGGGTGAGCTGGATGGTGAGGATACTGGCAATTACGCTGGCACGGAGCACCTCTCCTTTGCCTTGATAACCTAATCAAGCTGATGAGCCCTTAAAATAAAGCTTTAATCCAGGGTGAGATAATGGTAGTGACGTCCCTGAACATGGGGTTTTTTGTTTTTTAATCACTAGCTGGATGAGGACAAGTCCTGACAAGGTCTCTATCAGTAGTGAGGGACCAGCTTTTAGGGCAGCCCTGCACAGGCTAGGCTGTGTCTCTCTCCTTCCTGGTTAGACAACGAGGTGTGATAATCCCTTAAGGACTTAATTACAGCTGGGAGGGCTGGAGCAGACCATCTTCTGCCCCTTTCCAATCAGCCTGGACCCACGGAAGATGGGTGGAAGCACTCCCACGGTTTGTGTCCACCATGCTCTGTTCCCCCAGGCCAGGCTGTGTCAGGGAGCCCCATCGTTTCCAGTAACCGTGCCCTGTGTGGAGCCTCCACCCTCCGCTGCCCCAGTGAGCCTGGGCTCTGGCAGGCTTGTTTTTCTAGCATGGTGAGTCTGCCTAAAATGCCTAGGTGGGGCCCAGCATGGATAATGGCCTTCCTGGGGACAGAGCCACCAGCCCTCAGCAGCCATGGGCACCCCCAGTGCCAGGGGTTCCCTGGCCTCAGGGGCTGGGAAGAGAGTGGAAGGCTGGATCTTGGGGCTGTGTCTACCCTGGCAGTGCCTGGTTCTGCCCTGGGGCACTGAGCAACGGGCACCTTCCTCCTGGGAGCCGGTGACGTGGGTGTGTGCGTGAGCAAAGGCACGGCTGGGCTGGCTGGGATTATGGAATCAGAATCCTGAATGGTCTGGGTTGGAAAGGACTTTAAAGAACATCTAGTTCCATCATCCTACCAACCTTTACACTAGACAAGGTTGCTCCAAGTCCCATCTAGCTTGGCTCTGAACACTTTCAGGGATGGGGCATCTACAACTTCTCTGGGCAGCCTCTGCCAGGGCCTCACCACCCTCGCATGGAAAAATTTTTTTCTAATATCTAACCTAACTCTCAGTTTGGCAGCATTCCACTGAAGAGGCCACTGGGGATGGAAGGCTGTTTTTTTTAGATGAAGAGTTGGATTTTGTGGGTGTCACTGGATATCCTTGCTGGGCATCCCTGGCAGGTTTGAGGAGAGGGCAGGGCTGTCTCCAGGGTCCCCATTCCACAGGGTATCCAGGTGGTGCCCAGTGATGCTGGCTGATATCAGGGCATCTGACCAGGGCACTGCCCTTGGGGTGCCCATAATGGTGGCAATGTGCATTTTGGGGCTGAATAAGGTGCCTATGCCATTGCAGAATCACAGGTTCATTTTGGTTGGAAAAGACCTCCGCAGTCATAAAGTCCAGCCTGTGACCTTGTCAACCAGACCATGGTGCTCTGTGCCACGTCCACTCTTTCCTTAAAACACCTCCAGGGATGGTGACTCTGCCACCTCCCTGGGCAGTCCTCACTTTATCAGCATTTTATAATTTTATGTCATTTGTCCCCTCACAGAAGGGTAATACTGCAGCAAAGGGGAGGGGAGGAGAGTATTGGGCCCCCCGCTATGATATGGAGGCGCTGAGGGAGGGCTGGGAAGCTCTTGGGCGCTCTCCCCCGGTGGATGGGGGCCTGTCCGGGGTAGTGTTTGTGCTTCCTCCCGATGCGGCGGTGCCGGGGGGTTCCCCGCGTTGTCCCCGCCCCGGCCCCACCCCGGGGGCGGTGCTACGGGCGGCTCCGGGCGCTAAAGGCGGCTCCGGGCAAGGCTGGTTGGCCTGGCGGGCGATGTGGCGGCGGCGGGCGCGGGCGGGGGGTCGCGGGGGGCCGACGGCTCTCCCGCCGCTCCTGCTGCTTTTCCTGCTGCTCCGGGTGCCCGCGGCGCGGCCCGGCCGCCTCTACTCGGCCGCTGATCCCCTGGAGCTACTGGGGCCGGGGGCGGAGCGGCGGCTGCTGGGCTCCACCAGCGCCTGGGCCGTCGAGTTCTTCGCCTCCTGGTGCGGGCACTGCATCCACTTCGCGCCCACATGGCGGGCCCTGGCCCACGACATCCGCGGTGAGTCTCCGGCCCCGTTGTCCCCCTGTCTCTCCTTCTCCTCATCCCCGCCTGCCCGTCCCATCGGCGCCCCAATCCCTCCCTGTGCTCTTGACCTTGTTACCCTTATCCCTGTCTCTGTCCTCTTCCATCAGCACCCAGTTTAATCCCCTTGTCTTTGCCCCTGCACCTTTAAATTCTGCCTGTATCTCTGTCTGTTCACCTGTCAGCATCCCTAAATCCTCCTCCCTGTGCAGGGGGGTCCCGCTTCCCTCAAGACCGGGAGCATCCTGAAATCCCTTCTGTTTCCTTCCCCTGCTGTTCTCCTCCTCTCTGCCCGCACTCTTAAATCTTCCCTGCATCCCGGGCCCTGCATCATCGTCCCCGTCAGCATCCCTGTATCCTCTCTGTACCCTCCCCACCACCACCCCTCAATCCACTCTGCCCTACCCTCCGTCAGCTCCCCAAAATCCCCCTGCAGCCTAGCTCCAGCCTCCCTGGAACGTCAGTCTGGTGGGAAGGCCCAGCTCCCTCCTGCTGTCCAGGTTCCCCCCCCCCCCCCGCCCCCCCGCGATATCCAGGCCTGGCTTAGCAACATCTCTGGACCCCATTGGCAGGGAGAAGCTTAGGCTGAGCCTGCCTCAGGCATGGAGGGTCCCGCTGCCCTCCAGACCTTCCCTCAGCCTCGCTTCTCCCGGTGCCTGCAGGGACGGGAATGGCAGGCTGTTGGGCACTGATCCCAGCTGGTTTGTTCCCGGCTTTGACCTTGATGCCTGGCCTGGCTGGTGCCAGCCCTGCCTGGGGACCCGCACACCCCCGCTGCTGGGCCCCTCGTCCTTCCGGGACTCATCCTGCCTGCCGCAGCATCCCGGGGTGCGCGCGGCTTCTCCCTGTTGTTGCACTAATTGATACAGCGCAGTGGCTGCCGGATGAGTCAGGGTGCCGGCTGGGCGGGCATCCCGTCCCTCCGAGGGGATGCCGTCCCTCCCTGGGGATGCCGTCAGAGCTCCCCAGCGGGCAGGATGTGAGGAATGGGGTGCGTGCCCGGGCCCTGCGGGGGAATGCCGCCTCTCCTGGCCCCTCTCCAAAAGAGGGCTCCCCCAGGGCTCCCTGCTCTGGAGGCCGGACCGCGGATGATGTGCCCATGGAGGCAGGGCAGGGAAGCCACCCCCGTGCTGCTCAGCATCCTCGCTGCCATTCCCAGGGGTGGATTTTCGTAGAACTGGGCTGGACGGGGAAGATGCCAGGGTGACCTGCGGGCACCACGTGCAGATGAGTCCAGGAATGTGCCTGGCTCCCTGCAGCGGGGCTTGTCACCAGCCTTCCTGTGCCATGAACTGCTTCCCACTCCCAGGGCAGTGAGAAGCAGCTCACCTGTCTCATCACCTGAGACACAGTATGCTGTGTCCCTGCCTCCAGCATGCTCCCACCTAGGGCAACATGGCCTCCATCTCTATGCCAGCACCACGACTCTCCCTGTCCCACTCTAAGGACAGCCTGGGTATTCTCCAGCTTGTGTCCTTTACACTAAAAAGAAGCCATTTCAGACCTTTATTCTTTGTTTTCCTTCTGGTTTTCAGAGCCTACTGCTTAAAATGCCTCCATGCCCCCTTTCATTCATCTCTTTACCCCAGGTCTGGGGTCTTCACTGGGGAGGTGGTGGAGAGTCACAAAAGGGGAGTGGATGCTCAGAACCTGGGCAGGGTCTGCTGCAGTGCCCTGGGCTGGCTGCTGGTTTTGGGTTGTTCCCTCTTGGTTATCAGCTGTGCCCTTGGTCTGGGGTGAGACAAGCTGGAGCCCATGTTCCTTGCTCTCCCTGAGCTGTGGTTAGCTATCCCTCCCCTTCTCCTGGTGTCCTCTTCCTGAGAGCTGGGGCAGAGGCTGGACAGGCAGAACCAGCCAAGCAGGCAGCGTAGGGCAGATCTGCCTGCGCTCCAGCGCTGGCAGGGCAGGGCGTGCAAAGCTGGATTCTGCCTTGCACAGCTTTCCCTGTGTTCCTGCTGCCTGGAAAGTAGGGCACCGCACACCAGTACAGACCACAGCTTGGGGTATTTGGCTTGGAAACCATCAGTCACTGTCCTGCGAGGGGCAAACAGTGATTTTGGGACAGGAGGATCTCTGCTACCAGCACAGCAGGAGATCCCTCCTGTCTCTGCAAGCAGTTGTGGGGAGAAGAGTGGTTTTTGGGACCATGGGGGTGCTGAGCTGTGCTGACCGCATCCTCTGTTCCTGCAGAGTGGAGGCCTGCAGTGATCCTGGCAGCTATTGACTGTGCTGATGAGGACAACCAGCAAGTATGCTCTGACTTTGGGATAACTGGCTTCCCCACGATGAAGGTGAGACTGTGTATGCCATGTACTTGCTGGGTTTCACTGTACTTTGCCTTTTGGCCTGTCCCTCTCTTGCTCAATCAGATTGACAGGGCTGTTTCACCAAAATACTCCCCTTGGGGCTTTGTAGCCTGGAGCTGTTTCACCTTTCTCCAAAACAATGCTGTGTCCTGGCTGGAGCCAGTACAACTGCTGGGCGATGGAGCAACAAGGAAAGGGGAAAAACAAAATGTTGTTCTGTGGCAAAACCTAGAGGCTGGATCTCTGCTAGGATGAGGAGGAGTCTGAATCCTGAGTTTGAAACACTTGGGAAGGGCTGTTTGAGGGCAGAGAGAGGTTGCAGGTGCAGGTTTTGGAGGAGGACACAGGGATGCTGCGGGAGGTTGCATCTCCTGGGAGCCTCCTGCAGTGGCTGGCGAGGAGCCATCCCTCCTCCCAGGCTTGTGCCCATCCCTTTAGCTGTGTCAACACACCATTCTGCAGAACTTCCTGCTGCAAACAGAGCCTTGCTCCAACACAAGCAGTGAAGCCTAAGCACTCCAGGTGCTACAGCCAGCAGTTAAAACCGGGATTACCTTGAGATGGTATGGGTAGGGATAAGGGTTTTATCAGACATGCCCTCAGTCCCAGCTTACAGGCTCAGCTCCAGGTGTGGTCAGATTTGGGGTTTTCCAGGCCGGTTGGCTTGGCCCCAGCCCTGTCCTGGGGTCTCACCAAGCACCCACTGCCCTGGGACACTGATGGAAACGCCTCCTGGGACAGGGAGGTGTGCTGATGTGGCCTTGCCAAGAAGTCACTTGCTTCACATCCCGTGTCCCTGCCAAATACCTTTTGCAAACAGCCTCAGCTCCCAGCCCAGCCTGCAAAGCAAACACCTGGCTGATGCAACCTGATGTTGCTGCTCTGGCTCTACCCTGGGTACTGTGGGAGGCCAGGAGTGGGAAAACCCCCTTTCTCAGAATTCTGGAGCAGGGAGACTAGTTTGCAAGACTCTGAAGGTTCCAGCTGCCCCCCAGGGACCCCTGGAGATACCTGCTCCACTGCCTGACAGTGTTCAGCCCTTGGCTGGATATGGCTCCCCGCCCATGCCTGCATCCCTCCCTTCCGGGGATGCCCCAAAAGATGGGGATGAAGCTGGGAGCCCCCCTGTGCTGGCTGATGTCAGTTGGCATGCTGTAGTGTTGTGGGGAAACTGAGGCAGAGCTGGTCTCCAGGGAGCCTCCTGTCCCACTCCAAATACTCACTCCAGTTTCCCCTTGTGGTTTTTTTCCCTTTCAGTTCTTCAGAGCTTTTAGCAAGAAAGCAGAGGATGGGATAAGAATTACCAGTGAGTATTCAGAGCCATGGGGTTTTTTACCCTGGGTGGGAATGGCCCTGCTGCCCACACCTCCCATACGCTGGAATATCAGGGAGCTCTGGGCGGGCAGCTCCAAGCAGCTTCCCTTGGCTTAGCCCCTGGGATCAGCTTCCCCAGGACTGACCCCTTGGTGTCCTGTCCCCCTGCAGATCCTAGTGCCACCGTCGAGGACCTGCGCCACGCCATCATCACCAACCTTGAGCAGAGCCAGGATGCCTGGCCACCCACCTGTCCTCCGCTGGAACCAGCAAGGTAGGGGCAGTAGGAGGCCAGGATGGCCTCTGTCCCATGGGGAGCAGGTTTCTGGGGAAATCCGGAACCAAAAATGAGCAAGGAGCAGCTACTGCATCACCCACATCCCAAGGAGACACAGATGACCTGGCCAGGGTAGAGCCATTTCCATAGCCTAAAAAAGATGGTCATCTCCTAATGAACCTGCTTATCAGCCTTACTTAGAGCAAGCAATTCCTGGGCCCCAATTTCTTTGGGACATGGCAGTGTCTTGCCGTGCTTAGTGAGGCTGCATTAGAAGCTTTTTCCTGTCCTGAAAAAGGGTTTTCCTGATTCTGTACAATTTTGTTGGTATCTGAGTTGTCTTTGCTGGATGCAAGCAGTTGCTCCATTGTCCTGAGAAGGAGCCTTTGGATTTCCCAAAGCAATGGTCATGCCGGGCACATGCCTCAGGTACTCTGGTGCCTCTGTGTCTTAGCCAAAAAAAACCAGTGGTTCAAGTTCATTGCTGTTTTTTGCCCTGGGCAAGTGTGCAGCTCCCTTCTGCCCTGCCCTGCCTGTGCTTTGTTTTTCATCTCCTTAGCCAAGCCCAGTGGGTTTTCTCAAAGCCTGCGAATCAGAGCAGAAAATTAGGCTGGAAACTTCAGCAGGAGGAATTGCCTGCTCAGTGGGGCTGAACCTGCACCAGCATTCCCTGCCAAATCCCAGTGGGCAAGGGTCGAGCTCCTTGTGAGTGGGCGGGCAGAGCATCCTGCTGATGCTGAGGCACCTGCTGCCGTCCTCCTCTCTCTTGCAGTGTGGAGGAGGTTCTCACCTTCTTCCAGAGGAACAAGGACCAGTACTTGGCACTCATCTTCGAGAAGAGCAACTCCTTTGTGGGCAGAGAGGTGGGTACAGCTACATTTATATGCCATTTCTCTTGGAGCCTGTGTCCCTGGTGCCTGATAACTCGTGAGTGCCTTTGGCAGGGCAGCTTTCCCCAGACAACTTCCCTGCCCAGCTTGCACACAGCTTAGCCAGTGCCAAATGTTACACAGGACACTAAACAGCTCTGCTGCATCACTGGTGGGGCTGGGCAATCCCTCTGCCTCCCCATCTGATCCTGGGGCTTGCAGGTGGCCCTGGACATGCTGCAGTACGAGAACATTGCAGTGAGGAGAGTGCTGAGCAGCGAGGAGGAGCTTGTGGAGAAGTTTGGCGTCACCACCTTCCCCTCTGGATACCTGCTCCTCCGCAATGGCTCCTTCTCCCGCCTACCTGTGTGAGTGTGAGACACGGCAGGGTGGCTCTGGGGATGCTGGTGGGGTGCCAGCCTTGTGTCCTATCTCTCTGTGCTCTTTTATAATTGTGGGAAGGTGCATTAGGAAGCAGACAGTGG
The DNA here is from genome assembly GCA_013400735.1 of Pomatostomus ruficeps. Classification (NCBI taxonomy): domain Eukaryota; kingdom Metazoa; phylum Chordata; class Aves; order Passeriformes; family Timaliidae; genus Pomatostomus; species Pomatostomus ruficeps. Next base: position 27,995 of record VYZT01002775.1, read on the forward strand.
CTGGGTAGGGGAGGATGGTGGGAGGTTGATGGTGGGCACTGAACTGCGCTGCCAGCCCTGACTGGAGCTGGCAAAAGGAAAGTCCTTGTAACTGAACCATCCCCTTCCCACAACACCTGGAAGTGACAGGATATGGCTACCTGGGGCTCAGCTCCGCTCCAGGATGCATGTAAGAATACCCACTGCCGGGGCAGGTAGAGAGTATGGACCACCCCTCTCTCCCTCCCCAGGCCTGAATTACTTGGCTAAGCCTTCATCTCCTTTGCTTTCTTCCTTGGGGTCAGGTTTGGGAGGGAAGAATGACTTAGAGCTTCTCCTTGCCGGCAGGCACATAGAGGCGCGCTCCTTCTACACCTACTACCTGCGCACACTCTCGGGCGTCACCCGTGGCTCCTACAAGCTGAACACCAGCACCTCCAACGAGACTGACCAAGTGTCACAGCCTCTGCAAGCTGACCGGTCAGACCCCCTCATCCTGCTGGGGAAACTGGGGCTGGGCAGGGTGCCATGGCCACGGGTTGGGCAAAGGGCTGGGATCATGCTTTTCCCTGGGAAAACCCCTGGGGTGTGGATTAATGGGCTGATGGACCCTTGTGTTGCACTGCTCTCCCCAGCTCCAAGCTGTACATGGCCGACCTGGAGTCCGCGCTGCACTACTCACTGCGGGTGGAGGCTGCCCGTGCGTCTGCACTGTCCGGAGCACAGCTGGCTGCCTTCAAGTGCTACGTGGCCATGCTGGTGAAGGTGAGGAGCTCTGGTTGTCGGGAGAGGAACTGCCTGTCCCTCTACTTATCTGTTTATGAAATGCAAATGCATGGTGTGGGCCACCATGTTCCAGTACTCACAGGTAGTGAAGCGTGGCAGTCTCAGGTGTGGGCCCAGTGTCTCAGCGCTTAGTGTATCCCGTGGCTGCTGTTAGGCAACCTCCATCCCTGTGGATCTCCAGACTCAGCCCAGAGTCTCAGTGGGAGCTAAGAAGGGGTGGGGTGCTGGAGTGTTTTAAACAAGATGTGTATTGACAGTTTTGGTGGCAGTGGGATCACCACTTGCAGGAGGTGTCAAGGCAGCAGGTCTTTTCAGAAGAGAGGCTGTTGCCTGCTGGGGTGTCAGAGATCGTCGGAGGGGTCTGTCGCTCTGATCTGGATGCTTGGCTCAGGGAACCAGTTTCTGCAGGCTCCTTTGATAATAATCCAGGAAAGGAACTCCACTCTGAGTCAGGCTCTGGGCAAACCTAATTTAAGTCTCCTTTTTTCTTCTATGTTGGGCCTGGCATACTTGAAATGAGAGCTTTGAGCCAGCACAAGTAGGGCAGTTTAATTTCCTGCGGCGATGAAGTCCTGCTGCATTTGGATGTTTCCTCCACTGGGCCTGCAGGAGCCCTATCACCACCCCAATCCCTGTCACAGCCTAGGCTACTTGGCAGACTGGTGCCATCCTCTCCTTCTTTGCTCCCTCCTTTGTCACACAGGGTCTCATGCTCAGTTTGGACCTTGCATAGCCCTCACTGATGTGCAAGACAACCCCTGCTCTCACCCCTATCTGCTGTCCCCCAGGCAAGAGCTCCAAACACGTGCCTTAAGTCTTCCTACCTTCATGTGGCTCCTCTGCTTGCCCTCAACCATTGCCCTCGCTCTTTCTCCCTTTAATGTAAACTACAGAGATAGGGAAATAAATCCCCATAGTGCCAGCTTCCTGCCCATGGGTACAGGTGTGCTGAGGTGGTGGGGAGCAGCAGTGATTTTTTTATGTCATCCATTTTTAATTCTTCCTGCAAACCTTCCCCTCGATGAGCTGTAGAAGCGTGTGATGAGTGCTGGTGCTTCCCTGAGGATGCTAAGCCAGCGCTGCCATTGCCCTGCTCATCCTCAGGATGGAGCAGCATCCCTAGGATTGCCAGCCCAGGGCTCAGCCTGGGGGAACTCAGCCAACAGGTCCCAGCCTTAACTCTTGCATTCCCAAAAAGTGTTAAAGGAAAGGAGAGGGGAAAAAGTCCTAATGTGAAAAAAAGTGGTTCCTGAAGGCCGGGAACCACATGGCAAAGTCTCCTGTCCAAGGAGTTGGGTGACACTGTGTGTGCAGCAGAACTGTCAGGTCACAGATGATTACCCTGCACATTTGGGTCTTTTCATGTGATTCCCCATGGACCTGGGAGGAAGCAAACTCCTCCTTCCTTTCACTTCTCCATCACTTCTCCTGTGTGCTGGTGTCTCCTCTCCGCTCTGTCCGTCTGTTTGTTGGTGGCCTGGGCTTCCAGGCTGCTCCTCTCCAAGGAGTGGTTTTAAAGTGCAGCTGCTAATCGGCTTTGCCAGACTTATGGACAGAGTGGCTTTATGCTTCCCTCAGCTGGGGCTGGGGTTTGGAGTCTGAACATGCATACAGGGGACTTGCCACCCGGGGGGGACAAGCTGCAGCCCCCAGCCCCTCAGAGATAGGCACCAAAACCTTGCTAGGACCACACTGCCCTCCAGCAGAGAGGATGCTGGTGCTGCCCAGTGCCTGTCCTGGTGAACCAGGGGTGCCTATGGGATGCCCTGCTGCTCCCAGGATGGAGTCTGTGTTTTCTCACTCCTCTCCCACCTCTGCAGTACTTTCCAGGGCGCCCCTGCGTGCAGACCTACCTGCAGACCCTGGATGCCTGGCTGAGGAACTGGACAGAGCCTGAGCTGCCCCGCACCGCTTTGAAGGAGGCCATGAAGAATAACAGAGATGTAAGATGCCCATGTGGACCCCCAGCCTCTGCTATCCTTACCCCTGCCTCTTGCCACCCTGCTGGCATTGCTTGCCAGCCCCATCACACCATGTCCATCTGTCCACCAGGCCTCCCACCCCTCTGTTCTCCCCACCAATGTGACCTGGGTGGGCTGCCAGGGCAGTGAACGCCACTTCCGTGGCTACCCCTGTGGGCTCTGGACCATCTTCCACCTGCTGACTGTCCAGGCTGCCCAGAACGGCCCTGACAAAGGTATTGATATTCCTGGGGGCATCAGGGGCTCAGGGAGGAGGGAGTGTCCAGGTGGGCTCTGGCATGGGTAGGGATGCTGCATGTAGACGAAGACTTGTTTTCCCCCTTTATCTCATCCAGGGGCAGTTTCCATAGGGGACAAGAGACAGAGAGTTGGGGTGTGGGGTTGCTACCTCAGCTATGGGACTGTGGTGGTGGCATTGGGGGGCCCAGAGTCACCCCCGTGCTCTGCCTCCCCCAGAGTTACCCCTGGAGGTGCTGAGCACCATGCGCTGCTACATCCGGCACTTCTTCGGCTGCCAGGAGTGTGCCGAGCACTTCGAGGCCATGGCAGCCAAGTCCATGGACAGGGTGGCAAGCAGGGAGGAGGCCATCCTCTGGCTCTGGTCCCACCACAATGAGGTCAACGCTCGCCTGGCAGGTAAGGGGGGCTGCCACGAGGGGAGTTGGAGCAACTTCCTGAGGGAAAAAGGCAGGTGAGGTGGTGTCGCTGTTGCGGCAGTGAGGAGCAAGAAGAACCATAGGTGTCAAGAGCAGAAGCAGAAGAGGGTTTTATTGTTTTGATTTCATCTTTTATAGAGGTCAATAATGATTGGACAGTGGTTAACCACCCCCTAGGGTGATTGGCTGAAGCCTTACAGCTTCAATTAGCAAAACATAAGATTAGAAAGAGTAAAAATATTCCACTTTATCTTTGTTTCCTACATGATTCATGAGAGAGAGAAAAATTCTCAGGACTGTGTGTCCACAAGGTGGAGGAACATCCCTCCTCCTGGATGGATCTGGCAAATGGCTGCAGGGTGTAGCAGTGGGGACATCCCGTTGTCATCATCCCCCATCCCAGGGGACAGCAGCTGGTCACGCAGCATCAGACTGCTCCAGAGATGCTGTTGGATCTTAATCGCTCCTTATGGGGAGCTTTCCAAAGCCTCCTTACAAGGAGCTTTCCACAGCTGCTGTTTGCCCTCGGAGGACCCCTCCTCCCAAGGTGTCTCTTCCAAATGTCCCCATCCCCAGCTGTTGGAATCTCCGGCGTGTGTATACAGGGGGAGGGTGCATGACATGTCCCCTCTAACCCCCTTGCTGGCTCTGGTCCCTGTAGGAGGTGACACGGAGGACCCCAAGTTCCCCAAGCTGCAGTGGCCTCCACCGGACATGTGTCCCCAGTGCCACAAGGAGGAGCGGGGGGTCCATGCCTGGGAGGAGCCGGCAGTGATCACGTTCCTCAAGGCACACTTCTCCCCGGCCAACATCTACATGGACTATGCCGAGCCCGACCCCATCCCCGTGGCCAGGGAGGGGACTGGCGCCAGGCTGGGCACGGAGGGCCCAGGAGAGGAGAAGGGGAGAGGAGAAGAGGAGGAAAAGGAGACGGAGGGAGAGGCCAGAGTCCCCGAGCGCCTGGGCTCCCCCGAGCTGCGGCGCCCCAGCATCATTCGGCTGAACCCCAAGCTACGGGAGGGGGGCGAGGACATCGTGGACCTGGATTCCTTCAGCGAGCAGCACTTCAAGAGCCAGGCGCTGCGAGCGGCTGCCGGCCGGCGCCGGCGCATCAGCAAGCGGGACACCATCGCCCTGCCCCGCGATGCCGCGGCGGGCAGGGAGCACCGGCGCGCCCCCGGCGTCCTGCTCCGGGAGGAGGAGGATATTGGGGTGGGCCTGCGGAGGAGCCCCTGGCTGCGGGTGCTTGGATTGGGCTTCTCCCGCCTGGACATCAGCCTCTGCGTGGCCCTCTACTTCCTCTCCTCCATGTGCCTCCTGGGCATGTACACCTTCTTCCGCCTCCGCACCCGTGCCCGTAAAGGCCGCCCTGGCTTCCCCATGGCCTGAGAGGGGTTGGGGGGCCCAGGGTTTTTTCCAGGGTGGGTGGGCTGCCGAGCCAGGACACCCTTGGGACAATGTTTTTTCCCATAGCGGGGAGGGGTCTGGCACATCTGCCTAAGGAGCTGCCCTGCTCAAGGCAGTTGTGTCACCCAGGCTTGGAGGGTTCTTTTTGGGAGGAAGGAGGTGTCAGAGCATCCCCCTCTCATCTCAGATCATAGTGCCATGTTTTTGGGCGTGTGGGAGCTGGGACATGAACCGTGGTTTGTGTTTTGGCACCCAGCTGCCCTCAGAAGCTCCCTGACACTGGGCTGATTTCAAACTGGAAAGCCCACTCCTGTGGTGGAGAGCAGCCCATGGGGGTCCAACTACTAGGAGGGCCAGGAGGGTGGAGGTTTAGCCCCCAAAAAGCAGACACTGATGGGTGGGGTCAACAGTCATGAGTTCAGACGCATTTTGTGTCCCCCCTCTCTGAAATGTGGCCCTGGGCCTCCCCACCTTTCCTCACCCCCTCCCCACAGTGTTGTTCATTCTCTGCTTGTCTTAGTGGAATAAATTATTTTTGTCAACACCTGCGCTGCTGTGTCAGCTGGTCCCTGCCATGTGGGCATGCTGGACTATCATCCCCCATTCCTGATCTCCCTGCTCCTCCCTCCCCCCCGCCATCCCAGGAAGACCACTTGGTTTAAAACTCAGTATTTTTAATTATTATTGTATATATTCTCCTGCCTTTTGTTTTGGGATTATACACCTCTGGCCAACTGCCCCCCTGTATAGCTGGTACATCCCCAGGGCTGGGATGGCTCATGATTTCTCCTTCAAGCCTGGAGAGGGAGAGGAAGTATGTGGGGGCCAGGAAGCTGCTGGAAAATAGTTGGCACAAGCTGTGGAGCTGTAGTTCAGTGCTACTCCTGCCTGTGGTCCGGAGCAGAGAGACACACAGCAGCATCCCTGAGGACCAGGACTTCCACAGATGTGGGCCCCCTGTGCCTGTCCCCAATTCTCTCTGCCCTTTTATCCTTGTTAGGAATCATTAAGGAAAATGGTTGTTTTCCAGAGCCAGGGCTGGGACCATCTGCTCTCCCAGCACTGCCTAAATCCCCGTGTAACAAATTCATTGAGATTATGGTGCCCTCCCCTAATCCTGGCCCATCCCCCTATGTGGGGGATTTAAAAGGATTAGAGCTCGGCCGATAATAAACTTTATTAAGGGGGATGGGTGGTGTCAATCCGATTTGGAGCCTTTTTCTTGATATCTTCACTTTGCCCAGGTGGGAGGTGAGGGCTAGCAGGATGGGGAGAAGGGCACCTAGCTCTGCTGCTGCCCTGCCTCCGGGAGCTCTGGCTTCTCCAGCCCTTCCTCCCTCACCTGCCCGTGAAATAAATTTTCTCTTTCCATCTTTCCTTCAATGTTTGTGCGTGGTCACGTCTCCAGGCATTTTGGGGCTGGCACCCCTGTCCTGCTACCTCTGGCCCACTCAGCCTTGGTCATGTCCCTTAAGTGGGTGCTCAGTGGCCTCGTCCCAGCATGGAGTAGGGCTGGGTCCCGGCCTCGTCCCAGCATGGAGTGGGGCTGGGTCCCCCCGGCCCTGTGCTGGCCCTGCCCCCCGTCGGGTGATGGATGGGGAAGGTCTCGTTGCTGCAGCCCTGCTGCCTCCTTCACCTTGATTTCCCTGGGGGGTTTAACCCCAACATCAATAACCCCCCGTGCACCCCCTTCCCTGCCAGCTGCTCCCCTGGTTGGGACCAAGGGATTGCGATGTGGGGCTGTGCGTGCTTACCTCGGCCCCAAAATATCTCATTGGGGTAGGCAGGGGGTGCAGCAGGTGGATGCATGGCAGGGTTGCAGCAGGAGGGTGAGGGGGATTAGGGCTGGGGAGGTGGGCGCTGCTGGAAGGGGGTTAGCAGGATGCCCAGATTAGCATCCCCGGCAGGCCCGCAGCCTAAAGCTGCTGTGCATGCAGGAAAGAGAGTCTAGTAAATAGACTTTCTGTAATCCTGTTTGGTGCAGTCCCAATCCTCCCGGCCCTCGTTCTCCCGGGCTGTGGCACTGGGGTGTCCTCCTCCAACACCTGGGGAATCCCAGTGCAGGACACAAAGAGGCCAGGCTGCTGCAGGGCTCAGGGAGTGCCCTGCACTTGGTCCCTCTCTCAGGATGATTTGGGGACAGGTTCCCCACCCTAGCCCTACACAGTGGGAGTATCAAACTGCTGTGGTCACATTCACAGGTGGGACAGGCTGTCCTGGGGGGCCCCACTCCAAACCCCTGAGGTGCCCTCCCTGATGGGGTTACCCCTTCCCAGCACTGCCACGAGCTTGGGGGTCCCTGGGGCTATTTACCCAAATGGCACAGGCTGGCTCGAGGCGGCTGCTATTCTCTAATACAATTTACCCTCAAGTGCAATTTAATTTTCCACGAGGCCGGTGGCCAGCCCTCTACACACCCAGCCACCTTCCCACCCCTTCAGCGCTCGTTCCTTCCAGCCTTGCCCCTCTTCCCTTTCCCTCCTCGGCACAGAGAAGAGCCTTTCTCCACCGGCATTCCCTCTCCACCCGCACTCCAGCCATAAAATCACCAGGGGTTCGCTGAGCGCTGATTAGTTTTCAATTACAATTAGCAACATCCCTGCCTGTGAGGGGAGAGGCTTTCCCTGGCTGCTGGTGAGTACCTGGGTCTCAATGGTCTTGTCATAGCTCCAGGCCAGTCCTAGCAATAGGGATATATACGGAAGGGCGTAATTATTGGGATAATTCAGAGGCTGGGAGTGGTGAAGGTTCAGGGTGCTACGGCTGATTCTGCCCCAAGGGGAGGTGGCTTCATGCCAAAAGTTGGCTGTGGCAGCTTTGGACCTGCAAGGATGTTCCCCCCTTCGTCTGAGGGGGCTGGTTTTGTCACACGAGGGGACTCTGGGAGCTGGGCTGACACCTGGCAAACTCACTGCATGGGTGGCACAAAGCCTCAGCTCCCTGGCACCTCCAAACACTCTTGGGGTTTGCTGACTGGGACAGAGCTGTACTCGCCCCGTCCAGGAATGAGTTGGGAGTGGGTTTTCCTTATATTTTCTCATATTCCTTTATATTTCCCCCAGTTGTGCCTTGAAACTGCCTTGTTGCACCAGGGAAAAATGCACTGATGTCCCCCTCGGTGACACAGTGTCCAAGCCCTAATTCCAATGTGCTAGGGCTGGGGCACACAATGAGAGGCTGGGCCTGTGTCTTGTCACAGGCTCTTGGATTTACCTGCATTTTATTAATGATTAATCCCAGCAGGGAAGGTGTGGGAGCACCATCCCTGCTCATTTGTGGATTTTGCATCTTCGTCTCATGTTGCTTGTGTCTTCATCTGGCTGCAGGGCCAGTGGGCTTCAGGCAATGCCAAGAAGGGTGTAGGGCATCTATGCAGGGCCAGAGCCCCCCAAAACTGCCCCCGAAATGCAACCTGATGAAAATTGTGACATTCACCCTTCTGCAGGCTGGTCACCACTGACCCTTAGCTCTGATTTAACTCTGTGAGGAAGAGAAAGCCTGGAGGGGGGGCATTTCACACTCACCACATATAACCCCCCTCCCTGGGCACCATCAGGACCCAGCAGCATTCCGGGTGGCACAGAGGGGGTTTGCTGGGCAAGCAGCTCATGCCCATCTCAACCACCCTCTCCTTCCTGTGAGATGGGAAAAGCAAACTCAAAAGAGACCAAAAAGCCAAAAGTGATCTAAAAAACACCTAAAGAGACCAAAAAAAATCCCACCAACATAAGGAACAGATGGACAGCAGAAAGGATGGAGTGGAACAAAACAGCGCTACCAGGAGAGGAAGGGATGAAGACTCTACTGGGAGGATGTGTGAGTGAGCATGGGGAAGATGCTGGTGGGGTGTTTTTTTGGTGGTGGCAGCCCCCCTCGCCCCCAGCAGCACAGTGCTTCCCCCAGGTGAAGGCTCGGTGCTGACTCCCTTTGCCTGCTCACCACTTTCATGAGTGATCTAGAGCAGGGCAGAGGGGGCTGGATCAATCTGGCAAAGCAGAAAAATGAATGAAAATTAAATTCCCCGAGGAGAAGGGGGTGGGGGGAGCTGTTATCCCAGCTGAGAGATAAATCAGAGCGTGCCAGAGAGCTGGGAGACTGCTATGACTCCCAGCAGCAGTGGAATAATGAGGGAAATAGGTTGGAAATGCAAAGCAGCAGGACAGGGAGGCGATGGAGCAGTGTCTGTCTGTCCTTCTGTCCTCATGTCCGGCAAAACTTCTCCCGTAAATCTGCCTTAGGGACCTGCTTTTCTGTGTTTTGGGAGCCGCGCTCTGGCTGGCTAGGGACTGGGGGGAACAGCGGCCTCTGCCCCAAGGGGCTATGGAGCGCAGGTGGCCGGGGCGGAGGGGGTCTGTCTGTTCTTAATGCACTTAAGAGATGGCGCATGATTTAGGGGAGAAGGGGAGGGGATGGGACAGGATGGGATGGGAGGGGTTAGGATTCACCTCCCTGTGGTGGGAAGCAGATTTTGGCATTCAGTGAACTGCAGGGTGAGCTCACTCCTGCAATGAGTGCACACTGGTCTTTACACAGAGGTGCGAGATGAGTTGGATAGGGTTTTGTTGATAAAAATGAAGCTTTGGGTATCAAACCCTAGCATCTCATGGAAGAGCTTCAATTTTTTCCTAAGGAACCATAAGGCTTAATACATTACCTAGGTTTTGTTACTTTTATTTTTAAACTTTTTTTTTTTCCAGTTGCTGGCTTGTCCCACCTGCACATTTCCTGACAGGGCAGGGTTTCAGTTTTTTTCAGGTGGGAAAAGCCCCTTCCTAACTTGCATTTCAGTGTCAAAATGAAGGCTTGGCATGGGCACACCTGAGCTGAGGGTGGCTATGCTCTTGGCTGTGTGAGCATCCTCCCTCCCCTGCCAGCATGGGGGCTGTTTGGCACCATTGTCCCCAAGCTGGTGGGGACTGATGGTCTCACAACAGTTTCCCTCTGGTGCTGCAAGCTGGATTGTGCCAGGGTTTTCCCTCAGCAAAGCCCCATGGGGATCCTCATGGAAGCCGTAGCCACGCTGAGCCCTTTGCCCTGTGTCTTTGGCGTTGCCACCCTTATGCCACCACAGCCAGTGGGCTGTCAGGCTGGGCATACTGTAGCACTGCGGAATTGGGCTGGCTCTTTCCATGCCCAGATATGTCACTGGGGAGGCACCATTGGGATAGGCCCCAAGGATGTGTTACAGCGCCCTGTGGAATCAGAGCTTGCAATGGCAGGGTGACAGCTGCTGGGCAATAACGCATATTGGTGCGGGATGGTGATGTGCCGGTGTCTGCCGGAGGCAGGGAAGTGCCCCTTGGCTAAGCCTCCATTCCCAGCGGCAGGAGGGACTGGGGGTGTGCGCCCGAAATGGGGACTCGCCAACGCTTTCCATGGAGTGGAAGAAGGTCCTTGAGCCCCGAGAGCGGAGCCTGACCGCGGCCTTGAGCTCTTCCCTCTCTATCCCCAGTGCCACGGCCGGACACAGCCCGGGCCACGCCCCTTCACCACAGACCCCGCCCCGCCACACAAGCCCCGCCTCCCCACCATCAGGCCCCGCCCCTGGCACGCGGAGAGGGCTATGATTGGCTGCTGGGGGCCCGTCCCGCCCCCGCCCCCCTGCGGGCGGTGACGTCAGGCGCGCTCCCCGCAGGGGAATGAATGGGAGGCGGGCGGCACCGGCGGGCACCGGCACCGGGACACGGCACCGGGACACGCCACCTCCCGCCGCCGGGCTCCGCCGGCCCGGCCCGCGGCTCTCCCGCCCCTCTTCTCTCCCCTCCGCCGCCCCCTGGGCCAATAAAATGATGCAAAGCTCCGCGCTCGCTGCCGAAGGGGCTGTCAAGGGGCTTCCCGAGATCCTCGGTGTGCCGGTGCAACGTAAGGACGCTTTTCTCTTCTCCCTCCTTCGCTCCCTGCCGCAAAGACTGCCCCGGGCCGGCGAGGCAGAGCCCTGCGGGTGGGCAGGTACCTCCACTCCCGGTCGCTCCCGGTTCTGCACTTTTCGTTTATTTTTCCCAGCGTGTAGCACCATTCATAGACGTGAAAATGCGGAGCGTGCGGAAGGGAGAGCAGTGCCCCAGGGCGGGCGGGCAGTGGCACGGGAGGAGCCATGCGGGCCCGGCCCCGACGGGGAGGACGGCGCGGCTCCGGCTGTGCGTGTGCAAGCGGGTGTGTGAATGTGAGTGTGTGAGTGTGAATGCGTGTGTGAGTGTGTGTGTGTGTACGGCCACGGCCCCGCCCGCCCCCGTGCATCCCCGGCCCGCAGCGCACGACACCCCACTTTTATCGTTTATCGCGGCAGGTGGCAAACGGTGGCGGTGAGAAGGGACCCAGGGCGGTGCGTGCTTCTTTACTCGGATGGCGAGCCCGGCTGGGCGCCGCGCGGCCTCTGGAGCGATGCCGCCGCATCCGTGTCTATCCAAAATTCCCCTGTATGTCTATATGGGCACGTATATGCCCTGCAGCTACAGGTAGCATGTCCGTGTGGGTGCACACAGGCACGGCTTGGGGTGTGTACACACGGTTGGATGGACTCCACGGGGATGATGCACCCCAAGGGGGGATAATGAACCCAAGCTGTGTGTGAGCCATAGGGGCCGTCAGCCCCGCCGTTCCCGTAAGGCCGAGCCCCACGCGGAGGCACCCGGTGGCACGCGCACCACTATGGATGGATGATGGGGGACGGCCGTGCCCCACAGTGCGTCCCCGGCCCGGTGAGCCCTGGGGCGACGCGGGTGGGCGCGGAGGTCTCCGCGGGCGGCTACCTGTGGGGCTATTGCTGTTGTTATTATTATTGTTGTTACTGTTACGTTTATTATTATTATTCCTCCCCGTTTGCAAACGGTTCCCGAGACCCAGGGCGCCCCTGCGGGCCCTGAGTGAGGGGACCCCACCGGGGGCAACTGGACGATGCTTGGCTCTCCCACAGAGGCACCGAGAAAGTTGAGGGGAGGGATCTCGGGCGGTGGCGGAGGAGGGGCGAGACGGACTCGAGCCACGGGACAGCCTGGCCGGGGTCCGGCCGCACTTCGGGGGACACAGGGGACACGGGGGTGTCCGCTCCGGGACAGGTTTTCCTCCACCTCTGGCCGCTGCCCCGTGGAGACCCCGCACCGTTCCTTGCCCCCCACAGCCCCTTGTCCCCCGAGCAGCTGGAATTCGTTTTCTGTGTGTTTTTTCGGTGGTGCCTCTGCCCGCGGCTCTTTAGGGGCCTGTCCTATCGCCCGTTTCCGTCCCGTTGCCGAGCTCCGGGAGGGAGGCAGGCAGGCCGGCCCCTTTAACCTATTTCATCGCAGCAGAGGGGCAGAAAAATCCTGGTCAGGAGCACAGAGCCGGCGCCGCTGCAGGGACAGAGACGGGGACAGCCAGGATCTGTCCCACAGCCGTATCCCGAGTAAAGACGCCGGTTCCGGGGCCCTGGGTCACTTCTATGGCCTCGAAATCCCTTGATTTAAGAAACACTGAGGTCCCTAAACCCTCCTGGAACAGCACTGCCCCAGCATAGCTCCCTGGTCTGCCCATTCTCGGGGCCACCAAACTCCCTTGCCCATGACATTGTCATTCTTGTACTGACTGATGGATGTCAGGAATTAGCAGGAAAGAATCCAACCAGATATTATTATTATTATTACCATTACTGATATTATTATTACTACTATTACTATTGTTATTACTACTACTACTATTGCTATTTGTGTCTCTATTATCTCTATTATTGCTATCATTATTATTATTATTATTATTATTAAAAATTGGCAGAAAGAAAATAGATGAGGCTGGGCTGCTGAAAACCATCCTTCTATGGTTTTCCCGCTGCCCCAGCCTGAGCCCTGCGGCCGCTGCCAGCTCCCAACCACCTGCTTTCACGTCGTGACAGATTTGGGGCCTGATCCTGCCTTAGTGACACAGTACACAGCCCCCTCCGAGCAAAAAGAAATTGCCCCTGGGCAGGGGACCCCATGCCAAGAAGGAGCCAGGGTCTCCCCCCAACCCCCAGAAGCACCTCGCTATTTCATCGCGTGTGCGAGGAAAATCCGTTACATTTTAATTTTTAAGCACAATTAAATCGCAGTTTTTCCTCTCTGTGTAGCCACCAGTCTCCTTATTTCAGCAGGGGCTGTGTCCTACAGCATCCTCTTCTGCAGGATTTTGGGAAGCCGAGCTGCGCCCCGCCCCCCAACCCGACAGACCTTGCTTAGCCTTGCAGACGGGATTGTTAAAAATAAAATTTCGAATATTATTTATGAATATTGTTTTGCAAATCTCACCGAAGTTAAAACTTGTGCCAAAGCCTGTGGGAACAGTGCCCGGGTGCCGGTAGGCTCTGGCCAGGGGGCTGGAGCAGGGGGAGTGATTAATCGCCGCCGAGAAATTCGTTTGCCCGCAGCAGAGAAATGAATTGTAAGGTTTTTGCATGTGAAGGAATGAGGTTTCCTCCCCCGCAGAAAGACTTTTTAAGAAATCCCCCCGGTGGTGCTTTCCTTGGGTTCGGTACAGGCTCCGGTACCGGTGGTCCGGGCCGCCTCTGTGCTCCGGTTTTCCACCCGCATTCCCGGACACCCATTCTGCAGCATCCTCGGGTTCCGTCCCTAAAAAGAGCAGAATGCAGACCAAAAGCAGGGGGTGTTTCGACCCCACAGCGCCCGGCGGGACTGGGGGCGTGGCGGGGTGTGCATCCCCCCGGCGCTGCCCTAGCATCTCCCCCCAACTCGGTTTCAGAGGGGGTTTTGCGGTCTGAGGGATTACTGAGGCCACCGGCGAGTTTGTTTCTTTTCAATCTTTATTTCTTTAATTTTTCCCGTCGGGGAGAGAGGGGACTGGAAAGACAGCCCCGCCGCTAGTAAATCACGGTAGCGTGTGGACCCTGTCGGGCCATCGGTCGGGTCTCCGTCCGTGGGAGAGTACGCTGGAGAGGGGGGGTTTGCGGATCTGCCCATGGGCTTTAATGGGATACGGCAAAATCTCGCCCGGGCGGCCGCCGGCGGGCGGCAAGGATGCACATGAACGGTCCCCTCCCGGGCACATCGCCTCGGGCAGGGGGTGACCCCCAAACCTCCCCCTCTCCGCCGGGAAGAGGTTTGCATTGAGGCTGACGCATCGCTGGGGTGGTCCCCGCGTGGAGAGGGGGAAGCCCGCAACTGTTTTACTCCCCCAGAGCAATGTAGCAATCCATCTTGAGCACAGAGCCAGGGGATGCTGGTGGGCAAAGACAGCGAGGGAGCGCCTCATTCCTGATATACCAATTGTATCAATTAACTTTATTCCTGTTCTATAAAATAATTCAATTAAAACGAGTGCAACAAATGCGAGGCAAGGAGGCAGCTGCCTCTGTGGCAAAGCACAAAGCAGGGTGTAGGGCTTGAATTTTAGGTATTTTCTCTCTGCAAACCAGAGGGACGTCTCCTCGTTCCCCAGTCAGTTCTGCTATTTGTTATTGTTGGTTATTATTATTATTATTATTATTATTATTATTATTATTATTATTATTATTATTATTATTATTATTATTATTATCCCTGTGGGTGCACACAGACGTCATTACACACACAGGCACCTGTGCGTGGGGTTGGTGCCATACATCTACAGAGAAATTAGAATGAAAATCGGTGTCCTCTTCAAAATAATAATAAAAAAATTCTTTGGAAATTTGAAGGGAGACGTATTCTCTGCTGCAGTTGTTTGCTTGTTGAAATTGAGTTGTGTTGCTACTTTTAGGAAGGGGAAAGCTGTTTGTTGCCTTGTGAGAGTATATCTATGTGTAGGATGGGTGCTTATAAATACACACGTGTTGACGTAAATAATTATTTAGATATAAAACATGTTTCCTGAAGGTGCACACGCGTTTATGAAATAACCGAGAAGGATTTCCTGGGGCTGTTCTGGTGCCACCGCCGGTGCCAGCGGCGTTCACTTTGCTCTCAAATGAGTTTAGCAAATACAATGTGTAAAACGTGGCTGGTGCCGACCTGCAGCCGCAGTGATGGAGGGAGGGGAGAGAAGCAGCCAGGTGTTCCCAAAACAGGAAGGGAAAGAGGGACCTATAGAAGCTGTAGATTTTTTAAAAATTTATTGTACTGTTAATGCGACAGAGGCTTGAATGCCAGCAATAACTGTGGTCTGAAGGGCACTGGCGTTGTAACCGTCTAACCTAGGGAATGATGGAATAAGCTGCCTTCACATGAGGTACGTGGCAGGACCCCAAAGGATTTTGAAATAATGTTGTTTGAGACTGTAACAATATGAGATTTTTCTGTACTCTTTTCCTTCTCCCCCCCCCCCCCCCCCTTGTTGTGCTC